>OX465281.1:54210946-54787574 GCA_949987705.1 Thereva unica | reverse complement strand
CCCATGTAGCTCTTTTGCCTCTCACGCCATAAAATTATACGCTGCTATTCGCTGCTCGACCAACAGTTGCCACGCTCCAGCCAGCTACATGGCTGATACATTTAAATATTTTGTTTGGATTAATCGCTTTCGCCCATGCTCTAGCCTGCTACATGGCTACAAGTGCATAGAAAAGGATGCTCAACAAAAGTGCGCGTGGCGCGAGTTTCTAGTTTTTACGCCGCACAGTGGGCGGAAACGATCAAAATTACGCGCGGGGCAGAAAAAAACGTCCAAATTAAGTCTTTCTTTTTTTAAATACTCGTTATTATGTCCGCTATCTTGTATCACTGCGGAAATCCAAATTTATAGGGGTAAAAACCACCCCTAAAGCGGTCAACCCACCCCCAAGCAGGCTAACCTACCTAACCCTGGGCAGAGCGACTTCTATCAACTTGGTTTATTAACAAATATGCATTCCTTAAGAACAGACAGGCCCTTACCACAGACCCTTACAACCCTTAAAAACCACCCCTACCAACCCCCAAGCAGGCTAACCTACCTAACCCTGGGCAGAGCAACTTCTATCAACTGGGTTTCTTAACAAAAATGCATTCCTCAACAAACCCTTTAGGGGTGGTTTTTACCCCTATAAATTTGGATTTCCGCAGTGATACAAGATAGCGGACATAATAACGAGTATTTAAAAAAAAGAAAGACTTAATTTGGACGTTTTTTTCTGCCCCGCGCGTAATTTTGATCGTTTCCGCCCACTGTGCGCCGCGCCGGGCCAAAAATAACAGTCGCGTCTAAAGAAGTTATCACTTCAACAATGCTTGTATTTACTACCAGATGGCAAAAGACCAGTTGGCAAACAACAGTCAAGGTGGGAAGACAGTAGCTGATGCAGCAAAACTCCTCCACATTAGAAACTTGAGGCAATGATGCAGGATGGAGCTATTTCAATAAAATAACAATCTCATGAAGTATAATAATCATTTTCGTCGTCGAACTAAAAAAAAATCCGGTGTCTTATATTTGTACACTGAAACCAAATAAGCTTTCTTTGTTCGTTATGCCCCTTAGAGATATTAAGGTATAAATATAGAAATACTCCTTGCTACAGTCCTGAAACCATTTTCTCTAGCCCTTGTAATTCTCCTTTATACTTTGTAATCCTCGCTAACAATAGTTAACACTCGATAATTCTATCCAAAACATTTTGATACTTTGCTGATATTCGATAACACTTCCAAGCTGATTTTAACAAGGGGATAACACCAAGTATGCGCATCGAGGTGCTCAGCCCTTATCGAGGATTTAAAAGTGTGTCAACCGACGAGAAAAAACGGCTCGAAAAAATGCGAACGTAGGATTTACATTTGTAAAATATTTAGGCTACACACAAAAGAATGCAAATGAAGGGATGAGAAACGGAATTGAATTAACAAATGTAAAACGACACCAAAAACTTTCTTTTATTGTTTGAATGAAGCATGTACAACTTTGGATTTGAAATTTTAGAAGATTGATTGAACCCATTTGTCAATTTCAAGCCGGATTCTTTTCGTGGTTTTAAACACACGGCCCTTATGTCCAAAGAAAGGCCACATTTAACTTCGTCCATTGAACATTAAAGCTCTACCTTAGATGTAGAATTAAGGAACTTTTCTGGCTCTTGTTGGATATTTTCCAACACAATGAATCAAAACAATTTCGTTTCATATAAAAGGAATTATAACAGACATTTGCAACACTCGGAAGGACTTTCACTCTTGGCATTGGTTGCCAAAAAAATCTGTCTTGTTGGGTTTACTTCAGATCCGATAAACTTAAAACACGTGCGGCGTGGCTTACGAGTTCCCATGGCTTCTAAGGACCTTACAAATTCTTAAAAGTTATTTGCAAAGTACACAAGTTTGTTAGGGCTGGTGACTTCACAAAGAAGCGAATATTAAGTTGTCTTTGACTTAGAATTGAAATTGTAGCAAAGATTCATGCCTGCACGATGGGGTAGTGACACCAACTTTTATAATATGAGAATTTGTACGAAATATAAAACTTGCATTTTATGTTAGTAACTTTTGCAGTATTTTACAAAATGAACTTCGTTCCACGCATGGATGATTTATTTTAAATTCTTGTGAATCTTATAAGGTGGAAGTATGTCACTTTAATATAACCTTGCATTTTCATGTCACGTAGAAAACTTTACCGCATTTGTTTTACTCAACTTAGTGGATAAAAAGACGCTGCATCAGCAGTTAGCAGATAAGCAAGGCAGATTCTGGAACATTTTTTACATAGAGACGTCACGATTAAAAATGTCCCTCTTTTGTCGCTAGGGACGCTAGTAGTAGTTTTGGTTTGAACTTAAGTAGTATAAGCAACTCTTGACCTTAGAGCAGGGCATATCCCTGTTCTACGGCTTCGGCTGAATCAAAGTCAAGGAGATTGGCTAAAAAAGGAGACTCCTGCTGCCTCACAGTAGCAGGAATAACCCCAGGATGCGGGTGGCACAGTGCGACCTGCAACGTAGCAGGGCTGCCTCGGCAGTCCTTTGCAGGGTGTACAGGAGCCATTGAGTGGGTGTACATACACCCATTTACTTTATGGTGGGTGAGTCTTTGGAGAGAGTGAGTGGATATAGGAATCCTAGACATACAAACTGGACAGACTTTCAGGGGACTCCGTATAGTCCAATCAATCTACGGAAATTCTCCAGACAATTGAAGGCAGGAAAAAAAATATGGGCGTGTAGAACACTTAATTTGAAGAATGATAGCGTTTTTTTTTTACGGAACTGCATTGGCGAACTTAACCTAAAAAATTCGCAAAAGTCAAAAAACCGGTTTTTCGCCAATAAAACAAAAAGTGGAGCTCGAATCCGATAAAGTTAAATTATAAAGTTATAGGTATTAAAATTATCTTTCAATTGATGTGGTACAAAATATTGGTTGGTGTCTTATACATGGAGAAAAATGCTAAAAACCGCTAAAAATCGCATCTTTTTCATTTATTTTTTTCTTTTTATTGATGCGACCTAGAAACTTTTTATTTGGTAAAAATGGTGCTTTTGGCAATCTGAAAACTCATTATTTTTTTTTTGGCTCGAAATTTTGCAAAATATGGGAGAAATTTCGATTTATGTAAAAAAAAAGCGTTTTCGTAAAATCCTTCGTCTACAGCTCCTCGACCTCGTAGGACATTTTTTCGAAGCTCTTTTTCTTCGTTAAGAGTTGGACTATCATGCACTATAAGTTAAAATTGGAGTTTTTCAATTTTATGTACAAAAAACTGCACCGCAAAAAAGACAAGTTTTTTTGCCGCAAAAAAGACAAGTTTTTGTACTGCAAGTTTTTTATTTCATTATTTTTCGACTCTAAACTACTATTTAATAAAAGTTTATATTCTTTTTAGAGAATAAATAGGTAGTTTGGTCATACATTATATAAATGTATATTGAATCTAATATCTCACACTTTTATAGGAATAATTTGTTTTTGGTTGATCTACATGAAAAGTAGTTGAAGAGTTGCATGTTGTATTTTGAAGAGTTGGGTTTATTTAAATGGTTTAACGTTGGTGGTTTTTAGAGAATAAATAGGTAATTTGGTCATACATAATATAAATGATAATAAAAGTTGGTTTTTTGGCATGGCTTTTCCCAACTATAAAAAATTGTTTCATTTTTCAATTTACTTTTATTGTTCTCGAAAAATTTTGTTATTGCAGACTTCTAGAGTTAAATTAAAAAAAGTTATAGAAAATGGCCCTCGAATTTCGAGTCCTGGATGCGGCTATTTGCATTAATTTTAAATATTTTAAGGTTCAGGCAATTTTGGTCATAGTTCAAATAAATGTATTTTGAATCTAATTACTCCAACTTTTATAGGAATAGTTGGTTTTTCATTATTGGTTGATAAAAGTTGAATTAAGAAGCTTTGAATTGATTTTAAATGTTTAAACGTTAGCTGCAGCAAGGCGCACCGGATCCTAGCTATCCAAAATACAAAAAATAAGCAGTTCATTGCGACACTGCATCTGTGTATGAAAATTCATATCTCGAAAAATGATATGTCAATGGATTGTTTTTATTGTCGCGATAAAAATGTCAGATCCCCAATAGTTTCACATTTTGTTATTTGGAATCAAAAATACCAAAAAAATTGCCTTTTTCAAACTCCCCTACGGTATATTAAAATGCTTCACCTGATTATTATTATTGGCTTATGGGTGCAGCATACGGGGCGCCTAGCTAGTTTATATATAATAAAAATTGATTCGAACAACCAGAAATTACTACAGCGCGAAAAGTTAGAAGTGGCCGCTCACCAAGTAAACATTCTACGTAAAAGATGAAATTGCACATGATCCGTGCTGTTAAGACGTCAATAACAACTTGTATATATGCAGTACAGTAAGTATTGAACAACTATATGTCTCAAATTCACAGGTATTTAACGAAGGAAAAAGGCTCCGTTATTTAAAAAAATGTCTTCGCTGTTGACGGTCGTACGGTTAATTTATTTTATTTTAAAATTAGTAAAAAGAATATAAACTTTTATTAAATAGTAGTTTAGAGTCGAAAAATAATGAAATAAAAAACTTGCAGTACAAAAACTTGTCTTTTTTGCATCGCTATCATTCTTCAAATTAAGTGTTCTACACGCCCATATTTTTTTTTCCTGCCTTCAATTGTCTGGAAATTAACATGGTGATTCCGTAGATTGATTGGACGTGTATTGAAGGGTTCCATGCACTCAATTAAATCTACGACGGTGGCGGTTACTGCTGCTAACAACAATAACTGCCCCGTTCTGATGAGGATGCGCAACAGGAAAACTCCATGGTGGAATAACGAGCTCTCCCAGTTGAGATCCGCTACGAGGAAACTATCCAACGCAGCCAAAAAGAGAGGCAACTGGGACAGTACTGCACAATCTAGTGCTCAGGGCGGAATGCGCAGTTCTTAACAAAGGAGTTGCGCTGACGGATTTCCTCGATATCGATGGAGTCTTCAACAATACATCCTTTGATACTATAGTTAAGGCTCTAAGTAGACCCAGTCTAAATAGCACTTTCTGCAACTGCATTGATCTATGCTGAGAACTCGCAAACTAATGGTCTCTCATGTTGAGGGGTCTCTGGAGAGCATTATAGCAGAAGGTTGTTCCCAGGGAGGAGTTTTGTCTTCACTTCTCTGGTGCCTTGTTGTAGATAAACTGCTAGAGCTGCTCAATGGCCAAAACTTTTTCGTCCAAAGTTAGGCTGGCGATCTTGTCAGCAGCAGGCACTAGATCTGGTCTCTAGCTGGTGCGAGAACGTAGGACTAAAAGTCAATTACGACAAACCGATTCTGGTCCCTTTTCCCAGGAAACGATCACTACCGAGACTTTTGGAACCTACACTCGCCGGCAGAACTATAGGCTTTTCACAACAAGCCAAATATTTAGGAGTTTCGCAAGATGCCAAGCTCAACTGGAAACACCACATGGACACTCTGATAAGTGGATCGAGCAGATCGTTGTGGGTTTGCCCCAGAGCTTATGATTCCACGGGGGTTTGGGGTTTGCAGCCGAAAACCGTGTATTGCATATACACCACCATCATTAGGCTTAAAGTAACTTATGGAGCTTTACTTGTGTGGCACAGAACGATGATTAAGGGTTTCATAACCAACTTAAGCAAAATTCATAGAATGGCCTGCCTCTCCATCACTGGGGCCATCCGCGACGCCAGCGCTGGAGACTCTCCTCAATCTGGTTCCTCTGCACCTTGAGATAGTCCGGCATAACCACGGCGCTGCGGCTGAAAGCGAATGGTCACCTGGGCGAGGTGATTGTATAATAATCAACATTATGGAAGAGATTTCGAAAGCGGGGATGCAATTGGACTGCATGTTCTTTAAAATCTCAAAATTTGAGCAACCCTCTGTGCACATATAGGATAGGCTAACCTGGACTTTTCCTAAAGTATTGCCGGGCGGACTAGTATGGTACACCGATGGCTCTAAAACGGAGACAGGTGTAGGCGCCGGAATCTGGAGTGAAAGCCCCAGATTTAGCAGGGCGATAAGCCTAGACACTCTAGCAACTGTCTTTTAAGCAGACGTGTACGCTATTCTGGCATGCACTCATGAGAACTTAAGAAGGGCCTACCAAAATAAACGGATTTTTATCTTCTCTGATAGCCAAGCGGCAATTAGAGCGATAAGGTCCTAAGGACCAAGTCGAAATTAATTTGGGACTGCCAACGTGCTCTTCATGAGTTGGACGTTCTCAATCAAATTTCCCTTGTCTTGGTCCCGGGTCACAGGGGCTGCAAAGGCAACGAAAGTGCCGATGCCCTGGCTAAACAGGGCTCTGATATTGCATTCATCGGTCCAGAGCCAGCTATTGGTGCACCGTCCAGCTTGTTGCAAAGGCCGATCGGATTTAGATTAAACTGAACGCTGGAGGTCCGCGCCTAGACTGGCCAACTCTAAGCGGTTCCATCCTGTGCGGTCCCTAAGACGGAGAAGGAGTCCCTCCTCGAACTCTCAAACCTAAGCGACAAGCCACTAGGCAGACTGCTGAAATTGTTCAAGCGGTCTGGCCTACATACTAGTGATGAGCAAAAGTGGTCTTGTTCTTGCAGTCTTGTCTTGTTCTTGCACATTTTGCAAGAAAATTTTGAAAGAGTTCATTGTACGCCCAAAACAGGCGACAATGGAGAAAAACCGAGCATAATCAAGTCATGCTTAATAGGCATAGAACAAGAAACTCTGAAGAGGAGTATAAGGAAAAGAGGCGAGCTGAGAATGTACAAAGCGAAATGCCATATTAGGATGAACAATGAAAACAATAGAAGAATCGGCAAGTTTAAATGATGCAAAAAACTTCTACAAAAAGATTAATTAACAACGCCAAGAATTTAAGTCTAGAGTGACAATGTGTAAGAATAAAAGTGGGGAGCTAAGTAATAAGGACGAAGTACTGGCAAGATGGGCAGAGCATTTCGAGGAGCTACTAATGAACCCAGGGCACAGTGGTATCCGAAATGAACAGAACATGAATGCGGGCGATGAGGATAACAGCACAGCTGCGCCTGCCATAAAAGAAATACGTCAAGAATTGCGAACCTAAAAAAATAATAAGGCATCAGGGTCTGACAACATACCTACAGAACTCATTAAGCAAGGCGGAGAGGAAACTGCATAAAGTAACAGTGAAAATCTGGAGACGGAAAGAAATGCCTGATGAGTGGAACGAGGGCATAGTGTATCCCTTGCACAAAAAAGGAGACCCTCTAGCAGCAACTATGGAGGAATATTGCTATTGAATAAAACATACTAAGTTTTTTCTTAGTTTTATTTCTTTCTCCTTTCCAGAATTGTTTTACAATTTGAGATTTTACTATCGGCCGATGGGAGCGTGTGGGTGCACATGTCTATGCAGGAAACGCGGGTGCGTTTGGAATTAGCTGGCGGTCATTTTCAGCATTTCTACTTACTTACTTAATGCTCCTATAATTTTTCATGGGACATAGGGCGGAAACAGTTGCCCTCCAGCGGACTCTGTTTTGCGCGACAGCTCTTAGCTCTGACCAGGATCTCCCAGTTGTTGCGGCTTCTTCTAGTAGGGTTCTCCTCCACGTTGTTCTAGGTCTTCCTACTCGACGGGAACCTTGCGGATTCCAGTCAAGGGTCTGTTTGGCTAGATTTTCGTTTTCGGGTCGCAAGGTGTGGCCAACCCAATTCCATTTCCTTCGCCTGATTTGGTCGTCTATCCTTTCTTGGCCGGCACAGCGCCATAGCTCTTCATTTGAAATTCTATTTTGCCAGTGGATTTTTAGGGTCCTGTTAATGAAAACTTGTAGGCGCCCTGTGATGAATTAGGTGACTTTCCAAATTTCGCATTCGTACAAAAGAAATGCCTTAACGTTTGAATTGAGCAGCCACAATTTGGTGTTAGTTGAGATCTGAGTTGATCTCCATATGCAGAACAATATGCGTATATGTGCTTCGTGCTTTATTAACTTCCCAGTATAGGAAGTTATTGTAATCGGTCCGAAAATCGAAATCGAAAATTTCAACGTATTTTCATCTTTCAAGGCCCCAGGAGCTTTTTAAGCAAAAAATTGGGAGGAAGTATGTGTGTGTGTGTGTGTATGTGCATACGGATGTGGTCATTTTTTCCTGCACGATATCGCGCGAACTAAAACTGATATCGGCTTCGTTGAGATGTCATTCGAAGCGTATTAACCGAAATATGATCTGAAAAGATTTTCATAAAATTCGGTCAAGCCGTTTTTTTGTTTAAGCGGCGTAAGTGATTTTTGTACCTGCACGATATCGCTCGAACCACGAAAGATATTGATTTACGTGAGGTGCCGTTCGAAGCGTATTAGCGACAATATAATCTGAAAAGATTTTTATAAAATTTGGTCCAGCGGTTTTTGGTTTAAATGACTTCAGTGATTTTTGTACCTGCACAGCACGGCGCGAACTAAAAACTATATCAACTTCATTGAAGTGCCGAAAAACATTAATACATCAATTTTATATACATTTTCGTCATCCTAATCTTGTAAGTGCGCACATTTAGTTTGAAATTTTAGCGAAAATATTGATAAACAATTGTGACAAATTCTCGGTATTATAGATATATTCTATGTTGCCTATTGTTCATTTATTATTAAAATATCCAATCATATATTCAACATCCATCATACTGGGAAGTTGATCGTGTGGACCGAAAGGGTCGAACCCACATCCCAACTAGTTTATTCTGAAACTGACGTCTTCTTCTGCACCGCTACTTTCAGTAGTAATACTATTAATTGACCATTTCCATGGTACGGTTATTGAGCGCAGTTCGTTCAGGGGCGTTTGCATTTATCCGCATTTCTTTTGTTTTAGTCGGATTTCACCTTAAGCCTGCTGGAATATTTCTGTTGCCAAATTGTTTAACATGTTTTTGAGCTCCTGATGTGTGTGGCCAGTAAACAGATATTATCTGCGTAGTCGAGATCCTTAACGCGGTCTAGCAATCCCCATTATATGCCGTCTGTTCTATTATCTAGAGCGCTGACAAGGATGTCGTTTATTACTATTAGAAATAGGAAAGACGAACGTAGGAATCCTTGTCGTACTCTTGAACTCACCTCAAAGCTGTCGGGCAATTTTCCATTGTGAAGAACTCTGCATTTTTAATTATTGTATAGGACTTTTATCAATTCTATTATTTTATCAGGCACACAACGTGGACTGTTAGTGCCTGCCATAAGAAGGTCCTATTGACCGAGTCGAACGCTTTCTTATAATCTACTAAAGCAAGGTACGGGGGATCGTAATTCTGTAGACTGAAGCAGTCTTTAATATTGTATAATTGCATCTAAAGTGCAACGTTGATGGAAAAATTCAGGGGTCTGAACCGCAATGTATATGAGGATATTGGATTGAATCCGAATATAGAACAATCTGCCCTAAACCATTTATCGTTCACACCCCTCAGAAATTAACAAAATAGCATCTAATATAGTTGGTTGTGTTCAGAAAAGCTTATTTCGTTTTTTATCCTTTTCGAAATGTGTTTGCTTTCCTTACGTGTAAAAATACGCCTTTCTTTCTTGGCGGCTTTGGGCCTAGAGGCTTCGTCTTTCCATATATTTCATCTCGATAATTTTTTTTTCTTATGTACTTAGTCGATTATGGCGGCGAAAAATGAAAAAAAAAAAAAAAAAAAAAACGAAAAGTTTTAAATAAAAACTAAATGTTTTCTCTTAAGCGTTTATTCGAGACTAGCTATAGGTACATATTTTTTTTTAATTAAATCTTTCTATACTTGGTCCCTGTAGGCCGAATGCCAATTCTTAAACTACAGTAGATACTACAGTATCCTGCTAGATATTTTTAAACTTATATGCGATGCATATATCCACTTAATTTAAAATCATTACAGACACGATTGAAAACCGACCAACAAAAAGTTTCTTTCTTACAAATACTGCCCCTCTCTAGGCTATTATAGAAAAAAATACAGCAAAAATCAATTTACCGCATCTGATTGTAAGGGGGATGAAAATAGAAAGAAATTTCCTCTCGTCAAGATATAAAAGAGCAGCACTTTTACATAACTCTACTCAACATGATGAGAAGTTGACAGAATTCATTAATCATTTTTAAAGTTTACCCTCTCAATGTACTTTCCATTTTCGGCAAAGGTATACCAAATTATGGCGTGTCACAGAAAATTGAAGATAAAAAGCAATTCACTTGCCTTCAGATGAAATATACCCGTTCAGAATAATGACGGGATTTAAACGATCTTCGCAATATAATTTTGCTTCCGCGATAAATCTTTTAATGGAAAGCTTTTTACGATGAGGAATTGAATCACTTGCGAACTCTTTCATTACAACGAAGATTGATTAACCCTGCATCAAGGCCCATTTGGTTTTAACTACGATTAATAGGTTTATATTAAATAATTCATCAAATACCGTTTTTATGCTGAGGAGGCTTCACAAAAGGTCCTTTCTTTAAACATAAGCAGAATAAAGCAAGCCTGAAGCGTGAAAAAATCTTAGCGTGGACCAATTAATTATGAAGAAGCATTTTCCTGGGAGAATGCCCCACACTGAATAACCGGATCAACTTCTTCGATCACATTTTTTCAAGGATACAATTCTAGGTATAGGTAATGTATATTTTTAAAACTGAAGCAGCTTTGAAAAGAGAATGAAATTTTCGTCATTTTCGAATTCGAAGGCTTTTGGTTAGCAATGATGTTAGAGATATGGTTTAGATTTTTCCCTAAATAAACATGAAAAAAACACCGTGAAAGTGGAAAAAATTGGTCACCTTAACCACACTTAAAACACTCTTAATCACTCATTTTTTTAATTTAATCACTCAGATCACTAAATAACAATTCCTTGTAACCCATGGGCAGTAAAAGGTTATAAAATACAATTTTTTATGACTTTTTTACTGCGAAAATAAAATGTTAACTTACGGCGCCGCGGGGTTTAAAATGCATTACTGATTTCTTTTTTACTCAATAAAGCGCTATAGCTAATCATTGATAATTTTTTGTCAGTAGAAAGTGATAAAATATATTAGAGATGTTACGGATCTTCGACTTCGGTTCCGAAAGGTCGGAACTTCCGATTGATTTTACACCTCCGACTCCGACTTCGGTTCCGAGAATTTTGAATCGGAGTTATGACGAAGACCAAAATTCAGCGGCGTACAAGTTTCAATTGGTCTCGAACGCGTTCCGGGAACTCCGCTCGCATGTTTTGTTCAGTTGTTTGTTTTTTTTTTCTATTCATTTGTGTATAAGGCTTTGTGTAACGTTCATCGAGCTTTTACAGAATTTAAGTAATTGAAGCGGTGAGTTCCAAAACAATACAAGTCCATCGCATTTGTTTTTAGAGAATAACGATTTTTTTATTTTATTGCTGTGGATTTCTAAGCTACTATTTCCCATTATTATTATTTTCCAAAGTAGTTAAATGACCCAAAATATAGATAATTCAGGGCGTTATATAAAACTCGAATTCATCCGACACGCGAAACTGGCTGGAAGCGAGTTATTCGTCGAGAAGTGTCGTAACTTTCGTTGTTGACTTTTCACCCGTTATGTTGTGGACATGAAACGACATAGAGTTTCGGTCAATAGCCCATTTGAAAGATATTTTAATACCCGTATTTCTGCAGCTTACTACATTATCATATGAGCAACCGATAAGGAGATATTCAAAAAAAATGGCGTTATCAGTTATTTCAGGCACGTGAAGTGCGAACTTTGGCGTTGTATTACTCGCAAACTATACAAGCGAGAACGATGACTAAGGGCTTATTCTAAAGGTAATCACTAGCATTATAAGTTTGGTAATCGGCATTAACCCACCCAAATTAATATCTCACGAGTTAATCGCAAAAAACTGCATTCAACCTCAACCACCCGAACAAGTTCGAACTTTGAGCGGCCATAACTTTGAGCCAAATTAACTTACAGACCTCTCTAAGGGCTCATTTTGTAGATAATTTTATTCTCTAATGACTTGCTATCATTGAACACAACCGAGTTATTTGGTATAAACGACCTCTACCTCTTTTTCAAGATGGCGGCTTTTCCCATCACACTGCGACCCCACAAACTTGGTTTTAACATTGTCAGATGTACCCGAACAAATTCAAAAAAAAAAAAAAATTTGACCATCATGAAATGCAATTTCATGCCCTTTTTTCGACTAATTTCACTGAGCTAATATACATATAATAGATTTTTTATTGACGTTTTTTCATTTTTTAATCTCATTTTAGAATAAATGAGAATCAAAACAGCACAAGTCCATTGATCAGTAATTTGAAAACAACACAAGTCTATTGGTGGACTTGTGCTGTTTTGTACATTTTGTCGAATTTTGAAGTTTTTCGAGTGTTAACACATTCTTCGTCACCCAAAGTATCCCAAACCACTTATAACTCGATTTTGCTAAAAAGTGGACTTGTGCGGTTTTGGAACTCACCGCTCCAATTTGTTGTGAGTTACGTATTATTGAAGTGATAGTTATTTATAGATGAAGCCAAAAACGAGTGTTATATGGAACTACTTCAATGAAGTTGACGCAAATACGGCAAAGTGTAAAATTTGTGAGAAAACATATTCAAGAAAAGGAGGTACAACAACTTCGTTAAAAGGTCACTGAATACTGTTAGGTTACTGAATACGAGGAATGCATTAAGCTCGAAACTGAAAAAAAAACCGGCCCTCAACTTCCACCCCACTTCAAGAGGCCAAAAAGCAAATGACTCTCAAAGACGCTTTGATGAAAAATCAAAAATGGGCTTCTTCAAATCCTAAATCAATGGAAATTGATAATTTGATCTTTCAGATGATTGCTCTCCAGGACATTCCCTTCAATTTTGTAGAAGGCATTGGATTTCGACGACTGTTGCAATTCATCGTGCCGAATTATCAGTTAAGGGGAAGACAATTTTTTACGTCATTTATTTGTGATGGGTTGTATCCTAAGCTGGCCAGCAAGATAGTCGATTTGCTGAAAACTTTTACAAAAATATCATTTACTACCGATATTTGGACTGAACCTAGTTCTAATGTTTGCTTATTGAGTTTGACAGCGCATGGCATCACTGAAGATTTTAAGAGAATAAAACTTATTTTGAAATGCCACCCTTTTAATGATCGACATACAGGAGACGTAATTCAGGAAAAATTTAATGCAATGCTTCTGGAATGGCAAATACCTTCTGAGAAAATCCACTGTTTTAATCGTGATTGTGGGTCGAATAGGATATCTACGTGCAATGAGACTTGCTGAAATCCCTGATGTGAATTGTACTGTACATCAATTTCAACTTTGTGTGCGAACTATGTTAGATTCTGATGAAGAAATCAAAAAATTAATTGCAAAATGCAAAAAAATTTCCACGCATTTTAATCACTCTCAAATTGCTCAAATGGAACTAAAAAGAATACAAACGGAACAACTCAATCAAGAGGCCTTAGGCGTTGTGCAGGAGTGTAGCACGCGGTAAAAACTTACATAATTTAATTTTTCCTTTAAGATTTTTAGTTTGAAGTTTCATATTATTTTAATTACAGTTGGAATAGCACTTTCTACATGCTGGAACGAATGATCAAAATAAAAGATTCACTGTGCCTTTATGCTGGTAAACATAGCATCCCACAAATATCTCCTGAAGAATGGCTGTATCTCAACAAATTAGTATCTGTTCTTCAACCATTTGAAGAGGTTACCAGAAATATGAGTGATAGTAATACTAGCATTTCATCGGTAATTCCACTTATACATACTCTAAAACATAAATTACAACTGAAAGACAGTGAACCCGACACCAATAGAACATTTAAAATCGCAATAAAATGTGCCATCGAACAACTGAATTCAAGATTTGGAGACCTTTCCTTTAACAAATTCTTTGCAATAGCTACATATTTAGATCCACGTTCCAAAACAAAATTTTTTAATGAAGTAACTAAAGAAAAGATTGAGTCCGAATTGATAAGTTTGTTAGACGGCATGGATAACTCTGCAGCAAATCAGGCAGAAGATAATGATGACGCCCCTGCAGAAAAACGAGCAAGGTTCGAATCGCCACCAGAAGATGTCTCTACTAATAATAATGTCCAATCCATTTTATCAAACATATTGATGAGTAGCGATGATGATGGTGATGAAAACATCTCGACGGATAGCCAACCTCTTGACAAATTCTTCATATGGAAGAGTTTACTTAATGAGTACAACAAAGAAAAACGTATTCCTGTCAGTAATGACCCCTTGTTATGGTGGAGAGAAAATAAAAAATTTAAAATATTGCACTCAATTGCTCGTCAATATTTATCGTGTCCACCAGGATCAGTGGCAAGTGAGCTACTTTTTAAAGGCCTGCAGCGCATCCCATTTTTTCGCTCGAAGTGATGGAAATGAGATAACCGGTTGAGACTAACTGCAATCGATAGAGGATGGAAAAATGCATCTACAGTTGATTTTGACCGAAGTTTGGACATGGCCAACATACAAAAAAATCATGAAAATACCTCTTTTTCGTAAGTGCGGTTTGAACGAAATTTTCACTTTATCTCGCCATATCTCAGTTGATATTGCAGATATCAATTTGAAATTTTAACATAGTCTAGTTTGACTAATTCCCTAAGTATAAAACTTTAACCGAACTGGTTACATCATTTAAAAACAAAATGGCGAATGTTTAAAAAATTTCCAACAGATTCGTGAGACTTATTTTTCTAATCAAAAAATTGTGTTATAGATTTTTGAAATTCGCTTTTTTGGCTAAACTACATTGTAGCCAAATACTTAAGGCAGTTTTCTGCAAATTTTCAGATCAAAATGTCCTCCGGTTCAAAAGTTACATTAAATTTAAAAAATGCTACTTTCGATATACTTCTGGGAAAAATTGAAGAAATTGATAGTGAAGCCAAGAGGGAAACCATTTGCACAAAAATTAGTTGTCTCCATTCATCATATCGGAAATTATCTATTAGCGAAAGCTCCGGGACAGGTATAGAAGATTTGTACGTACCTACACTGTGGTACTTTGATGAAATTGATTTGATAATCGTTGTTGGGCGGAAATTGATTCCCTCATTGCTGTATCTGCTTTTTTAATTAACATGTTCAATAATTCACTAAAAGTAGACGGGTCTATTCTTAAATAATTCTGATAATCCATACGTGGTGATATTTCTAATTCTCGGATTAGACTATCATGACCAAAAATTGTGTTTTTTTCCCGATTAAAAATAATTTCATTGGTCTATTTTCTTACTAGCACGCACGCGCCCGCAGCTAGCACGCATAGCGAACAAATAGGCACGCCACCAAAGTACGTACTCTCCCGCCACAGGTACGCACGCTCCCACCACTGGCACGAAAATCTAAAAATTTGTTCTCTCCCGCCACAAGTATCCACTCTCCCGCTACACGCACGAAAATCTCAAAATGTGTCTGCTAAAAATATGTAGGATCTAGCCGCACGCATGCACTCTCCCGCCACAGGGATGCACGCTCCCGCCACAGGAACGCACACTCCCGCCACAAGGCACGAAAATGTAATAATTTGTTCGCTAGAGGCATACACTCTCCCGCCACAGGGATGCGTCTCTACAAGGATGCCCGCGGTTAGAAAATCCTAAGAAATTATTGTAAAAATCTTCTAACAATCGGCCGTAGAATAAAAAAATCCGACAGTAAGATTGGTGAAGAAACTTATATCATTGACAGAATGAGTTATTTAACAAAACTTCCAAATGATTTAAACGATGCACTCCAGAGAATTAGATTGGATAACTTAAATGAGATTAACTTCTGTGTGTTTAAAAAAATAAAACGATATGGTCAAATAATACACGGAAGAAATTATACCCGAAAAACTAAAACTGTGTCGAATTGTAGAAAAATTACACAAGGCGATAATGAATATTTTGGATTTGGCGAAAAATTCGTAAAAATATGTAATTAGTCCACAAATCTATCTAATAATTGCCAACAGGAAACAAAAATATGGTCATATAGTAAAAAAAGTTCTAAAAAAGATATTGTTTTCTTTTTTTGAATTTGAAATGGCGAACCTAACCTAAAAAATCCTGGAAAGTAAAAAAACGCTTTTCAGCGAATAAAAGAAAAACGTGACCTCGGATCGAAAAAATCAAACTATAAAGTTGTAGCTATTCAAATTATCTTTCGATTGAAGTATATTGAGTTATAGGTTAGGTCACAAAACATGGAGAAAAATAGAAAAAAACTGTCAAAAATCACGTTTTTTTAATTTGTTAATAACTTTTATTTAACGCCACTTACATATTGGTTATTTGGTACAAATATTGCTTCTTGCTAGCTGAAAAAATGGTGTTATTTTTGTTGCAAAATGTTGAACGGTGTCCTGGAAATTTAAATTTTTGTAAAAAAAAGGCGTTCTTGTAAAAACGTTCCTCTTGCACTGCTACGGACGCCGTGCGGGCTAGAGCATGCCAGCTGCATGCTAGCTGCGGGCTAGTCTTATTTTTACTCAGGCGTGCATGCTACTTGCGGGCGTCTTTCGGGCTAGTGTGTACTACCTGCATGCTAGCTGCGGGCGAATTTCATTTTTAGTCGGGTTTTAACCACTCCTTCATTTACATTTCCCTTTTTTTAGTTTCGGGCGTAATTTTGCATCACTTTCTGCAAAGCCTTCAATTAAATTTGGTAAACACGCAGCTTCAGACATGTTCTTTTCGCGAAAACATAAACATATCTGAAGTTTGCGCAACTCGTTGCATAGCATATGGACAATCACATAATTTTTGTCAAACACAAATTTGCGCAAATTGTTCGACCGTGTATGGCCCCCTTAAGGCAGCGCGAAGGAAAGATAAATTCCATAAGGTCGAAAATGGAAAAGTATTGAAAGTTTTTGAAAATGGGGCCTTTTTAAACTATGTATAAAAAGTCGTAAACGCCATTTGTTTATGACAAACACGAGTCACTTGTTCTGAAAAGGTGTGAATAATTGTGTTTGTTAAAAACATTGGATTTCGTGCTTATTTAATGAGGTGTTTGAAAAGTTGGGTTTTGAGTTTTTTAATACAGTTTGTGAAAAAAAATGGATTTTGTGTTTTTCAGTAAATGAAAAATGTCGAAAATATCAAGTAATCATCGAAAGGTTACAATCCGACAATAATCGGCAAGAGTGTGGACTATTCTATATCTATTTCTTGTTGAGAAGTGCTTTGGTGAGCACTGCAACCAATTTAGTTTGGTCTATTGTGCCATCGCCGTCTGTAAAAACCATCAAGGTTAATTCTTCTAAAATAGCCTAAATGCAGAGAAGAGCAAGATTCTAATTCAGTCAAGGGTGGAAAGAAGAAGAAGAAACCACAACACCACCTGGGGGGAATATAACTTCGAACGGGTAAGCCAATTTAACTACCTGGGGTCCACAGTCAGTGAAGACAACGATGAAACGATAGACGTACAAAGAAGAATAAACGCCGCAAACAGAACATACTTCTCACTACTGCCAGTAATGAAATCCAGAGACATCCACAGAAAAACAAAAATAAGAGTCTACAAAACCATCATACGTACAGTAGCTACGTATGATTGTGAAGCATGGAGTATCTCCCAAAAATCCGCCGACAAGTTGGATATATTTGAGAGGAAGGTTCTCCGAAGGATATACGGCCCAATTAATGAAGACAATGCATGGAGAATACGCTACAATCACGAATTGTACGACTTATACAAAGAATGTAAACTTTCGACCTATGCCAAGCTACTGCGTTTACGTTGGGCCGGTCATGTCCAAAGAATGGATAACTCAAGGATACCAAAAAAATCCCTGTATCTACTACCAGATGGCAAAAGACCAGTTGGCAAACCACGGTCAAGATGGGAAGATAATGTTAAGACCGATGCAGCGAAACTGCTCAACACGAGAAACTGGAGACAAGCTGCGGAGCAGAGGGACGTCTGGAGGAAGAAGCTGAAGGAGGCCAAGGCTCGAATTGGGCCGTAGAGCCATCGAAGAAGAAGAAGAAGCCTAAAACGGATTTAGGGGTCTTGTCCCAAATCTCCCTGGGAGTAGGGAAGTCGTGATGAAAGAGGCTCAATATCTTCCTCGCTGTAGTCGAACAGCAATTTCTCCGCGATTTCAAGGGTTGTTCCGCAGAGCCGACAGCTACAATCGGCCGCCAGGCTTATTTTGTTTAGATGGTAGTTAAGCGAACAGTGACCCGTCAGGAGCTCTGTTATTATTTTTAGATCCCACCTCTTGAGATTTAAAAGTGTGCCCGCTTTAGGTTTATCGATTTGGGTGAATCTTTCAGCTTGACGAGCACCCTGGCTTCTTGTCCAGCTATCAGCAGACGACAGCTGGTCGACCCAATTTTTGATAGCCGTTCTTACGTGGCAGCTTGCTAAGCTACAGAACTGTTTCGGACCGATAGGTGATGTGTTTGCCCTTACTCTAGCCAGGCGGTCGGCAATGTCATTACCAATATGACCTACGTGTCACGAATTCACACCAGCATGACACTGTTGTTCGTGCTGAGGGATTTCAAAGATAGGAGACAATCCAGGACAGTCTTTGATGATATCCTGTGAGATCCAATGTCCAGCAGGGCAGCTTGACTATCCGAGCAAATAATAATGTTTGAGCTATTAGGAGCTCTATTAATACAAGTCTGAGCACACACCCGGAAGACGAGTACCTCATCCAGAAAAATAGTGGGGGTAGCGCCCAGGGCCATGGATATTCTGCTCCTTAGGTCATATACGCCCAGCCCTACTCCTTTATCAGGGTTGGAACCATCCGTATACCGAAAGGCCGTGCTTCCCCTAAAGAGAGGCTTGCTTAGAATAATCTACGTAAGCGGTTTGTCAAAGTGAAAAATGGCAGGAATGGTTTCGGGCAATGATATCATTTGCTCGAGGTTTAGTTCCTTGAGGATCGATAAATGATCCAGAAGTCTCCTGGCTTAAAGGAGAATAGCTCCCGTAGACGCAGCGCCCCCGCCAGAGCCTCCCTTTCCACAACTACACAACTTTTCCGAATTCAAAGTCGAAAATTGATGATGGAGCAGATGTTCGCAAAGGAGAAGATTATCTACTCGATTAATAGCTTTTCCCTTTCCAGTAATACTACCAGTAATGCTGCAGAAATTACCTGAGTTAGTAATACCATGGCTGATCGTGATGCTCAAGAGCTATGTGTGACTCAGTTCCTTCCCCATGAGTAGTTGGAGAGGGGCGAGAGTCGTCTTCATCCCAAAGGCAGGAAGAAGAGGTCACGGTTCTATGAAGGACTACGGTCGATGAGAATACTATCTCTCGTGTTTAAGAGAATGAGTGGGATCCACCAACCGATAGATGTTATCTGTTGTTATTTGTCTTTTTTTGTACATATAGTAGGTATAAAACCTGCGATGAAGTTTGAATGCCCCTTGAATATTAGTATTTTTGTTCATAATGAATACTCCTTTCCTCACCACCCGAGGGGTAGAGTATAAGGTGCGTTTTTCTTATACATATGTGGTGTTCCCCAGTAGGCCTAATCCACATTTAGATATACGTTACACGAAGTAACTCACCTTTTACTTATCGTGATTTCGCTTAATATTGACCAGGGATGTGTTGATCTTAGATATCGTAGTTTACCTTGGACTGACATTTGCTCATTTGAATAAAAATAAATAAACGGCTTGTTTCAAGTGATACAGACAACGTGGTAGCCCTAATAAGGCATCCCGGCTTCCTAACCGGTTAATAACGAGTCCTCTCCTAGCGGACGGTGCACTTCTTTGTTCACCTGGTAGTTTGGTACTGCTTGCGTCACAGCCTTTGTCGGCTGGTTAGCGGGATTTTTATGAGCTTCAATTCATAGTGGCGTCATCCCCACCCTTGTACTAAACTTACAGTGAAGAGAAACGCGTTTAATTCTATATCTCAGAAACTATGCATCTCACTGGTTTTTTTCACTTCTTTTGTAAAGTCTATATGTACGGAGATATAGTGCTTCAAACTTCACACATCACTTTCTTTGCACTCTATTTCGCTAATGGTTAACTATACATGAAAAAGTCCTTAAATTATCCTAATTTTTGTTATTATATTTTTTTTACGTAGAGCTAATATTTCACGAGTTATAACGCTTTAAGTGTCGAAAAACGCAAATTCCAAAGTAGTTTTTTGCCAATATCTTCTCAATTACACGTTTTATTGTAAAACTGGTTATAACGTTTTTTGTGCGGAATACCATTGCTCACATTTTTTGTTCCGAGCGAGCTGTGGAGAAGAGTTTGTGCACTAAAGAAATTTCTCACTTATTTGCATGAACATTTATATGTATGTATATTTATGAAACGTTTGGCGCTGAATAGCGGCTTAAGTATAAATGCTAGAAAAAAACGTTCAAAGTAACATTTCTAGAGCAAATTTGTTGGTATAAATTTTCGTCGTTAACAATTAGTTTACGAGATATTTGTAAAAAATCAGTCTGTACTAACGTTTAAGGTATAATTAATACATAAATATCAACTTTACAGAAAAAAGTTGAAATAGGAACTGTGGGCAATAAAATTGCGCACAAAAGTGTTACAATCAGTTTTGCAATAAAATGTGTAATTGACAAAAAACTACTTTGGAATTTGCGTTTTTCTACACTTAAACCGCTATAACTCGTGAAATATTAGCCCTACGAAAAAAATATAATACAAAAGTTATAGATAATTGTGTGTTCTATAAATCGTGGGAAGGATTTTTTCATGTATAATTAACCATTAATGTGATATATTCCAAAGAAAGTGATATATGAAGTTCGAAGCACTACTATGTATCTCTGTACATATAGACTTTACAAAAAAAGTTTCTAAACAAAAAAGTTAAATCATTAATTTATCTACAAAAAAGACCTGTAGATTTTTGTCGTAAGATGCAAAGTTTCTGAGATATAGAATTAAACGCGTTTCCCTTCACTGTAAGTTTAGTACAAGGGTGGGGATGACGCCACTATGAATTGAAGCTCATAAAAATATATAAAATCATTTGGTGAAAAAACAATCGCGTACAGTATTTTTCGCATTACGAAGGCCCTTTTTGCGACCTATTTATTGGACTACACTGGCTCGTGAATTTATAAGCGCAGGTGAACTTTGTAAGCCCTTTGACTACCAAAAATCGAGGCGCGGGTGCATGTCAAACTTTTGATCGTTGCATTTTTTTCAAGTAGGCGGTTTATACGGTTAGGCGTTTTTTATGTGAAAGTGGAAGTTTAGGTGTCACCCGTTTCCATCATGTCATTCAAGTCATGGTGTAATGTCTAGTACAAAGCTTAGCTCGAAAAGAGAAAAAAAGGTTCTTGAGGAGGAGGTAGTGAACCTTACGTTTGAACTCTTAGATGTTGTATGAGTTAATTTTTTAAGCAACCGACTGAGCCACAACAGTCGGGGTTAGCCAGCCTCGTCGGAGTGTTATGCCTCCTGAAACAAAAAAATCCCGCTAACCAGCCGACAAAGGCTGTGACGCAAGCAGTACCAAACTACCAGGTGAACAAAGAAGTGCACCGTCCGCTAGGAGACGACTCGTTATTAACCGGTTAGGAAGCCGG
This sequence comes from Thereva unica, assembly GCA_949987705.1. Taxonomy (NCBI): domain Eukaryota; kingdom Metazoa; phylum Arthropoda; class Insecta; order Diptera; family Therevidae; genus Thereva; species Thereva unica. The sequence goes on along the minus strand of OX465281.1, from coordinate 54,765,952 downwards.
GATGCCTTATTAGGGCTACCACGTTGTCTGTATCACTTGAAACAAGCCGTTTATTTATTTTTATTCAAATGAGCAAATGTCAGTCCAAGGTAAACAACGATATCTAAGATCAACACATCCCTGGTCAATATTAAGCGAAATCACGATAAGTAAAAGGTGAGTTACTTCGTGTAACGTATATCTAAATGTGGATTAGGCCTACTGGGGAACACCACATATGTATAAGAAAAACGCACCTTATACTCTACCCCTCGGGTGGTGAGGAAAGGAGTATTCATTATAAACAAAAATACTAATATTCAAGGGGCATTCAAACTTCATCGCAGGTTTTATACCTACTATATGTACAAAAAAAGACAAATTTAAACTTATATATATATAAGTTATAAACCTACTGAACAATTTTTATAACTATTTAAATCAAAAAAATTATCTTGAAAAACTAAATTTTCCCCTCTTTCAAACCCCGTGAAAAACCTCATCGGGTGAGATTTAGAGCACTCAGCTTGCAATAAGGCGTCCATTAACCGATCATGCAAGCCTCAATAAATTCCATCACTCATGGAACTCAGTTAAAATTAAATAAAATCTGTAATCTCATATTTTCAATTTTACAATGACCCCAACAAAAAAAATTCAATATCTCAGAGAATATTCCTAAGATAAAACAAAAAAGTACATTTCTTTCAACCAAAATTTAATTTTGCTCATGGGCAGACGACTTCGATTTTTTTCTCCGAACGCGCATAAAAGAAAAAAAACTCAATCCACGCATAGCAGACGACAGGGACTGAGACAAACTTCCCCCCAGATTCCCTTACCTCACCGGAATACTCCCATCAACTTGCTTTACAATAATCTGCTACCAACTTAGCACTCTAAAGGCCCCCATACACGGTCCAATTGGTTGTACAGCGAAGTGCGGTTGTACAACCAAAACTATCGATTGTGGGCCGGTCGGCCGATCAAAATACATTGCGCTTATAGGTTTGATGAAAATCTGGTTGTACAGCCGATTTGACCGTGTATGGGGGCCTTAAAGCAGATTTGGTATTATAGTAGCAGGAGCGCTGGGTCCCCGAGGAAGAAGAAGATAACTGCCGCGCACAAATTTTTGTTCTGCGTGACTCCTCTATGTATTATATGCTTAGTGATCAAACTAGTTAATTTAATACCTACATTATACACAAACCTTCTGGAGTTGAGGGCCGCGGCCGAGTGATAGAGAATGTAATTTTTCCCATTAAAACATCTTTAACTACAAATGCATAGACTAAAGAATTACGGAAAGGTGCCAATAACTACTGCGGCCCGCGGGAAAATTGTAAAAAGGTTGCCCACCCATGGTATAGAGTAGAAATTATATATCTTGATCTCAAAATTGAGAAGACATTCTACAAAATTATAATTACAAATAAAAGTGTGCTTTACTAACTTGACTGAAGACATTTACGAGGAAACATTGTAAATCGCATTTCTAATGCATAGCATAACGATTTGGCCAACGTGTACAGATAGAAATTTGTGCAGCTTTACGAGAATTTTTATAGGTAGGTAATTTTTCCTTGGGAAAAATAGAGCTTAAATTTTTTTATGAAGGCTCCTATGACTTTCTTTAATAATTGACGCAAAAAAAATATTTCCCCCTGACTGCCCAAAGTCCGTTTCACCTACATCTTGATATTTTCATTTTTATTTTGCTCCAGTTTCAATGAGCAATTAAATGGCTTTATTATCCACACTAAGTGTTTGTTCTGGCTATGGCATGGTCTGGGAGCCCCTAAGTTACTTTTAACACATATACCTAAGATTCCCAGGAAAATCGTACCGTGTGCGACACAAAGGCTCATAGATGACTTCATCACAAAGGTGATTTTGCTCCATTTACAGCCTCTAAAAACGACTGTAATGGGTATACCATAAATTTTTTATTTGAATACCCTGGTCAGTTGAATGGCGTCGTTAAATCCGGAAGAAAGTAGGAAGATACGATAAATCTCGTAAATTATTAATGAAATACTAAAATGTTTTATAAGGGCACTTCACAGTTCACAAGCAGTTACTTAGAATACTTTATTGCATTTAGACCCCTCGAACATGAACTTAAACATTTGTTACAGCTCCTTTTTTGTTGAAGGGAACTTTGCTAGATATAATACTGAGGGGTACATTAGCAACTTTGGGGTTGAGTTTTGCGCTTTTATTAATAGAAGTTTTTGATTTATAATTTAACGCATTTGTAGATGCCATATTGTTTCAATTTTAGATGTTTTAATGGGATGTTTCCGAGTTAATTAGTAGTCGAGGCTACATTTGCTGCACAGTTGGATTGTGCAGTGATTATGAGCAATTGACTTTTACTAAAATTATTTTTAAAAAATCCCCGAAAATTTTCTAGAACCTCTATAATCTCTACTCTTTTGAATGAAATAAAAGAAATAAAGAAACGCATTTATCATATAATAAATGAAGTAATATACATATTGGGGCGGTGAGGTCGGCTAGAATGCTCAAGTCTAAGTGAAATAATGCAAATCTATTCCATAAGGGTTGTGGCAGCGGTGAGATCAATGGTGTGAAAATCCAGTTCCTTCACCGGGGATCAGAAGAAATAATTTCTCTACTCTGACGAAACACCGCCGCTCTAGATCAGAAGCTAGCCAAGCTATCCTCAGCAAGCAACCCAACGAGAAATTCTTAGTAACTCATCCAACAAGAGCAACCGGCGTTCATCAATGAACCTCGGCGTGACAAGCAGAACTACAAAGTAAGATATATAGTGCGTTTCCATGACAGCTTGAAGCTTACTTGAAGCGTACTTCAAGTACAAATGTAAACGCAAGCAGCTCGACTGGAGTCGATCAAAAAGATTTTTGTGATCGGCTCGAGTGCTTGTCATGTAAACCGAGCTTGAAAGCTTGAGTGCTCGAAATTGCGAAAGTTAGGCCTGTAAATGTGTCTAAACCTAAAGGTAATGTGTGGGAATATGAGGAGACAAAAATATTAATGAAGAAATAAAAGCACGATAAAAGGAAGAAATAAAAGAAATATAATAATAACTTCAAATGACAGCTAAAGAACTCAAGCTCAGTTTAAGCTAATATGCCGCTTCAAGTAGGCAGAGCATATACGCGCTCGAGTTCTTGAGATTTTCAAGCCTTCGAGTACTCAAGCTGTCATGGAAACGTAGTAATAGAATCTATATAAAATATAAGATAAAAAAAAATTATAGCCAGAGTAAAAATAAAAAAATGGCCTTCAATGGGCATCAGAAAGCTGTTTGCAGAATGTACACTACACACGCCAACGGGTATATGTACATTTTTTTAAAAAAGAAACTAAAATAAAAGTTTTCTTATTTATTACTTTTTATTATGTTTTTCTTAGAATGTTGTTATAGCATAAAAGCTATACAAATAAGGAAAAAATAGAGAGTGTAGCAAATATTTTCGATTCATGATAAAGAGCGTGGGAATTCATGTCTATAGAAAGTTAAATGGCAGCTTCGTTGATATAATAATAATAATAATAGAGTTTCCCTTCTTATGAAGAAGGCGCACTTCTCAGCTGGGCTGAGAAACATTTAACACGACCACGTGGGCTCGGCTGAGACATGCAAACATAAAAAATTAAGTACCTACCAATAAAAATTGCGTGCGAAACAAATAAACAGTCATGAGACAACAAAGAGACTCCTTTTAAGTAGATCTTTGTTAGTGCTCACGCTAAAAACATTAATATTTTTATTTACATTAATGAACATGCGATTAACAGGCTCAAATCGGCCATAATTGGTGTTAGAGGAGTTGATGTGTAAGAGCGGTGGTCCTCTCAGATTGTATCGGCTCTCTCTAAACGACGCACGGCGCCTTAGAAAACCTGAGTCGACACGTCCATTATGAAGCTGGTGGACGAAAACAACAACGGCCACCCCACGACGCTTGTGGAGAGTGTTTAAGTTGAGTAACTTAAGTCGGTATTCATATGGTGCAAGAATTAAAGGGTCTTCCCAAGGAAGGTGATTCAATGCGAATCGAACGAACCTACGTCGAACCGACTCAATTTTTCCAACATGCGAAGAGGAGACCAAACCTGGGACGCATATTCAAGTAAAGGTCTGACAAGCGAAATGTAGAGGTGTTTAGTGATCAGGGCGCTGTTAAATTCTTTGGACCACCTTTTTATAAAACCCAAGACTAAGCTGCTCTTGGAAGAAATATAGTTGATATGAGTAGAAAAGTCCAGCTTGGTGTCAAATCTAATCCCGAGATCTTTGACAAAATTAACACGGGGGACACCCTCACTAGAAAATGAGTAGTTATAAATTATAGGATCACGTCGCCTACAAAAAGTCATCACTTCGCATTTACTAATATTAAGAACCAGGTTGTTGTTTGCGCACCAAGAGTAAAAGGTGGCGAGGTCGACTTGCAAAAGTTTGCAGTCCTCCATAGTCTTTACGTGACGGTACAATTTGATGTCATCAGCATAAATCAGGATTCTGCAGTGTCTTAACAAGGTAACAATATCATCAATAGAAAGAATAATGAGGATAGGGCCAAGATGATGGTCGCGGATTTGGATCCACGGAAAAGGACTTGGTAGGTCCTGTCAGCTAAGTAGGACTGGAACCATAATAGAAGGGCTTCAGGGAAACCTAACTTTTTTAGTTTGAAAAGTATAATGGAGTGGGAAAGCTTGTCAAATGCCTTACTGAAATCAGTGTAAATACAATCAGTTTGGCAACCGGAAACAAAGCCTTCAACAGCATGGGAAGTGAATTCAAGGAGATTGGTGGTAGTGGAACAAGCTGGAAGAAAACCATGTTGGTTTGTAGAAATAAGTTTCTTGCAGATGGGCACGATTGCAGAATAAATGATTGATTCAAAAAGCTTCGGTATGACAGACAGCTTGGCAACTGGTCTGTAGTTCGATATTTCGTTCTTGCTACCACTTTTGTGAATAGGAATTATGAACGAATTCTTCCAAAGAGTAGGGAAGTACCCTTTATCCAGGGACTTTTGAAAAAGGGTTTTCAGTGGAGACTGGAGAACCTCCACACAGGATTTAAGGACAGCAGGAGGGATACCGTCAGGGCCGGAAGTGAAATCGTATGGGAGTTCATCAATATGATTCATGATATCGTCAATGGAAATTGAGAGAGATAAACTAGTAGCCTCTCCTCGGTGTAGAGTTATGTGACGAAAATTATTGTCATTAGGCTGAAAGTTAAAAGGGGTGAAGACTCACTACTTGACCAGTTAGTGTGCTGCATAGTATTTGGGTAGTTATCAACTTTTTTCTTGGAGTTGACAAATTTAAAGAAGTTTCTAGGATCAGTATAAGCCTAGTCCCTCATGCTGATGAGATATTCGCCATACAGAGCAGAAGAGAGTAAACGAAATCTGTTATAGCAATCAGTAAATGTAATAAGACTCGGAGAATCCTTCCTTTTTAAATAGGTCTTCCAGAGTCTATTTTTCCGATTCCTTAAATGCTTCAGCTCATTATTGTACCAAGGTGGAGTAGAACTGCGCAATTTTTGGGGCTCAAAAGGTACGCATGAAGCAATAGCTTCATATAGTACGGCATAAAACCGTGCTAAAAATAGATGAAAAAGACGTGATTTTTAACGGTTTTTAGCATTTTTCTCCATGTATAAGACACTAACCAATATTTTGTACCACATCAATTGTAATACCTATAACTTTCTCATTTAACTTTTTCGGATCCGAGCTCAACTTTTTGTTTTATTGCCGAAACCCCGTTTTTTTGACTTTTGCGAATTTTTTAGGTTAAGTTCGCCAATGACATTCCGTAAAAAAAACACGCTATCTTCCTTCAAATTAAATGTTCTACACGCCCATATTTTTTTTCCTGCCTTCAATTGTCTGGAGAATTTCCGTAGATTGATTGGACTAATTCAAGTAGTAGTTGTAGTCTGAGAAAATCTACAGAAGTAAAAACGAAAATTTAAATTTAAAAAAGTGGCGAAAATACTTTACCTACTATATTGAATGATATTATGTAAACTTTTCAATAACACCTGGCTTTTCCCTTTACGTGCCCTTTCAACTCCATGCAGCTGTGTGAATGAGCAAAATATACCTCCGCCACCACCTACTGTGACACAATTGTTTTCTCATCTCGTCAGGGTGTATAATCCCACCTTCTTGAACACTCTGTTTAAAGTCAGCTAAGACCTTGGGGGTACTTCCGGTTGAAACTTCCGGTCCATTTTCCCAAGCCTTAGCCGACACCTGAAAGTGGTGATGAAAATGGGTCACGGACGGATAGAGACAGTCGGTGTGTAAACTTTGTTGAAAGGACTAAAACATAAACTCGCCCACATAATGAAATTATTATTGTTCATGTTATACGAACAATTTAAAGCAAAAACAACAGATTCCATAAAATTTTCTTCTATTCATCAATCCAGGTACATAAATTCTTCTTATTCTGTTCGTGACGTGCCTTACAAGAAAGCTACCACTACATGAGCTGTTCGCCAGGTATGGGAGGGAGCAAGCCATTGAAAAGAGACGTATTTTTATAAAATGCATAATCGCATTTGCTGATCCAGCTCCAGTGAATTTACCCCTGATGAAACAACCCTGAACTTAATTGGATAAAATGCGATTACTTGAGAAAAAATCTTGAATTTCATGGATGAGTTGCAGCTGATCCCCTTAATGGGATAGAGTTTTGAAGGATAGCAGCAGCAGCAGAGGAGACAAATGCTGCCTAGGGAGATCAACTCAGCAAATATGAAAAAAAAAAAAAATTAATAGTGGTTATTATTTATATAAAATAAAAGTAGCACCAGATTTTTTAAATCAAAATAACTTGGGATTTATTTTTAAACAATATTTTAGAAAATTTAGGATTATGTGGGAGGTATTTTTAACAAAAGTCTTTATATTAGCTTCACCTGTACATAGAGCATACAACTAATGTAAACAAATCCTGCATCTTGATTTTGACCCACTTCAATATTTCGATTAACATGTAATTATGCCATATGTTAAGGTCGCGTGACAATGCAATTTGACCATTTTGTAAAAAAATCAAAATGGCGCTTCTAGATTGCAGGCTAATTTTGCAATTTGTTTGGGTATCAAATGAAAGGGTATAGCAAGTAGAATATTTATTTATTTATTTATTTATTTATTAATAAGCCAAAACAAGGCACACTTAAACTAATTTACATCATTGCCCTTATTATAGTACATAAATATAACTTAAGCTATATTGATTAGTACAGACTAGGATGATAATAGGGATATCAATTTTCTTTTAAAAGACTGTTTACTTATGGAGAGGGAAAAACAGGATTTGTAGGTATTGAAGACCACACAACATCTGTTAACAGGTTCGTTCTTGGCATACTCTGTGCGATGTGAATATTCCTTAAGCAATTTCATGTGTCTCGTCTGTCGGACATGGTCATTGAACTTAATACTATCCGATAGAAACTGCACTTTGAGGTTGCTGTTTAAAACGTCCAAGGTGAGGCATGAGATAAGCAACTTTCTCCTACATAACAGTGGTAAGAGATATAATGCTTTGAGCCTGTTCGTGTAGGGTGGTAGACTAAGATAATCGCGCGGGTCGTGGAGATGACGTAGCGCGAAAAGAAGAAATTTATTTTGTATTGATTCAATCCTGTTACTACTTCCCTGGAATGGGATCCCATATCGGGCAAGCGTATTCCAGGATTGGGCGGACAAGGGAACAGAAAAGAGTTTTAGTAACCCAAACATTGCCAAATTCTTTAGCTCTTCTCTTAATAAAACCTAACAGCTTGTTGGCTCTGGCAGTAATGTTGTCATAATGCAAATTAAAATTTAACTTGTTGTCTAGAACAACCCCTAAATCCCTAATTTGATCGACATGGTCAAGGACCTTGTCGTTCAGATAATACTGCCAACGCTATATATTTTTTTTCGTGAGAAGGTGATTGAGTGACATTTAGCGATGTTGAGATGTAGTTTATTCGTTGTGCACCAGTCTTGCAGAGCATTCAGTTTTGATTGAAAGAACAATACATCACTTTGGGACCTTATGATGTTGTATATTTTTAAATCGTCTGCGTAAAAGAGATGTGGAATATCCTTCAGTTCGTCAGATAAATCAGAGATAAATATATTAAACAAGAGTGGGCCTAGATGACTGCCCTGGGGTACACCGGAAGTCACGTCGATTTCTTTAGATAGAAATCCTTGAAATCTAACCACCTGAGTTCTTCCGTCAAGATAAGATCTTATCCATTTCAGGGCAGCACCGGATATTCCAAATTTTGAAAGTTTTGTTATTAAAATATGGTGGTCAACACGATCAAAGGCTTTGCTAAAGTCCGTATAGACTGCGTCGATTTGATGACCATTCTCCATACCACATAACAGTTCAGAGGTTAAGATCATAAGGTTTGAGGTGGTTGAACGCCCTTTTCTAAATCCGTGCTGTTGCTCGTTAAGAAGTGGGTCAATTACGGGAGCTATCTTGTCGAAAACAAGTTTTTCAAAAAGTTTTGGGATTGAAGAGAGAATGGCAATCCCCCTATAGTTGTCCACCAAGTGCTTATCGCCTGCCTTATGGATTGGTGTAAGATAGGATTTTTTCCACAGCGATGGAAACACTCCTATTGACAATGATTTATTAAATATTATTTGAAGAGGGAGTAACATTTGCTTTGAGCAGTATTTCAAGAAACTAGGGGGAAGAGTGTCAGGACCATGACCTTTATTGTTATCAAGACTGTTTAAACCAATCATTATGTCTTGAGTCGTCAAAGACAAATTGCTTAGGAGTGCTGGCATTTCTGTACTTGTAAAGTCAGTGTGCGCTGTACTATTCGGGCAAAAAACTTCACTAAACATATCAGCAAACATGTTACAAATTTCTTTGGGGCATGAGGAGTGTGTGCTACCAGTTGTCATAGTTAACGGATAACCTGAAGTTTTTCGTTTTATATTAACGAAGTCAAAGAATTTTTTAGGGTCGTATATAATATTTTCTCCGATGGTGTTTAAGTAAGTCTTAGGTATAGGCCGCACGTGACCTAAGTGAGAATTCAGAGGCTAACCTAGCGTATTCTAATTTGACTTCCGCCGTTACGTGTATGTTTTTTCTAATCATGTTATATAACTTATTTCTCTGATTACGCAGAGATCGCATATTACTATCAAGCCAAGGTTCCGATAATTTATTCCTTTTTCTAATTTTGGGGACATACTTGTCAATGATGTTGAAGATAATAGTGTAGAAGGACGACACTACTTCGTCAAGATCATTGCTTGAAAGTCTATACTCCCAGTCGACAAGGGACAATTCGAAACCAATGCTATTGAAATTTGCGTTCTTAAAGTCATATACTATTGAGTTGTTGTATGACGTAACATTGTCAGAAATGGTGGCGCGGAGTTCAACCACCCAACTATATGGCGTCATTTAAAATTCAAAATGGCGACCGACACAAAATGGCGGATTACCTTTGTTTCTACAACGCGCTCGGAATGGGTATCAAAAAAAAAAGGATGTGACAAGTAGAATACTATTAGCTGTGTGGCGTTATTCCAAATTCAAAATGGCGGTCAACACAAAATGGCGGTTTACTTTTTTTCTTCACAGCGCCCTTGGTAAGGGTATTGAAGGAAAGTGTATGACGAGTATAGTACAGTAAGCTGTGTGATGTCATTTTATATCTAACTAGCTGGCCCCGGCGTAACTCTGTTTCGCCCTTAACTGTTGGCCACCAGACGTTTTATGACATTTCACACGATGATCGAATTTTGTTTGGTAAAAAAAGCCATTCAATATATCCAAATGTTATTCACTTGATTCATTATGTTTTATTTGGTTTTGCCAATGTAGTTGAGTTTAATATAATGCAAGATTGACTGAATCAAAAGGAGTATTGGTCGTAATTAACAGAATGTGGGGAATGCATACATTTCCCCCCGCATATTTTCCGTTTAGAATTGTTTCTTATACCAAATTCGGCATGAAATTCTTAATAGCTAGTGTGGTACCATTGTACAGCCGTCATTGGTTCAAATTTCGTAGCATTATGATGACCGAACCGATTTTGAATTGCAAATTATGCGGTGGAAATCCAGCGATGCACAAGGAAGTATTTTTTGTTGATCATTTAGCAGAGACATATTAGGTTGTACCGCTTCTTGCACGCATCACGGTAGTATTGATGTTCGTGGTTCACGGTAGTATTGATGTTCATAGCTCTTGATCGAACTTATCTTGCATGGGTCGATTCGCCGAAATCATGTCAGCTTAAATTATAATTTATTTGCTATCATCATGCACAAATGGCAATGGCAATCAGTCCTTTGTATTTTTCATCACATATTGCTATTTCCGGATTGTGCAATGAATTTCGTTCGCAATGCAATGTGTCTTCGCACATGTCGTCCTTGTATTTGTTCCACAACACTATAGGTTGAGGCAGATAGCATTTTGTCACAACAACGATGGTGAAAAGCGTTCTTATTTGATGCGCATTCGACGTGTCTATGGAATCAGCGATTGTTTAGTCCCTTTGGAATCGTTCTGAAATAAGCTCAAACGCTGACACGCCTCTCGAAATGCTTGACAAAGATGACCTTTTACCATTCGCAAATGTGTGAATGATTTTGGACCACGTACTTTAATAAACAGCAAACTCAAGTTAAAACATTCACCATTCGATGGATAACCGCTGATTGCGCAGCAGTTGCCTCTATGAAATGCACTCGTTCACCTTTTTCCAATGCAGTGCTAAGTGGACAACTGCGGGATGTCGTTCGTGTATTGCGAAAGAGAATAAACATCACAGCGCCTCGTTGGTGTTCACATGTCGGCCCATTTGGTATTGGTAGACTTCTTCATTGGCGTATTCAGAACCAACTACTTCCATGTTAGCAACTCGCAACGTTTACTTGTGCATTAAAAATCCGGGACAACAATGGACAATACGGCACAACGAACTCGTTTCCAATCTCAATTTCTCGACTCTAAAGATGAACTGTTACTTTTCCAACGATTGTCCGGCCATTATTGCCCTTTGAGCGCGGTCGATAAACTTGATATCCATCAGATCCTGTTACTGTTTCAGCTACTAATAACCGTGGGTATCGATTCGTACATTTTCCTTCAACCATGCATGGTGATGTCGGATTCAAAGCGTCCATGCACCATCTGCGTTCTGACAATCTCGTGCAGTTCAGGATCGGCGATTGGGTCGCCGATTTTAGCTGTTACGTCTACTATCAATAAAAAGTATACTGCAATGAAAAAAATGACCGGAAATGTGTCAAATTGAAATAATGTCTTTTTTGGGCTAATTGGCCTATTTATCGTTGAATGATTGTTACATTTAACTTTTTCGATACGATGCACAGTTTAGCCAGAAATCGCGAAAAACTGTCTATCCCAACTCTTGGAAACTAGCTCATGTTCAGCCCATTCCCAATAAAGGTGACTATGGACACAATAATCAATAGAAGGCTGATGAAATATCTGGGATCCAACTAAATTTTACACGACAGGCAGTACGGCCTTAGACCGAAAAGATCTACTGGCGACCCTCTTGTGTGTCTGACTGAGGCTCTCAACCAAAACATCCAACGCTTCGGTGAGTCTGGTCTTGTTGCCTAGATATTTCCAAGGCTTTCGACAGAGTATTGCATCCCGCTCTGTTGTCTAAATTCCAAGCTATTGGTATCGACGAAGTTCTAAGGAACTGGATTGAGAGCTTTCTTTCTAGCTGTTCAATCAAGGTAGTATTGGATGGCGTGGAATTCAAACCTTATTCCATCCCGGCCGACGTCCTCCAAGGCTCGATCCTCTCGCCTACCCTCTTTCTCATATTTATTAATGACCTGCTCTCAATCCCCTCCAACCCATTTCACAGTTTCGCCGATGACGGTACTCTGCGTTACTCCCACACCTTCGATAATACAAGGCAAGCGTGTGCCAGACCTTGTCCAGTAGACGAACTCATGTGCAATTCTATTAACGGGGACATTGAACTCATTCTTGCTTGGGGCCTCATGAATCGTGTCGAATTCAAAGCAACTAAAACAAAGTACTGTCTTATCTCTACAAAAACCTGCACCGTCCGTCCTTCTATCTCAGTGGGCAAAAAGAATGTAATGGCTGACCCATCTCTTAACATCCTAGGTGTAACCTTATCTTAAGATCTGCGATGGAATAATCACATATTCCAAATCGCAAAACAAGCTTTCCAATGCCTGGGATTCTTCAAGAGATGCAAGCTCCTCCTTCAGTCAACTGCCCTGACTACAATATACAAGTCCTACATTCTACCCCGCCTTGAATAAAACTCGTATATCTGGGCGGGGGCCTCAAAAACCACCTTTTCTTGGCAGGACTAGGTGCACAACCGCGCCATCAAACTCGTTGGCGATAGCAGCCTTTGCTCCTCCATCGACTCTTTAAGCCACCGTAGGAATGTTGCAGCACTTAGCAAATTTTACCGCTATTGCCATAGCTGAAATTAGAAACCTCCTCCCTACACGGCAACTTTTTCCCGCAACACTAGACTAGCCAACTCGGCTCACCTCTACACCCTCCCCTTCGCGCACATTACGTTTTAGTAGTTCGTTTATAAATAGAACAACTCGATTGTGGAGTCGGTGTTTCCGAACTCATATAACATCTCAAAGTTAAAACGCAAGGTTCATCGACATCTACTCACGCACCCTCCAGACCCCTAACCTATCCTTTCTTCTCTATCCTTCAAAGCAAGCTTACTACTAGAGAATGGCCATGACTCGAACGACACGACAAACTAGTAATACAAAGGGCAATTCCTAAGCTTGACTTTATCACATAAAAAAAACCTAAAAACCCCCCAATTCCATGGGTTCGATTTATTTTTTCCTCTTTTACAAAAGCTTATTCGACAATTTCCCGCTAACAGATTGCTGCAACGAATTACTTTGTTGTTCGAGCCCTATTGCTACTGGACTAGCTAATCCAATCCCGCACCATTTTTGCGGGATCCGTAATGCGGGACTAGTGATGCGGGATCCTTCGCAGGATTCGCGGAATCTGGGCAGTAGAATCTCCTGTTATAAGAACCGGGACTTAATAATTCGCGACTGTTCTTGCCGATCAGGAGCGATTTCAGTTGCGTGGCTTCACTTCATCTGAACTACTTGACATTTTGCCAAAACCTCGTGACTAAAAAGTAATACCGATTGAACCAAAATCAGTTGTGCTCGTGTGTGGCCAAAGATTTCGTTTTAATTGCAAACTGGTTGTGCTCGTAATTATTGTGTAATCCGTTTGAAATTGGGTCGACTCGTGTGCGGCCTTACATTCCACAAAATTTAAATTCGTTGGTTGAAGATATCTGTCTACTAAGAAATACAGCAATAACACAAAATCGTCTAAGTATAATTAAATATAGCCAAACAGGCCCTTGACTGGAATCCGCAAGGCTCCCGTCGAGTCGGAAGACCTACAACAACGTGCAGGAGAACAACCACTAGCTTGAAAAGAAAAAGGTAATCTGCCCCTTTTTTGCTGCCGCCATTTTGAATTTAAGATGACAGCTAATAGTCACTTAACGTAACGGTACGCACAAGAAGACACGCAGACACACTCCTTCTTTTATTAATATAGATGGAAGATGCTAGCAGTAGGAAAAACATATTTCAACATATGAATAAAATTCTTTTTATGAAGCTGTAAAAATGCTTGCAAGCATACACGTTACCCAAGCTAAAAATTTCCTCTTCATGAAATGATTCCTGCTAAAGTATACTTAAGCATAACAAAATATAAACATCAACATTAACAAATCAAACGTAAACAAACTGTTAATCTAAATTACCTCAAATTAGATATTTTCAGCTAATAATGAACTGAAAACGAAATTCCTCAAACTTAAGTAAATACTCAAAGTCCATAAAGGCATGAGCTGATGGGAATGAAGGGTTCGCGTCTTTCCTCCCCCAATTATTTCATTACCGGAATTATTTACTGAGAAGCAGGAGCGCCGGGTCGACCACAGTTTTAATTTAATTAAGGGTGTACGTACTTTCCCATTAGCAGAGGATTCTGCTGAATTTTTTGTGCCTTCCATCGGACTGCAAATAAGTTCAAAAAAGGGAGGAAACCATCAACGTTCCGAGCTTCTCTTTATATTATTTGGTTGGGTTTAGGAAAATATGATTTTTAACTTACCCTTATCTTGTTAAAATATCAACATCAACATGTTAAAAGGATTTTTATACTGCTACCGTTACGATCAATTAGATTAATTTGATGGCGCTGTGAGCTAAGATTCCTTGGAAGATACTTTTTTTCAGGGCATCGTGACTGCAAACAAAAAGACTTTTTGTTATTTTAGCTAATACATGTCAGCTATGTATCAACTTCAAAGTCATGGGTTTGCTAATTTAAGTTCGCTCCCCGTTTTTTCAAACAGAGTTATCCTTCTAGCACAGAAGGTGCACTTCTCAGCTGGGAAGAGAAACATTTACCACTGCTCAGTAGCTCAGTTAAGACTTGAAGACATAAAATATTAAAATACATAACATAAGAGCACAAAACATCAAACAGTGAAGCATGAAAAACAAAGGGGGAATGGGGTACGCAGGGAGTCACGCCGCATTAAGAAGAGTCCTTTTAAGGATCTAGTTTTGTTAAAATTTATAAGCATGCGAATAATCGGTTCGTACATTCCATGATTAGTATTAGATGAATAAATGCAGGAGAGGTTCACCTCTCAGGTTGTAGTTATTCACTCTAAATGGCGTGCGGCCTTTTAAGAAACCTGAGTCCACCTGGCCATTCTTCAGCCGATGAAGGAATATAATGACAGCGACCTCGCGACGTTCATGGAGAGAGCTTAAGTTGAGCAAGAGTCTGCCCTCATAAGGCGGAAGAGTAAGTGGTCATCCCACGGGAGGTGGCTGAGTGCAAACCGGACGTACTTCCTTTGAACCGATTCGATTCTACCAATATAGGAGTAGTTGAATTCCTTTGACCATCTCTCTATAAATCCTAGGACTGAATTGCCCTTGGAGGAGATATAATTAATGTGGATAACCTAACCCCTAGATCATTGATTCTCAACCAATGTGCCGCGGCGAGTATATTATTAGGTTTTTGGTAGGTACTCATTGTTGTATCAGGGTGGGGATGATCTGGACCTATTAGTATTCTTCCCTTCCTAACAAAGCTCTTTGAAAAAATGATTGGAGCTCAAATACTTGAGCACTGTGAACGACTCCAATTTATAAATGTATGGCAATTTATAAATGTATGGGCCTCGGTAGTCTAGGGGTAAGGCGCCTGACTGCCATCCCAGAGGTCCCGGGTTCGAATCCCGGCCAGCCCCGCGGTCCTTCGCCTTTTCCACTTTCCCACCTACATAACTTTCCTTCTTTCTTCTTCCCTCTTTACATTCCTGATTCGTCGTGCTATAGCCTTCTTTAGCCCTTCCCCGCTCCACGAAAGCGCGTGTCATCGGTTGGTTGATGAGACTCAACTCGTTTCAGGAGGCATAACACTCCAGCGAGTTGTTTCTCGATGCCCCGATGTCAGAGTCGCGATAGTAATGGTTGGGAGTAAGTGGACTGAAACTATCGCGGGAAGGTTGTGGCGGTTCCTTCCTCCCTGACTAGAGCTGCTGTTCGACATTGCACTCTATACGAAGAAAATAGAGTATAAAAGACCTTTCCTGAGACTCTAGTCTTTCACATAAAAAAAAAAATCTGGCATCCGCAAACATCACAGTTGCGAAACTGCACTTCTTAAGGTCACAAATGATATTCGCAATTCTCTTGATGAACGTCACATTTGTTGTATGTTGCTACTTGATTTTTCGAAAGCTCTTGATAGTGTCAATCACTCTTTGCTCTTGCGAAAACTCTCCTCCGAAGTATCTTTTTTTTTCAACTTCTCTTAAACTTCTGTATAGCTTTTCAACAAACCGCACCCAAAACTTAAATTCGGTGACTCTAGTTCATCCAACTCTTTACTTGACACTGGAGTTATTCAACGTTCTATTCTTGGGCCACTTTTGTTTAGCGTTTTTATAATTGATCTTCCTCTAGTAATAAAGCATTCTAAGGTTCATATGTATGCAGATGAAGTGCAGCTTTATTTCTCTACGCCAAAAGATCAAATCCATAATTGTTTGGAGAAGATTTCAGCTGATTCGCACAGTGTCTCAAGCTGGTCAACACTGAACTTATTACAGCTAAACCCATCGAAGTCGCATTGTATTTTCTTCTCCCACTCTTCCATCTCAGAAATTTCCTCTCGTACTGTACCTGCTGCGACCACATCAATTTCATTATTGGAAAAACATATGGACACTTGTCCAAACTCAGATATCACTGTGGGTTGCTTAAAAGGGCTGTCCGTTTGAATTTAGTGAAAGCCTTACTTCTACCTCTTCTAATACATGGCCTTTCTATTTCCCCCTCTCTCGATTCTTCTTGCGCTCGAAAGTTCGAAATAGCCTTTAGTCTTTGTTCGTTTTGCTTATAAGTTACACCGCTTTGACCATATTCCACTCTATTTGAATTCGGTTTTGGGCTGCTATCAGCTCTTCAAGGAATTAGTTGACTTTTGGAACACGGTGTATACTTATCTATTCAAGGAAATGTAAACAGAAAGGTGCCATCAGCAAATTATAAATGCAGTGAACCAAGACATCGATTTTTGGTTCCTCTGTCAACATTCCACTCAATGTGATTTTCATCGCTATATCTGTTTAAATCAACTGCATTCACACTGTTACAAAATTTCTATTCACTAGTTTGCACCACGTCATGCATTAATGTAACTTGTTACTCTGCTAACCGGATTACGACAAAAATATGTTTTAAGCTACAATAACCCAAAACCAAGGAAAATCTGTTTTGCTCTTAAAACTTTTCTAGTGATTCTCAATCTATTCACGTGCTTACGTACACGCGATTGAGGCTTCTTTTATCAATATGGTTTGCATGATCCTCAATTTCCGTCAGCTGCCATTCCATATCCTTTTTTAAAATGAAAGCCTCGCAGTAGAGATTCTTTCAGCACTTGAAATTGACACCTGACGGATATTGGGAGGATTCAAAGACGATGTGGGGTGGAGTCATCTTTCAAAATTTTTATATGAATTGTTTTCGAGGATTTTTTGATTAGTGAATTCGTGTCATTTAGGAATTAAGAATAAATTATTTTCACTAGCTGCTTGAATTCAGCATTAATGTATACAGAACGTTGTTTCTGAAATTCATTTCACGCTAATTGTAAACTTAAGAAAAGTTTAAAGCGAATATGTGTAGGCAGGCGCGGATCCAAGGAGGGGGGGTCACGGGGTCATGACCCCCCCCTAAACAGCCCGCATTTAAAAAAATAGAGCTGAAACAATATTTTGCAAACCGTAATGAATTTTCAAGTAAAACAAATTGAACGAGTTTTTGCATAAGGTTATTCTGACTTTGTTTTTTATTCATTGAAAAAATTCGGCTAGCTTTGTTTATTTGGTTATTTTTGTTATTTTTGTTATTTTTTTCTATCCTGTGACCCCCTCCGGAAAAAAATTCTAGATCCGCGCCTGTGTGTAGATATATGAAATCAAATATAAAAACTAGTCAATAATAGCGGATTGTTTAACAGAACACGGTTTTAAATTAGAGGAATTTAATCACTCCTTCGAGTCCGATTTCCTCACCTTTTTTCTGCCAAGAGTCATTTTACAGCACTGCACAGTGACTCATACAAGTAACACAGCTCTCGACATTTTGTCGACAGCTCTCATACAACTGCTGCAACTTGGATCTATTGGATTCTAAATTTCATATTTGTAGGCGAGACCGCTTCAATAGGATGAGCACCCTAAAGATTTTGGAGTTTACTCTTTAAAAAACGTTTCATAGCACAGTATGAAAAATAGATGGGGAGTAAAAATCAGGCTTTGACAAAAAACCCGTTAACAAAAAGCGTTAGCAAAAACAAAAACCTTTAACTTGATTTTGATCCACTTGCATACAACCGACCAACTCCAAATTTTGCACATTATGTATAGCTCACTTCAAAATGCAGTCGGGCCATTTTGTAAAAAAATCAAGATGGCGGTTCAAAAATGGCGGCCGATTTTTGTATTGGTATTGCCAGAACCCCGATATGGGTATCAAATGAGAGGGCATGACAGGTAAAATTGAAGTAGTCTCTTTCCAAATTCAAAATGGCGGCCAACACAAAATGGCGGAACACTAAAAAGTAGAAAATATAACTGATCAACTTCAAATTTTGCACATATGCGTAGTTTGCTTGACAAAGCAATGTGACCATTTTGTAAAATAATATAGATGGCGGTTCCAAGATGGCGGCCGATGTTTGCATTTATGTTACCCGACCATCAACATGGGTATCAAATTAAAGGGCATGCCAGGTAGAATAGAATAAACAATGTAGCGTCATTCGCAATTCCAAATGGCGGCCAACACAAAATGGCGGAAGACATACAATAAACTAAAGGACTCCTTAATGGGGGCCCGTACACGGTCGAACAGTTTGCACAAAGCAACTCGTTGATCACGATTTCCTAAAATAAAATATTGTTAAAAATTACGATATATTATATTATAACTAGAGGTAGATCCACCAAATGAGAGAAAAATGCTCTCAAATTTGAACATGAGATGTAAATACCCAATTGAGCAGTGGAATGAGCGAGACGAAACACAAAATAATTTCATTTTCACGACGCTGGATCACTTTTTCAAAATTGTGTAAAATGCACCATATCAACTCACACAAAGAAAATATTTTGTTCCGATGCCACTGTGTTGCGTATTGTTGTTGTTGTTGTTTACTGTGATTGATAATCTGCAGGGCGCGGTTGGAGCACTTTTAAATTTTGTTCCAAGTATCGTAAAAGAAATATCTTGTGGCGAGAATACTTCTTTAAATTAATGCTCTTTTTTGTTTGTTTACCTTCCTTTCTAACGATTTTTTAAGTTATGCCATTTATTATGGTGCAATTTTAAATTTCAAATATAATGAAGAATATTTTTTTTTATTAAAAGGCAGGAAGGCCTAGAGGCACAACCGACCAAGTTAAGCGCGCACGGACTATGGGTCCAAAAGGCGCTGAAATTTGGCGGAATTTAAATTAGGTTAGTTATATCTAGGGATCTCAAGAGACTAAAAAGAGGGCTATGGTGATCTTGGCCAGTGTCAAGTAGAGTATCGAGTGCGGGGAATTGTCCAATAGCGTTATCAGTTTTACGGCATTCAGTTAAAACATGTCTGACTGTGAGAATTGGCGCGTTTGGACAGTTATTACAAGAGCGGGCCGCAGATTTAGTGAAAAGATGTCCGTGGGAGAAAAGGGTGTGACCAAGTCTAATTCTACAAAGTGCAACTGCTTTAGCTCTGGGAAGGTTTGGATTGTAATTGGCCGGCGAAGGTGTAGGCATATGGAAGCGTAAGAAAGACGTGGAGGTATTCCATTTTGAGAGTTCTGCCCTTTGAAAAGCATTTAGTGCATACCGGCGAAGACAGGATTCTGAGGGGGGTATAATTGCTGAATGAAAGTCAGAGAGGGGGACGTTTTTAGCTAAGCTATCGACCGCATCATTACCTTTTATACCAACATGTCCTGGAATCCAGCAAATCCTGATGTGACTATTTTTTGAAATTAGGGAGCGAATGACAGATGGGAGGTAGCATTTGTTATCTCTATTCCTGATGGCCTGTACAGAGGATAAGGAATCCGTGAAAATGATGTACTTAAGAGAAGTATTTTGTATAGATTTGACTGCTTGAAAAATAGCAAAAATTTCCGCTACTTGTGATGAGGTGTGTTGAGACAAAAGTCCTGATTGTAGTGGGGTCACTTCTTGGTTTGTTACCTTTGCAACAGCGAAGGAAACCTTTTGATTAGATTTGCTGGCATCGGTATATAAGGTAATATGGTTGGGAAAACGCGATAATATATCTTGGTGGAGTTGACGGTAAATAATGGAGGGAGTGTCTTGCTTGCAATAGAGTTCAGCGTCCGTGATGAAATGTTGTGATAAAGGGTAGCAAGGAGTCAACATGTGGTTAAAGGAAGGCGGATGTTCCGGTATGGGTATATTAAGTTCAGCTATGAGCAAGGTGCAATGTCTGAGAGCACCGAAACTTTTAGAGTTTGTATGGATGTAGTTGCGAAGCCGGTAATATAGAGGTGCGGAAGGATTTATGAAATGCTGAGCAAGCAGTTTGATTTGTAGCTTGCGGACTCTCGCAGAAATATGATTGAATCCTGTTTCTACGAGTAAGGAGTCGATTGGAGTAGAACGGAGGGCACCAGTAGCTGATCTAATGACGTTATTAATAGAGGTTTGTAAAGGCTTGAGTGTTGTAGCCGGTGAGTTACCATATATTGTGAGGCAATAACCAACGGTGCCCAGGAGGAGACATTTACAGATGTGTAAGAGGGGCGCAATCGACAGTCCGTTTTTGCGAGAAGCAAGGCATTTCACCAGATTGTCAATTTTTTTAATTTTAGTAACCATTTTCTTGATGTGCAGGTTCCATTTTAGATTTTTTGAAAAGATGAGGCCTAAAATTTTTAGTTGGTTACAGGGTATAATGGAGAAATCACTGACTGCAATGGTGGGTACTATACAGTTCTGTTTTCTACAGACGTGCAGTAGCTCTGCTTTGTCCCGGGAAAAAATTGCTTCGGCCGTTGAAGCCCAGTTTGAGGCTGTTTTCAGTGCGACGGTGAGTTTTTTAGAAACTGATTGGGGTGTACCTGAACTGAGTATCAGCAGGTTGTCGGCATAAAGAAATGAACTAAGATTTTTAATCTTATTTAAGCTGGAACAAAGGGAGATGGTGTACAAATTGAATAGGGCACATGAAAGCGGAGAACCTTGGGGAGTACCATTCTGTAGCGGCATAATGGGCGAAAGGAAACCATTAACCCGTGCTTGAATGGTCCTGTTGCTGAGGAAATTTAGGATGAGGGATATAAAACATTTGTCCACTTTTAGCTTTACGAGTTGTTTGGCGAGGAACGGCGCACTCAACCTGTCGTAAGCTTTTGTCAGATCGAGGGAATGGATAGAAGTGCGTTTACGTCGAGAAAGACCATCGCAGGCGTCTGCCTCTAGAAGGTGAAGAAGAGTGTGCGTGCCTTTCTGCGGAATATAGGCGTGTTGGGAGTTGGGGAAGAGCTTTGACAGAATTGCATTTACTCTATTCGAGAGGATCTTTTCGAGGGTTTTTGATAAACACGAGATCAAGGAAATGGGGCGGAAGTTTTCGACGCACAGAGACGTAGACGTTTCTTTAGGGATAGGAACCAGGAGCGCGTGTTTCCAGGCGCGAGGGAAAGCTTCTTGTACCAGGATACAATTATATAAATTGACGAGACGTAGTTGGAAGATGGAGGGAGATTTCCTGATAAATTCGTAGGGGATTTTATCGAGTCCAGGAGTTGTGCCCTTGAAGGAGTTTAAAGCATCTTTAAATTCACTTAAGGTGATGGGATAGGTAAGTGTAGCGGCTGTGTCACCATGGTATCGCTGCATATCAAAGGCTATATTATCTTTACTCCGCCTATGTTCGGTGGTAAAGTTGCTGTCAGCTGAGTAGCTCGACCAAATCGTAGCAAACTCTTTGGCAATTTCGGGAGAACTGGTAAAGTTTACACCGCCTGACTGGATATTTGATATGTGCCTGATGTTAGGACCAAGAGAAACCGCGCGTATCTTCGCCCATGCCTCCTTGAGATTAGTGCGAAGTCTATGGAGTTCGCAAAGGAAAGCCATGAGTCCCTTTTAGCTTTTTTAATTGCCCTTTTTAAAATGGCTGAGTCCAAACGAAATCTCAGGAAATTGGATTGGGAGGGATGACGACGGCAGAGTTGCCATGATCTGTTTTTAGTTTTTATTAAGGAAAGAATTTCGCGTGTCATCCATTTCAGTTGGGTTGTGGATTTAGGATGACTAGCGGGGATGGAAACGGACGCCGCACCGCGGAGAATTTTTTTGAGGTTAGCCGCTTCCTGATTGACGTTTACTGAGACGGGCCAGGATAAAGACAGGTCAGTGACCATTGAAGAGAATAGATCCCATTTGGCTTTTTTTAAAAGGAAATGAGAAACATGTTTACTGTCGGCGAGCGAAGTATATGAACGTATAACAATGGGAAAATGGTCACTGCCCTCAAGGCTGGCATGAGGGGACCAGCTAAGAAGGGGGAATATGTTAGCGGAGCTAAAGGTAAGGTCTATGGATGTTAGTGAGTTATGAGTGGATAGATGGGTGCAAGCGCCATTGTTCAGAAGTACCAAGGTGGGATTATTAGAAATGAAGTCCTCGATTATACGACCTCTAGTGTCAGTAGAAAGGCTACCCCAGCGGTTGCTGTGAGCATTGAAATCGCCACCAATGATAAAGGAGCTCGGCAATTGGTCGAAAATATCTTGAAGATCAGTTAGAGAGACGCTTTGCTCGTTTTCTAAATAAATATTGACAAAGGCTGTAGGGGGGCAACAGTGAATTAGAATAGAGTTCGACACAAAATCTGTACGAAGAGGTAGGATATGGATCTGTGAACTAGTATGGTAACGCCACTTTTTCTGTTTGGATATGTCTTATTGTAGTGATAGCAGCAGTACTGACCGACGTGAGACGGTCCCTCGCCAGCTAACAGTTTAGTTTCCTGAAGTAGGACTAAATGCGGTTTGTAAAGGTATAGTAAGTTTTGTAGAGAAGGCAGATTGTTGTAGAAGCCGCGTATATTCCATTGGATGGCTATAAGATTTTTTAACGTGTTCATATTGACAAAAAGCGGAGGATAAAGAAAAGAAAGGAAAAATGTAAAAGGTTAAAGCGGTTTACGGGGATACTTAGTTGGTAGTTTCAAATAGATCTTCTAGTGGGACCTTGGATTTGATTTTGCGCATTGTTTGTAGTTTTTTCTTTGGCCTTGATTTGGCTTTCGAAGGTGCGGAGGAGGCAGTGCAATCGGACTCAGAGAAAGAGGAGGCAGTTTACATTCTTTGTGAGTCAAAATTCTTTTGATTTGACGAAAAAGGCGGAGCAGGTACGGTGAAGTTAGAAAGTGTAGAAGCAGTAGAAATAGAGTTTGATTGAGTGTTGGAGATTGTTGTATGGGGTAAGTTGTTAGTTTGTACAATTGGAGAAGTTAAGTGAGTTTGAGTGGTGTTTTGCGAGGGTGGAGTAAAGTTTGAGGAGGTTAGAAGAGGTTCTTGTGAGGCGGGTTTAGAAGAGATAGTTGGACGGGTAGGGGAGGGCTGGACGTTTGGAACTATGGGTGTAGTAGTGGTGGTTGAAGTCGCAGTGGAGTAGGAGATATTGGGATCGGTAGAGGAGATCTTCAACTGCTCAAAGTAGTGCTTTCTAGCTTCGTACCTGGAACACTTGAGTTTGGTCTGAATTTTAAGGACTTCTTTCGCTTCCATATATTTTGGGCAGTCGTTTGCACCGGATGTGTGTGAGTTTACCTCACAATTGACACAGACGGACCTGGTGCAATCGCCTTGATGAGGAGGGTAGCCACATGAAGAGCAGAGTTCATTGCCAGAGCAGCGTGCAGACGTGTGACCAATTTTTTGGCACTTGCGACAACGCATAGGATTTGGAAACCATTCCCGCACTTTGACTAGCTCAAAGCCAATTTCAATTTTATCCGGGAGTGTGTAGCGGTCAAAAGTTAGAAAAATGAGACCGGAAGGAATATCCTTGTCCCCATCTTTCCTGGTGTGGATTCTAACGTCAGTGACGTCGTATTTTGAAAGGCCATCAATTATCTCTTTGGGGAGAGGTGGACAATGGAACGGCAGTAAATGGTACCCCTGGTTTGGTTCAATTTCCCATGTAAAGCAATGTTCACCGGTATGGGGCCTGGTAAGGTTTTTGTGGCGATAAACTTCTCTGCTATCTGCTGGTTATTGCAGAGTAAGAGGAAGGAACCATCGTGCAACCAAGAAAATTTTGAGTATTGCTTGCTTATTGAGTCAACAGCCATTTTCAAAAGGAAAGCATTTTCATCCCTTAGGGTTTTGTTGGGCTTAGACGACTGGATTGTTATGAATTTTGCCGGGTTTAAAACTTGATGGGAGACAAGAGGGGGAAAGCCAAAAAGAGTGGATGGTGGGGAAAAGGTTGACGAATCACGTTTAGGCCTTTTCTTTTTCGGCGTAGGCTGGTTCATCTCTGTTAAGAGTGCAAAACGATTAGACCCCCCAGGGTCCGAGCCCATATTGGAGGTTAAATCCCAAAATATAGTAGGTAAACACTACTACAAAAATATATACAAAGAGAAAAAAGGAAAAAAAGAGATAAGTTAAATGAGAAAAAGGAACTAAAAATACTTATCTTAAAGCAAGTTGAAAAAAAAAACAAAAAAAAAAATAAACTGTAAATTGATTACGCACAAAAGAAAAAGACAAGACAAAAAAAATCAAAAGAAGGCACACGCACTGACTCACAGTCAAGTCAGGAAGAAAACAACCGGTTTGATTCACTAACGATTCGAAAAAACGATCACCGCACAGTTCAAGACCTTGCAAGCGACTGAATGAAGAATATATGAGTGAAATATTTTTATTAGATTTCAAACTTTGAGTGATACAAGTGATAGTTTAAAAATTAATAATTATTAAATTAATAATTATAAGTATAATGCGTTTTTAAAATGTGTTTTCTATATTTATATGTTATTAGAATGTTTTTTTTTTTTTTTATTTTTAAGAAACTTAAAATATATTTCTGTGCCGCGAATTATGAAAGTACTACAAAAACGTAAGTTTTTAGATAATTTTCATAAAAA
Organism: Thereva unica; assembly: GCA_949987705.1. Classification (NCBI taxonomy): domain Eukaryota; kingdom Metazoa; phylum Arthropoda; class Insecta; order Diptera; family Therevidae; genus Thereva; species Thereva unica. The sequence goes on along the minus strand of OX465281.1, from coordinate 54,741,124 downwards.
GTATTCTGATGTAGTTGAAGAAAGTTAGGTAAATACTCAAAATATTTCCCTGCCTACGATAGATCCAAGGTATAATAGTAATGGTAAATAACAGTGGTGAATTAGTTATTAGATTTTGGTTGGTATATTAAATTTAAAAAACTCCAACTTTTGTGTTTTTTTTTTGTAAACTTTTTCAAAACTAAAGGAAAGTGGTTCACTTTGCTGTTCGGGATATACTGATTGGAGTCATATGGGAAGACGAATAAAAAAAGGTGGCAAAATTTTACCAATATGGAAAATTTTATATGTCGCAAAGAAATATAATTAACATTCAGGGTGAATAAAACAGTAGATTCTACGTTGCAAAAAGAAATGTCTAAGGAAGCTCAGCAGTGGTCAGAGATTTTAAGGCTATTATATTTTAAATTCCACAAAAGGATTTTTGAAAGATTTAGGAAATATTGTTTCCTTTCAGGAATTTATTGAAAAAAAAAAGAAGCAAACTGTTAGCAAATTATAAGTGTCATGTGTATTTCCCGTCGTTGCGATCCAGATGAAAGAATCTTTTTATTAAATGTTTAGCTGATGGGATGCAAATTTTCCTACTGCACCGGGCGCAAAACAACCACGCACCGGCCCTGGCACGCTCAATACGAATCTGAACACTCGCTTTTGTGCAGCGAACGAAATACGGAGGAAATGCTTGTTTGCTAACGCTCAGGAAAAACAAATTCTCTAGAAAAATGTTGTGGATTTACCGCTATTATAGTTATTTGAACTAGCTTCTCTCAAGATTATTTTGTCACCAGTTCTGATAATAGTCAATTTCCCAGTAGTGCTAAACTTTACTATTTTCTAAGAAGTCAGTTTATTCCATCTTCGTTCATCATACTGGGAAATTAATCGTGTGGACCGAAGGGGTAAAACCCACATCCCAACTAGTTGTTTTTAGTAAATGAGTTGGGATGTGGGTTTGACCCCTTCGGTCCACACGATTAACTTCCCAGTATGATGGAATAAACTGACTTCTTACAAAATAGTAAAGTTTAGCACTAGTGGGAAATTGACTAGTATCAGAACTGGTGACAAAATAATCTTGAGAGAAGCTAGTTCAAATAACTATAATCGCGGTAAATCCACAACATTTTTCTAGAGAATTTGTTTTTCCTGAACGTTAGGAAACAAACATTTCCTTCGTACTTCGTTCGATACACTGAAGCGGGTATCGAATACGTATTGAGCATGTTGAAGTGCCCGCGCCGTTGCTAAAATGGGAAGTGAATGACTTCATTTGGAAATTCCAAAGCTTTCCGGAGATATTAGCAAAACTAATCAATGCAAAGTGCTTGTCCGACTTGACCAAAAAGAACAAATTTTGCGGTAACTACTGGAAATCCCGGGATGAACCGCAATTTCCTGAAACTGCATCACGCGTAGAAATCAATTCCCCGTAAAAAAGTGGTGATCCAAGGTTTGAAAAATTCGGGATGTTTGTAAAGGGTAACGAAATTTTTGCACAATTTTTAAAGGTTGTCGGATTTTGACGAGTGATGTTGGAAGGCTATCGCTGTGCAGAACTTTCCCTCTATTTTAGTGGACAAGGATAACCTAACACCTGACCCATCTCTTAACATCCTGGGAATGACTCTATCCAATGATATGCAATGGAATGGTCACATATTCCAAATCGACAAACAAGCGTATCAATGCCTCAGATTCCTTAAGATATACAAGCTCCTCCTTCAGCCACTCCTTCTTCTACAAGTTCTACATTCGACCCCACCTTGAATACAACTCGTATATCTGGGCGGGCGCTCCTACAACCACCCTGGCTTGGCTGGACAAGGTGCAAAATCGCGCATCAAACTCATTGGTGATAGCACTCTTTGCTCCTCCATCGACCCTTTAAGCCACCGTAGGAATATATGTAGCTGCACTCAGCAAGTTTTATCGCTATTATTACAGCGAATGCTCCACTAAAATAAAGAACCTCCTGCCTACACGGCAACTTTTTTCCCGTAACACAAGACTAGCCAACTCGGGTCACCCCTTCACCCTTCAGCCCTTCCCTTCACGCACATTACGGTTTAGCTATTTGTTTATAAATAGAACAACTTGGTTGTGGAACTTTCTTCCGCAGTCGGTGTTTCCGAGCTCATAAACATCTCTGAGTTCGCAAGGTTCCTCGACACCTACTCATGCACCCTCCAGACCCACAACCTATCCTTTCTATTTTATCCTTCAGATCAAGCTTACTACTGTACATTGCACCATGACTTGAACGACATGACGGACTAGTAGTACAAAGGGTGACTCCTAAGCTTCATCGTATCACAAAAAAAGAACCCAAAAAAGACCACTTCGTTTAGAACGGGTCTCATTCCAACGAGTTTATTAGATATTAGAAAAACTAATCTATTTAAGGTCTTTCTGATACTGAGCCGAAATTTTTCCATTTAAACAAAAAAAGGCCTGACCGAATGTTATGAAATTTCTTTCGGGTTTTTTTTTCGTAAATATTCTTCTCTCGGAACCTCAAAGAAGTCTATATAGTTTTTGGTTCGCGCGATATTGTGCAGGTACAAAATTCGCGAACGTCGTTTAAACAAAAAAACTATTCGACCGAATTTTATGAAAATCTTTTCAGATCATATTTTGGTTAATACTCTTCGAATGGCACCTCAACTAAGTCGATATCTTTTATAGTTCGCGCGATATCGTGCAGGTACAAAAATCACTTATGTCATTTAAATCAAAAAACGGCTCGACCGGATATGTATTATAAAAATCTTCGCAAATTATATTGTCGCTAATACGCTTCGAACGGCACCTCACGTAAGTCGATATCTTTCGTGGTTCGGGTGGTATCGCGCAGGTACAAAAATCACTTATGTCGCTTAAGCCAAAAAACGGCTCGACCAATTTTTCTAAAAATCTTTTCAGATCATATTTCCGTTAATACGCTTCGAACCACACCTCAACGAAGTTGTTATCTTTTGTGGTTCGCGCGATATCGTGCAGGAAAAATGACCATATTCGTAAGCACACACACACAGACTTCCACCGAATTTTTTGCCGGAAATGCTCTTGGGACTTTGAAAATTGAAAATACGTCGAAAATTTCGATTTCGATTTTCGGACTGATTACAATAACTTCCCTATACTGGGAAGTTAATATTAAAAAAAAAGTGATCTATCGGTTTTTATTTCGACGCTCGTTACCTATTTTGTGGAGAGATTGGATTCCCTAACTTGGACTAATGCCTGTCTGGTTGAAACTGCACTCACTTCAACTAATCTCGAACATCAAGAGTCGAATAGTCCTAGGTGATTAGTGCCATTCTGTCACTCTCTCAGTTTCCGTTCTTCTTGGCAGCGTTGAAGTCCTTCAAAGCAGTTCATGTGAAGATACAGGGCATCCTAGTAAAACTTGTTTCAAAGACGTCCCACGCAAACGTTATCAAAATTCGGCAAGGAAACATCCTGCCAAAGAAGCAATTCCTTTGTAAATACTATGTAAAACCCTTTGCTCTTTACAGCATTATTATGATTTAGATAGGGATTCGATTTATCCGCCATAAAACTCTAGCGCTCAAACTTCAACCCTTCTAATATTATTGCAACATCAAAATGAATATCATCTGAAACTCATTCGTATTAAAGTTCCTGGAAAAGCTTTATTTACTGAAAATACCCAAAAAGAAAGACCAGAAGACCGAAAAGTGTTGATAAAATACAAGCCTCTGTCATAAAGATAAACGAACTGGATTACGATATTCCTAATCTTATGTTTATGTCCTTCAAATCAATGCTTACATTTCTCCAGGGGAAGACGACCATGCCCCTCGAAGCTTAGGTTAAAGGCACTGCCACTGAAATGTACATCCAAACACAGAAACGTACTATCTGCTTTAATAGTCATCATTCGCGCACAATGCGTAGCTCGGCATTCCGACATAAAAAAGCCATAAGTCGTATCAATTGCTTTTTCTTATCCCAATTTAACGTCTCCTTTTTTGAATCCTTACATCAAAGGGAAGCTTAGGAAGGCATGTAAAGAGGGATGAACTGATGTTGTAGGGCGCCATGTAGTCTTGGTGAAAATCAGACATCCGAAAGAAATTTATGATTCTTTCTGGCTACGGAAAAACCTGCTTGGAATGGATAATTTGACTTATGCAAATTTTTTTCTAACGAAACCAAAACAAATAACCGCCGTAAGTATTTGCGTAATCAAGTCCAATGGAATTCAACTGAAAGACTTTACGGTTGATTTCGCCCGTAACGTGACTTTATCAACCATTTCTTAACGTCAAGAGAAATCGGATTCAAATCGAACATTTTTGTCAATTCCACTTAAAACAGGAATATATACCTGGTGATATTCCACTGTATACATGAAGGTGTTTGAACTTTTCTCTTATTCTTATGAGTGTTTCCGAATTGCTGAATATGAATTGTAACTGTGTAATTTAACTTGAGTCGAAGTTTTTGAACAACTTCCTCTATAATATACGACTTCTAAAATAACGCAAATTAATAGTAAGAAATATTTGCCTGGACGTCTTGTCCCTCATGCCAAGAAGCGCTGTTTCTAAGTAAACTGTTTTCATTTAAAGGTACCAACTGAACACAGATTCTGCTTGCGATTCTATATTGCTTCCAAAAATAGCAACCAATGTTCATGCTTTCGGGAAAATTTAAAAAATTCAAGTTTCGATCATTTATTATTAGATTGCTGAGCGTTTCATTAGACCTTCTCCTTCTTCTTTAACGTCTTTAAAACCGGGATTGGTTCTGGCATCTCACAACACTCCAAGCAGGCTCATCTTCACTCATACGAGCTACATGCCCTGCCCTTCCGAGCCTACTGAGTTTTATTTATTTCACAACATCTACTTATATCGCGATAGCGCTCGTAGATCTCGCCATTGTGGAGTCTTCGGCATCGTCTTTCCTCACATAAAGGGCCGTTTCAGATGTATGTGTGAGTACCGGTAAGACCATCGTCTTATATAGCAAAAGTTTAGACCTTATGGTTAGATGATTGGATTTAAAATGCCTTGACATACTATAGTAGACTTTGCTGGCTTTTAGCAATCGTGCGCGTATTTCTAGTCCCATGCTATTGTCGGCTGTTACTATTGACTCTAGGTAAGTGAATGATTTTACCACTTCAAACTCGTGTTCTCTATCTTGTTCCTGTAGACGAAGGCACCATGCACTTTGTGTTGCTTTCGTTAATGTGCAGTCACAGATTTCCCGCCACCTCTGCAATCTAAGTGAAGGTTTCTGGGCAGGCCAGGCCGTTTCCTTGTCGGAGTCCATTAAAGATGTTGATTGGTCTAGACAGTGCTCCGGATACCATTACTTGGGCTGACCATATGTACATAGTCTTGTCAGCTTGTTGAGGATGCCGAATTCTTTCTTGGCTTTGCAGAGTTTTACTCTGGCTATGCTATCATAAGCGACTTTAAAGTCTATGAAGAGATGTTGAACTGAGTTTTGAAACTCTAGACATTTTTCCATAGCCTGCCTCAAGGTGAAAATCTGATCAGTCGTTGATTTGCCTGTACTGAAGTCACACTGGTAATGGCCTATGGCCTTGTCGTGGTGTACGATCCGACTGTGCCGAAGTAGCGATTCCTAGACCGTGTTGTGGTGTATGATCCGGCACGATTAGACCATAGACATTACATCTACCGACCGCAAACCGACCGATTACCGAATACCTGAGGAGTGTTTCCTGGACCAGTGCCGTGGTGTATGATCCGATATTGTTCCCGGCAGCATTTCCTTTACCAGTGTTGCGGTATGACCAGATACAAGACCGATCACTTACCGAACACACACACGCACACACACGCGGAGTTTAGAGAACACTTCCGACGAAACACCATTACAATTTCCAGACCATTTTCTCAGCTTTAGGTCTCTTGATCAAGAGCTACAATTTGAGATATGGCCCAAGTCTGTAGCGACAGTACTTTCAGAGATGAAAGAAGGTCACAGACGGACAGAGCCTCTGTATAAGCTTTCTTTTGGAAAAAGCTAAAAAGCAGTGCGCTCTCTCGTGACCTGCCACTGCCATGCTGTCACTCTGAACAACCTCCTTCTTTACTACTTAGCCTAGCGTAGATAGGTTCAGGGCTTTCTTAGCCGCAGTCGGACAAGTGCTTTCACCTCTAGTGATACCGAAAGAGGCCAGCCCTGCCTCACAGCACCCTTATTCTCAGTATACCTTTTTTTGGTCTTGACCCACAATGAATTGGATGCAAACCTGAATATAGCCTTTGTGAACGTCGTGTGTAGCCAAAATATTAACCTGAGTTTGAGTCCCTGTAAATTTAGCTTCTATGGTAGTACAAAGGGCTTACTCTTTAGCGCTAGTCTTTACCATTTGCTCTGTTTGTATCTGAATAATAACTGAAGATAATTATGTGATGATTAGTCGGTTTTTAAAAGAAAAACTAAGGATTAAATTAACAATTTTTAATTACTTGACATTGCAATGACACTTTTGTGACTTTTATTTTCCTTTTAACTGGCTAGATATGTGTATATCAACACAAAGGAGCATAAATGCGAGTTTTAGTAACTTTCATGCCAATTTATTCGAGAAATCCTATTTTGTAATAAAATTGTAAAAGACCCGAAAGACTAGTCGAGATTATATTTTTGGTCAAAATTAATTAAGGAATCACCACATAAGGGATTACCAGCGCAATAACAAAATCACCATACCCTATAAAAATAGTGCAAAATAAACAAAAATATTCTGCCAAAGAAATAATTAAGACCACAGCCAGTGTAAACTTGCTCATACAACAGGGAGTAATAATGTACATCATTAGGTGCGCAGCCCTAAAACACCTGTAATAAGTAACTTGGAAGAAAGCCATTAATTTCAATTTCTTAAAGTTGAAGCCGAGTAAAGATTAAGGATCAAAACTTAACACTCCTTATACGGTTACATTCTGTTCCATTTATAAATGTTTGGCGCCCACATCCCTCATAAAAGGGGCGGATTACATACAATATATGCCACAACCTTGAAATATTACACGCCGGTGTGGAACACAAGCTGCGAGCCTTTATATTAAGGGACATCAAGGGCCGCTTCCTAGGAGCCGCGCCGCTTTCGCATGTATGTAAAAATGTCACAGAATCTCATTATACTTGTTACAAAACTCTGACATTAAACACTTTTTTATTAATAAACAATATGAGATTACGAGTTTGACATGTCAAGATTTTCGGCATATTTTTAGAAACGGTTCGGGTAAGGATTGCCCTTTCAGGAGGAAGGATTTCGTCTCGTGAAAGTAAAAAGGGCTGAACAGCAACGGAGAAAATTTCGATTTAAGTACTTTGTCTTGAAATATTAATGACATCGAGAGTTTGTGATGAGAAATAACAAAAGATATCTTCTAGAAAAAATTTAAAATGTAGATCCTCATTTTTAATTGTGTTTTACAAGGAAGGAATTTTTTTTTTGTAATTTTCTGTTGTGGAACGAGCCAACATACTAGTAATAGGGCCCACATACGATAAGATTCTCCTATAAATTTGGTAGAATCGTAGTGTAGTGTGGATGTAGAAGACTGTAGGCAATTTACAAGTTGGGCGAAAAGTTGAATGGAAATTAGTTTGATGCTTCCTTGCAAAACAAATCGTTCTGTCAATTGCCAATTCAGTATTTTTATCTACTGAAGAAAACTGTACAAAATTGAGAAATTAAAGTTAACTTTACAAATTATTTTGGGAACATGGAAAAGGCGGACTCATAATAAAAAATTTAAATTGACAAGACAAGGGATAAATAAGTGGGTTTGTGTAAGTTAAAATTTTATTTTATGCGAATCTTAAAAAAAATATTTTTTTACTGTTTGGAACTTGTCCAATCTTTACTAATGAACTCTTAAGACTGATTACAATAAAATTCTTAAACTAGAATTAAGCTAACCAATCCTAATGCTTTCACCTGCCTTGCGGCGTGCCTTCGTTGCTATTGCACCGATTCCACGATGCCTGGATTCGTATGTTATCTGTCCTATATACATATCTCACTCTTTCCAAAGAATCACCCACGTAGAATAGAGACTTGCCCTGCTCTTTTAACCGCATAACCTCTCCTCCATACTAAGGGCAAGAGTATGACTGTTGCGGAGTGCGTTCAAAAACTTTACTTTGGTAAATTACGAAGTAAGCTGTGGTTATGCTGCCTCATTTCACTTAACCACGAAAGTTTATATTTAACCATAGAGGTTTTCGAACGCACCGTGGTTAACTACGAGTTGAAGAAAATGAAAAAAAAAAAATCCATAAACTAGCCTCCGCTATTTTCTTCAATTATTTCGTATGTGCCCATTAATTATTTATTTGCAATAATCTCACAAATTCCACTTTGGTTTATTATAAAACAACTATTAGAGAGCAGTTTTCTTCTTCTTCTTCTTCTGAACTATCTCTAGGTTTGCTCCCGAGCTGGGTTAAAATTTAACTATACCATGGGTAACCACGAGAGTTTTTGAACGTTAAAAAGTTATACTCGTGGTTATGTTGTAGTTAACCACGGAGTTTTTGCACGACAAAAGTTTACCATAGCTAACCATGGTTAACTATAGGAAGGTTTTTGAACGCGCTCCTGGTCCACCTCCTTACCAATCACTTACCAAAAGCTAACCTCAATTGGTTGGTTTTGTATCGCCCTTGGCTGGTAGGCTCATTGGCGCAGGTGACCTTTATGAGACCCCTGCCAGCACTACACTAAAAAACTGAGTTAAGACTTTTGTCCACTTCAGTCAATATGGAGTTGCAAATTGAGGGGGGTTACTCCTTCGTCAGTTTGCTTTCAAGGTGGTTGTCCAGAGCCACTGCCATGGAGATCCCGCCAACTTATCCTTGTATAAAGATATTTGCAGCTCCCCCCTTTTCCTCTTCTGGGGTCCTTGCTCATCCAGTGATCGCTGCCGTTTTTGTAGTGCATCAGTTGGGTTCGGCATGCGACCTTGCTCCCTAGAAGATGTAGGAGCTGGTGCTCCCAATTTTCTGATGGATACAGAAAATTTTGGCAGTAGAGCGGCAGTCTGGGTTCGCTCTTTGGAGCCTCCCGCTCTAGTGGCGTAGCAAAACATATTTTCTGGAAGGGAGGGGGGGGGGCGGGTAAATAGCTATAATTCGAGTCCTGAGCTTTTAACATTATCGTTCCAAATTGATATAACCTTTAGTTAGGTTTTAATAGGAATAAGTCCAGAAGAGGTATTTTAAAGGAATTCAGCTTATTAACTATTGAGATACATGATCCCCCGGTCCCCAGACACTGGGGTATCGAGGGCAATGAGGCTGCAGACAGCCTCGCGAGGGAGGGGTCTGAGACGTTGTTCCAGGGCCCAGAACCCTTCTGTGGCATCTCTTGGTCCACCTCCAAGTCCTTGATAGAAGAGTGGATTAAGAAAATAAACCTAGCCTATTGGGAGTCAGTCCCAGGTCTTAGACAGGCTAAAGATCTTATAATACCCTTTGCCTTAAGGGGCACTATTACTCTAAACAGAGCGGACCTAAGGCTGCTGGTGGGCTATCTCACTGGCCATGTAGGACTGCGGTACCACCTCCACAACCTAGGACTGTCTCAAGAGACAGAATGCCGACTCTGGTTGGAAGGCGATGAAACTTCCACACATATTCTTTGTGAATGTCCTGCTCTGATCTGGCTTAGAAGAAGAACGTTTATCAGAGAGTTCTTGAGCCCTGCCCAAGTCCGGTCTTCATCAACTAAAGGCCTTCTTGCCTTCATTCGGAAGGCCGATAGTCTGTTCGGCTATTGGGGTACGTACACAATAGGCCTAACTTGGCCGCCGTGTTCACCATATGAGTTGCCCCTCATTCCTTATAATAATAATAATACATGATCAATGGTTCCAGAGCAATGCTTGTGTAAAAGTCACAGTTCTGTGTTTTTACGCTTTTCAGCAAATTTGTTGATTACTGCCTTAGTTGTTACGTTGATGAGGGCCGGCTTTAGGTATTTTGGCGCCCCGTGCGAGATATTTTTATGCGCTCCTAACTTTTTAAAGACATTTCTTTAAGGTAGATTACCTATGTTATTATGCACAAATTATACAATATCATCATCATCATCATCATTGTGCTCCTTTAATCCCTCATGGGACATAGGGCGGAAACAGTTGCCCTCCAGCGGACTCTGTTTTGCGCGACAGCTCTCAGCTCCGACCAGGATCTCCCAGTTGTTGCGGCTTCTGCTAGTAGGGTTCTCCTCCATGTTGTCCTAGGTTTTCCGACTCGACGGGATCCTTGCGGATTCCAGTCGAGGGCCTGTTTGGCTAGATTTTCGTTTTCGCGTCGCAAGGTGTGGCCAACCCAATTCCATTTCCTTCGTCTGATTTGGTCGTCTATCTTTTCTTGGCCGGCACGGCGCCATAGTTCTTCGTTTGAAATTCTATCCTGCCAGCGGATTTTTAGGATACGACGCAGGCATCTGTTGACGAAGACTTGTAGGCGCCCTGTGATGAATTGGGTGACTTTCCATGTTTTGCAACGGTACAAAAGTACTGCCTTCACGTTGGAGTTGAACAGCCGCAATTTGGTGTTAGTTGAGATCTCCGTTGATCTCCATATGCGGAACAGGCATGCATATGCGCCTCGTGCTTTATTTATTCTGGAACTGACATCTTCTTCTGCACCGCCATTTTCGGTAATAATACTACCGAGGTAGCAGAATTTATCGACCAGTTCCACGTCACGGTTATTCAGCGCAGTCCGTTCAATGGTATTTGCATTTATCCGCATTTCTTTAGTTTTATTTGGATTTAGCCTTAAGCCTGCTGGACTACTTTCTGTTGCCAAATTGTTAATCATGTTTTTGAGGTCCTGGTGTCTGTGGGCCAGCAAACAGATATCATCTGCGTAGTCGAGGTCCTTAAGGCGGTCTAACAAACCCCATTGTATGCCGCCTGTTCTACTATCTAGAGCGCCGACAAGGATGTCATTTATTACTATAAGAAATAGTAAAGGCGATAGTAGGCATCCTTGTCGTACTCCTGAGCTCACCTCGAAGCTGTCGGATAATTTTCCATTATGGAGAACTCTGCATTTGGAATTGCTATATAGGGCTTTTATCAATTCTATTATTTTATCAGGCAGTCCCCGTCGCCGTAGTGCCTGCCATATAAAGCTCCTATTGACCGAGTCGAACGCTTTCTCATAATCTACGAAAGCAAGGTAAAGGGGGGATCGGAATTCAGTAGACTGCTCCACTATTATTCGTAAGGTGTTGATATGATCAATACATGAGCGGCCCTTCCTGAATCCGGCCTACTGCCTCCTAAGCGTTCGGTCTACTGCCTCACTTATCCTAGATAGTAATATGTGGGACATAATTTTGCCCACTGTAGATAGTAAACAGATGCCTCTCCAGTTGTCGCATATTGTTAGGTCCCCCTTTTTTGGTATTTTGACTATGATACCTTCCGTCCAATCCTCCGGAAAGGTACAGGTGTTCCATGCTATTTCCAGGATTGGCTGAAGCGCATCTGCTACGAGGCTTGAGTCGGCTTTCAACAATTCTGGCGGGATGCCATCTTTCCCAGCTGCTTTACCATTGGCCATCGCATGAATTGCGGTTACTATTTCCGTCTTGGATGGGGCTCGGGTGGTGATTCTTATAGGCTGTGCATTGTTGCTGGTTTCCTGAGGTTCCTGTGTAAATGAACCATTCAGGGCGGCGAAGAAGTAATCTCTCCACCTTTGGAGCTGCTCCTCGTCGCTGCACAGAACGAAATGCTTTTTAGTAGAGTGCTTTCCCGTGAGCTGTTTAGTAATTTGGTACAGCATCTTACTGTTGCCTGTGTTTGCCGCGTTTTCCGCTTTTTCTGCGAGCTCATTTATCTGCTGCCTTTTATCACGCCGGACACTTCTCTTTACCTCCCGGTGTAATTGGGAGTACTCCCGTTCCAGTTGGTAACGTCTTTCGGGGTCGCTTGTAGAGTTTACGTAATTTTTGAGGGCTCTCCTGCGTTCTATTTTTATTATACAATAACCCGAGTAAAAATAAAATATGGCCTTAAACGGGATGAACCACGGCCACTTGCCTTTTCAAAGGTATATGATGGTATGTACGAGTATACCTGTTAAATATTTTTAACGGGAGCACATACGGGCTCACGACGGCCAAACTTGACCAAAAGATTTAAATAGCCGAGTACTGAGCTACACACACACGGGCATACGACGTCAAATTTGAGCCAAAAATCAATCTGCACCAAAAGTGTTGTTGAATATGCTTTATGGCAAGTTGATCATTTTCGTTATGTACAATCGTTCTTTGGATTAATACAATTAAAAACCGTCGTCGTTGGTCCAATTGCGTGCAATTGTGTTAACACAATAGAAAATATGATAATGGTAAGATCAGATCGCATTAAACCCTAGTCCGTAAAAGCAAGTGAAACAGTTTACAATTTTGATGCTACTTTTCCTATGTATAGCCAGTTTCACACGGGCCAACCACTGACATATAATAATGGACTGCTCATCAGCAATTCTTCCCATACAAACCGATGGCACCAAAAAGGTATAGTCGACTCGCTCATCCATAAGCCCCCAAACTGACAGAAGCACTCAGAAATAAAATCAGGTTAAATCAATTAGAAAAAAATAGACCGGTATAGTGATGTTTATATCTTTTGCGTTAAATCAATTAGAAAAAAATAGACGGGTATAGTGATGTTTATATCTTATGCAGGGCCGGACTAGACCAAGTGCCGCCCCACGCCAATCGGAAGTTGCCGCTTCCTTAAGGCTAGCGTTTTTGGAAACTTAAATTTTTTACCTATATATAGGGTAAATATAATGATAATAATATTATAACATATTATATGATTATTTAATATAATGATTTTATACAATTATTATATAATTGTAGTGGTGAAAGATCTTTCTCATGTTAAAGAGAATACAAAATTATTTACGTGCCAGTGTAGGTGACGAAAGACTTAATTCATTTGCAATATTGTGCATTGAAGCTGAGCTTAATCGATCTCTAGATGTCGAAATGTTAATTGACGATTTTGCTCAGAAAAAAGCTCGAAAAGTACTAATTTAAAAACCGTAGAATAGTATGTATTAAAAAAAATAAATAAAAAAAATTTCATTCCAAAATATTAAAATTTTTTTTTTCACATTATTGCCGCCCCCAGCAATGTGCCGCCCTACGCCATGGCGTTGTTGGCGTAGGCGATAGTCCGGCCTTGATCTTATGCTATTTTCCCCATAGACCGCCGGATTTTGACATACAGAATGTCAGTTGCTAAAACAGGCGCTAAGAACTTAAATCAGATACACATAAAATTTGGAAATTAATGAAAAAAGGCATTTTAAAAGGTGAAAAAGTGAAAATAGTGTCTATTAATTTTTTTAAACAAAATATTTGTGTTGTTTTAATGTTTTAAGTACGTATTTAAAAAAATGTAAACTAAAGTGATTCCGGTGTTTACATGGAGTGAAAAAAGGTTTGTAGCCTATGGAACAAATTGGTGCCATGAAAAATTCCTCATGAGCAGTCCATTCTACATATATTTCAGTGGGGCCAACCAACAAAAATTTGTTGTCATCGCCCATTCCCTTTTGAGGTTCGATAAAAAGTTGCATGGCCTTTCACACGAGCCAAATTTTCCAACGAGCTGTACGTCAGAATATGTACTTTAGCTAATTGTTGTTGTTTTTAATCGTAATTCTGCTTTCTGCTATTTCGGTATCTTTTCTATATTTATAAGCAGCTGTTCGTTGCCAAATTATATCCACGGATTGTGTTTCGACACACTGATTTTAAAGTACCCATGGAAATGTAAAGAGCTCTATTGTTTAAAAGCAAAAGAAATGCTGACTACAAGAATCTGCAGCAAAGGAAGCATAATCATAAATTCTGATCTTCGTTTGCTAGTTGTTTTTAAAACGTGCATCCTTTCAATATAACCAAGCAATTATACAAAATCGACTTTTCAGCAGCAATTATTTTACATTTTATACATATTCTCCAAACTAGCTTCGGGCATCCTGGTGGATACCACACCAAACAACTAATTAAAATTGAAAATAAGCCAAACTTTGCCGGGCAAGTTTTGAAATATTTTAGCGAAACTTCCCCTTTCAAGCATTCTTCCACTATTGCATAAATAAAATACCCACCACCACCTGATTAATATACCAGCCAAGTTCGTAAGTAATAAAATCAACTTTAAGGTAAACATAAAATATTTTTCAGCACAAAATTTTTAAAGTGTTTACTTGAAAAGTTTTCAAAAGAAAAAAAATTCTTTTATAAGAAAAAACGAGGGGAAATGGTTAATGTTAGGTCATTAATTTTTAAACGAAGTTGTCCTGTAGCAGCTCCTAAAGCACCTGGAATTTCACCTGGAATTTTGTCTGGAATCCTTTACGAATAAATCAATGTAAATAAACCTTTCATTTCCACTTCCTTCCGATACTTTTGCTTTCTAGGGTAACTGTTCAGTACCGAGTATTAAATGTTGTTTATTGTTGGCATTAAAGGAAATAATCGATTAGCTTTGCCGTGCTCCATCTGCCAATGTGATAATTAAATATTCATTACTAATCGATTTTAAATAGGGTCTAGTTGAGTCTTTCAGGAAGCACGAATTTCTGTGCGGCAGTCCTTAAAATGACATTATTAAATTACCAGAAGGAAGTTAATTTGTAGCTTGAATAAGGAGCATTTAATGCCTTCGGAAAGAGTTTGTGTTAACACTACCCGGCATTTGCGCGAAAAAAATGAAGGAAATTATTCAGTTCTGATTGCACCATAAAGTTGATTCATTATTCGGTGTACTCACCCAAATGTTAATAGTTTCCGTGATATATAGATTCTTTCTTCAGATATCCACCATTAACCGATATTAAGGTAATTATAATGATCTATTCACACATTACCAAATCGTGAAAACGTTTTGGAACAATTTTTTACGTGATTAACTACGCTTAGGAATAACCCTTTGTGCTACCAGTCTGTCATATCGTTCGGGTCATGGTGTAATGTCTATTCGTTAGCTTAGTTAGAAGCAATAAAAACATAGTAGGATATGTTGAGGGGGATGAATCCCACGTCTATGAACTTGTACGAGTTCGGAAGTACTATTCGGAAAATTTTTATACAGTTGAATTGACCTACTTATAAACATATTTATAAACGAAGCTCTAGACTTTTTTCTGGCTGAAATCATCAGTGGAGAAATCAGTATGATAGGAGCGAACGAATTTTATCAGGGCTGCCACAATCTTTCAAAGGGTTAATGAGTCTACAAAAGAGCAAAAGCTTCTATCTAGCGCGACAGCACTCAGCTCCGACCAGGATCTCCCAGTTGTTGTGGCTTCTGCTAGTAGGGTTCTGCTCCACGTTGTTCTAGGTCTTCCTACTCGAAGGGATCCTTGCGGATTCCAGTCAAGGGCCTGATTAGCTAAATTTTGGTTTTCGCGTCACAAGATGTGGCCAATCCAAAAAATATATGATGCGCGTAGTCGAGATCCTTAAGGAGGGTCTAGCAAATCCCATTGACGAAAGAAGTCATCCTTGTGGTACCCCTGAAGTCGGACAACTTTCCATTGTGAAGAACGCTGCATTTGGAATCGTTGTTCAGGGCTTTTATCAATCCTATTATTTTATCAGGCAATCCAAGCTGCCGTAGTGCCTGCCATATAAAAGTCCTATTAACCGGGTCGAACGCTTTCTCATAGTCTGTGAAAGCAAGGTACAAGGGGATCGTAATTCAGTAGAGTGTTCCACTATGATTCGCAAGGTGTTAATATAATCTATACATGAGCAGCCCTTCTTGAATCAGGCGTGTTGCCTTATAATTGCTCATTCTACTGCCCCTGTTATCCTAGATAGTAATATATGAGACAAAATTTTGCCCACAGTAGATAATAAACAGATGCCTCTCTGGTGGTCGCATATTGTTAGCTCCCCCGTTTTTGGTGACTGTGATACCTTCCGTCCAATACTCTGAAAAGGTACAGGTGCATGCAATTTCCAGGATTGGCTGAAGCGCATCTGCTATGAAGCTACCCAGCTGCTTTACCATTGGCCATTGCATGAATTGCGGTTACTATTTCCGTCTTGGATGGGGCCGGGTAGTGATTCATATTGGCTGTGCATTGTTGCTTTTTTCCTGAGGTTCCTGTGCAAGCGAACCATTCAGGGCGGCGAAGAAGAAATCTCTCCATCTTTGGAGTTGCTCCTCGTCACTACCCAGCAGCCTTCCAGAAGAACTCTTTACGGCATGCTTTTTAGTAGAGTGCTTTCCCGAGAGCTGTTTAGTGATTTGGTACAGCACCTTACTGTTGCCTGTGTTTGCCGCGTTTTCCGCTTTTTCTGCGAGCTCGTTTATCTGCTGCCTTTTATCACGCCGGACACTTCTCTTTACCTCGCGGTGTAATTGGGAGTATTGCCTTTCAAGTTGATAACGTCTTTCCGGGTCGCCTGTAGAGTTCTATTTTTTGCCAGGCTGTGTCCCAGATCTAGTGTTCCTGGTTTCTTTGGACATAACCAATGATCGATTCCGCAGCCGTCAATATAACGCCCTTTGTCGTATTCCACAGCTCTTCAATATTTGTGACGTCAGAAACGGTTTGCTGGTTTAATATTTGTTGCAGGTCTACGGTTTATGGCATCCCATTGAACGTTTCTTGGCCGGTATTTTTGGAGCCGATCTGTGCATTTAGGTCATACATGAAGACAATGATGACCTTGGAATAGAGCGAAAAGCATCATTCAGTCCCATATACAGCTCGCCTTTGATGTCATCTTCTGCGTCTTCAGTTTGAGCGTAGCATTGGACTACCGTAGTACTTCTTAGTTTGGTACGCAGGCGCACGGTAATAATCCTCTCAGAAACTGGTGACCAGCTAATGAGGCAGGACCTCTCTTCTTTGGTGAGTATTACGCCAACGCCACTCCTACGGCTTTCAGTTAATTTTATCCCAGAATATAAGAAGGACTCACCGTTTGGGCAGATATGTTCCCCCTCATCGGGCCATCTGGCCTCCCTAAGTTCGATGATCTTGGTGTTCAACACAGAATTAAAAACATTTCGTCTTTCTACTGAATATTATGGTGCCGCTGATTAAACATCGCGAAAGCTATACTTTAGTCTCCTTAATTTCTAAGCTTTAATTACCGTTGTTTTGAACGATAAATCTAAATCTAATAACTTTTCCTTCTTCTCTTATCAGTCCTCGACGCGATCGGTCACATTTGCTTAACAATTCTTACGTGCACAATATAATACGGTATTCTTTTCAATCGAAACGATCATCTCGTGTCGTAAACTAAAAGTGACAAACATCAAATGTTTTAAAGTGCCGTGCATCAGTGTATACATCACATTTAATATACAAAATCACGAGTGCATTACCTGAAAAAGTGAGTGCAATGACTTAACGGTGCACCCACTTGAGGCACATAAAGACATCACCATGTGGAAATGCTGATTAATATAACTTTGGAATCAACACATATTACAATTACAACAAGGAGTACCCATTAATTGTAGTTTAATGCTGAAATCCGGTGAGTTCGTTCCAATTTATCGTAATTACGCATTAATCACGTCTTATTATAATCATATAAATCCCTGAAAGTGACAATCAATCGTACGGAGTGTTAAAAGCTAAAAAATTGAATGATAAGATATGAAATTATGAAATTATAATACACATTTACGCGTGTATGATATAAACGGCTTATCCGCGCATTCACGTTTATGGTTTTAAAAAATCTATACCCGTCAAACGGTTCATGTAACTGAATTTCAACTTGCAAATTTACCGGAATTTTATGATGAAAAGTGACGTAAGCGCATTCCTGATTTCATGAAAGCTTTATATGCATCAATAACTTGCTTAAAGTTTATGTGCGAAAGCTATTTAACTTTATTGTCGATATATAAAAGCTTTCTATAAAAGCTTCCAATGTCATCGCTCCGATCGTGATTGCCAGAAAGTTTCATGTGTCAAAAACTTAATCGTGATCAGCTAAAAGCTTTATGTGCTTAAATATATTAAATATATTCATATGTCAATGTTCTTAAATATATTCATAAAAGTCAATCATAGTTTTATATTCGTTAACTCAACTTCGTATTATCTATCGAAAGCTTCCTGTGCGCAAGTGTTTTTAATTCATCTGGATTGACAGAAAGCTTAGACACATGCAGACACATTAAATATTGACGTTTGGACAATTTATTGGATTATGTAAACAAGGAAAAACTCATTCATTGTGAGAAAGCTCGCCACATTTAAACTTATTAAAAACTTCTGACATTCAAATAAAATTTATCAGTGACGTAGATGAAGTTATGTTGAGTATTAAATAATCAATCAAACTACAAGAAGTTTTTATGAATTGACATTTATAAATCTGTTTGACATTTATTGACATTTAACATTATAAGTGAGCCTATAGTGATAAATACCAAGCAGCTGCAACAACTAGCGGAGCTTGGCATAGTGTTGTTTATAACGTTACTATACATATAACTAACCATTTTTTTGAATTTGTTTCTACATATATAACTAACCTTTTAATTTGAATATTACACAATTAATAAGTTAAGACAATTGACATTAATATGAAACTAACTTTGTGACATTTCTTCAAACATTTTAACGACGTTACGCAGTCATTAACTTAAAGTAAAACCACACACATTTTTTGAAGTTTCCATTAGTGACGCTAAGTGTTTAATAAACAAAACAAGCAATATCCCTTTGAACCGTTTTAATAAACTACTACTTAATTCGTATAATAATAAAAGGCTTATATCATTTGAAATTTAACTCGCTGGCGTTATTAAACTATTACCTAATATATTAGCTAATTCTGGTGTAAACAAACAAAAATAAATACTTTGTGCGGCAGTTGTCGGTGGGTATCATAAATTAAACAGTTGTCAATCGACATGGAAAAGGCAAAGGCCAAACTTAATCTTGTAAAAGATAGAATTGAGAAGTTCATGCTGAATTCTAACAAGACGGGTAAGGAGAAGCGAACCAAAGAGTTCTTGTCCACGCGCATACAATTACTAGAAAGTTACTGGTCTCAATTCCAACTCGCATATGAAGAGCATTATGGTTTATCCGCTTCTGACCTACTAGCTCCAGGCTCGGAATTGGGTAAGGGTGATGGCGACATATTTTCTGATGTAGAGTGCGCCTACGTAGATGTCGCACAATGGTTAAAGGAGGAACTTAACGCTCTCAATCCTATACTAGAGAACCCTATTACCGAGAATCCTGAACATGAACTTCTCCATTCAACTCTTCAGCCACGCTATCAAGGAACATCATTGAAGCTACCAAAAATAAGCTTACCGTCATTCGGTGGATCCTACTTAGATTGGCCCTCCTTCCACGATACATATGTAGCCTTGATTCATAATAATGCAACATTGGCTGAGGTGCAAAAGCTCCATTACTTAAAGTCTGCTATTACGGGTGATGCTGCTAAGCTCCTGCGGCATTTCTCCATCACTAGCAATAATTACGCCTCAGCATGGAACACTCTTGTGGACAGGTACGCCAACACACGAGTTCTTGTGAACGTCAATCTACAATCGCTTATTACTCTTCAACCCATGGCTTCTGAATCTCCATTGGAACTTCGACGTGTTCTTGATAACTTCAATCAAGCTGTAAGAGCCCTCGAAAACTTATCTCGTCCGGTAGACCAATGGAATGACTGGCTTATATATTTTTTGGCCAACAAGCTAGAACCTATCACTCGTAAAGATTGGGAGACTTCACTCAATCCTCTACTGAGGTGCCTCCCTACAACTGCCTGACGGATTTCTTGGAGAAGAGGCTGCAAGCTCTAAGTGCAATCAAAAATACGCAGACACCTGAGCGCAGGAATCTTGCCGTTGCTGGACAAAACTACTCAAAACCCACCTCCAGAGTTCACCATTCAACTACTAGAGATCACAAGTGTTCGCATTGCTACGGGAAACATCTCTTGTTATTCTGCCCTCAATTCAGATCAATGACCGTTGATAACCGAACCGACTTAGTACAGCGGAAACGACTCTGCAGCAATTGTCTGAACCCTAATCATATTGTTTCATCATGTCCCTCAACAAACAGATGCAAACACTGCCACCAGAAGCATCACACCATGATACACCGGCCAGCTCAAGCAGTGGACACTACCTCTTTCAATACCTACAAACCAACTACCCCTGACGACATTCAAACCTCGTCAACACGAGCACATTTTTCAAATTCACGGTGCAACGAACCAGTACTACTTGCAACCGCACTGTTATTGGCTGAGTCCCAGGATGGTCGAAAGCTGAAGGTACGCGCTCTTTTGGATCAAGGATCTGAATCCAATTTCATCACAGCATCGTTGGCGAACTTATTGAATTTACCCAAGAAACATACACACACTTCCATCTTCGGAGTGGGCCCATTTGAAACAGCCGTCGCAAACGCATTCGCGTCTCATGATGTCATCTCTTTACACAGTGGAGATCGGTATTCTATTCAGTCTCTTATACTACCAACGTTATCAAACCTCATGCCTTCACAACAAATAACACCAAACGAGTGGCCACATCTCCTAGGACTCCCATTAGCTGACCCAGACTACGAGAAACCCGCACCGATAGATTTAATTTTGGGTGTCGAAGCTTATACAAGAGTACTATTAAATGGAGTACGCAAAGGTCCACCGGGAACGCCTATCGCACAACTAACTACACTCGGATGGATTATTTCTGGCCCAGTGACTAGCTCCATTCCTACTCCATGCTCCACGCTAACTCTTCACACAACAACGTCCGAAGTATGCACGCTACTCAAACGATTTTGGGAATCAGAAGAGCCACCCACTAAAACCATTCTTACTCCTGCTGAAGCATATTGTGAGGAGTTCTTCAAACAAACTCACACAAGAGAGTCGACAGGACGATACGTCGTTCGCTTACCAATGAAATCTCCAGCTAATTCACTAGGGTCGTCTAAAGGAACCGCCATGTCGTGTTTGTTACGACTGGAAAATAAACTTGCACGCGATACGGAGCTCCATGAGCTTTACTCCACTTTTATGAACGAATATATACAACTAGGACATATGGAGGAGGTCACGGATGAATACACCGATACTCCAAGTTACTATCTCCCTCATCACGGCGTACTCAAACCCAGTAGCAGCACGACTAAATTGCGCGTAGTCTTCAATGCGTCGCAGAAAACCAGTTCACAGTTGTCGCTGAATGATATACTTCATATAGGACCCAAATTGCAGAACGACTTCGCAACCTATAAAGTGTTATCGATTGCTCACGGTGACATATGGCACGGCGTGCGCTCCTTATCTTGCCTGCAAAACTCTTCGACAGCTAGCAGATGAATATGCAAACAGTCACCCGTCAGCGACTAAAATTATCAAAGAAAACTTGTACGTCGACGATGCGTTATTTGGAGCTTACGATGAAGAAGAAGCTCGACACCTCCGACATGAGCTTTGCGCGCTACTGAAAACTGGTGGGTTCAAGCTACGAAAATGGCAAGCTAACGCACCTCCGCTATTGGAGGGCATTCCAGAAGAAGATCGGGCATTACCTAATTCACTCAAGGTCGTCACCGACGAAACAATAAAGACCTTAGGCATTGCGTGGAGCCCGTCAACTGACGTGTTTAGCTTTCCTATAACATTACCAATCTCATCGGCTGCAACCAAGCGACTAATACTAGCTGACATCAGTCGTCTCTACGACCCACTTGGATGGCTGTCCGCGGTCACCATCACTGCCAAAATATTTCTACAACAACTGTGGTTGGCGAAACTGGATTGGGACGATCCACTCCCTGTCGAGTTAGAAAATACATGGAAAACCTACAAACGAGAGCTACAAGGTCTATCTGGGGTTCGCATCACCAGATGGATTGGCACGACGGCTACGCCAATAGGGCTCGAATTGCATGGCTTTAGCGACGCATCTCTTTCAGCGTATGGTGCTGCAGTATACTTGAGAGTCATGCGGGATCCAGACAACATTCAAGTTTCCTTGCTTGCTGCAAAAACGCGCGTAAGTCCACTTAAAACTATATCTCTACCGCGACTAGAACTCTGCGGAGCAGCGCTGCTGACGGAGCTTATGTCTTACATTCAATCAACGTTGGACCTTAAATCAGCCCCGGTACATCTATGGACTGACTCAACTATAGTCCTATCCTGGCTAAAGGAACGTCCATCCAAATGGAAGGTATTTGTCGCGAACCGAGTGTCGTTCTACTCTACCAGATGGTAAATGGCATCATGTGCAATCTGCACACAATCCTGCGGACTGCCTAACTCGAGGTTTATCTCCTTCGGAGCTCAGAGATCACTACTTATGGTGGTCAGGACCACAATGGCTCAGTCAACCTACTACTGATTGGCCTGAACTACAAAAGCAACACAATCATGATGAAATGTACCATGAGCTACAGAAACCCTCTGAAGTAACTCACACGTTCTCGACGACTACTGATGATTCTCTAACTCATCTACTAAATAGATACTCAAGTTTGACGAAACTCATTCGAGTCACAGCCTACTGCCAACGATTCTTGCAGAACTGCAGGAGCAAAACGTTGCGACACCATGGATTGCTAACGTTAGAAGAGCTACAGCGAGCTCTCACTAGCTTGATCAAATTAGTCCAATATGGGAACTTCCCTCACGAGCTAAGGTGTCTGAGAAAAGGAATTAACTTGCCCGAAAAAAGCAAACTACTGTGTGTCAACCCATTCCTAGACGATCAGGGCGTCCTACGAGTCGGCGGTCGGCTGAAAAGAGCACCTTTACCCTTTGATGAGAAATTTCCAGCCATCCTTCCAAAGAACAGTCCCTTCACACGATTAATAATACGACATTCACACCTCACCACATTACATGGAGGAGTCCAAGCTACCTTACATCATACACGGAATAGGTATTGGATATTGAACGGTCGCAGCATGGTGCGTCAATTGGTGAGAGGTTGTGTAGTTTGTTGCCGTCACAAGGCAACCACGAAGCAGCAAATAATGGGAGATCTACCCACTGATCGCCTTCATCCTACAAAACCGTTTCTAATCAGCGGAGTAGATTTTGCTGGACCATTCACTACAAAATTACTTAAAGGTCGAGGTAACAGGACAACAAAAACCTACGTTGCTGTTTTCATCTGCTTCGCAACTCGGGCAATTCACCTAGAGTTAGTTATGGATCTCACCTCTTCAGCTTTCATAGCCGCCTTTCGACGCTTCATCAGTCGTCGAGGGCGTTGCTCTAAGCTATATAGTGACAACGCAAGGAATTTTGTTGCCGCAGATAAAGAATTGACACAACACCTCAAGCAAGTAACGTCTGACTCATCATCAGCACAGCAAATTGTCACAATCTCGGGAACGGAATGGCATTTCATACCACCAGCCGCGCCGCACTTCGGTGGCTTGTGGGAAGCGGGGGTGAAATCGTTCAAACACCACTTCAAGAGAATTGTTGGACCACATACGTTGTCCTTGGAAGAAATGCTGACGCTAGTAGCGCAGATTGAGGCCTGCCTCAACTCTCGGCCTCTCCACGCTCTCAATGACGATCCTGACGACCTAAATGCTCTAACTCCTGGGCACTTTCTGGTTGGAGAACCCTTGCTATCAGTGCCAACCCCAAGCACTATTGATACTTCCATCAACCGGCTTTCCCGGTGGCAGCTGGTCCAACATATGCAGGAGCAACTATGGCAACGATGGAGTAAGGACTACTTGTATAGCCTGCAGACGCGCTATAAATGGCAACAGAATGAGACTCCTGTGAAGCTTCATGACTTGGTGCTCATTAAGGATGAGCACACTCCGCCTGCAAAATGGCCATTAGGTCGCATTGTTCAACTACATCAGGGTGAGGATGGACGTGTTCGTGTGGTGACAGTCCGTCACCGAACAGGACTCTCTAAGCGACCTATCACAAAACTATGTGTGCTTCCAACTACGAACGATGACAACTAGTCACCTGTTAATAAGCTAATTCTTCATATATGTGCACGATTTTATTGCATCACTACTTCATGGTGGGCGGACTATCTACTACTTCTACACTAATGATCCCATCCCCATCAGTCATGGCGGGCGGATTATCTACTACTTCTACTCTTCTACGCGCATCTCCATCAGTCATGGCGGGCGGATTATCTACTACTTCTACTCGCATCTCCATCAGTCATGGCGGGCGGATCATCTACTACTTCTACACTACAGCAACTTATCGTGCTATCACACGAGGCGGGCGGAATGTTCAACACAGAATTAAAAACATTTCGTCTTTCTACTGAACGCACCCATTATGGTGCCGCTGATTAAACATCGCGAAAGCTATACTTTAGTCTCCTTAATTTCTAAGCTTTAACTACCGTTGTTTTGAACGATAAATCTAAATCTAATAACTTTTCCTTCTTCTCTTATCAGTCCTCGACGCGATCGGTCACATTTTAACTGTCATTTGTCTATATCTCGTATACATATTGTGCACATTTTGAAGTGATAATTAAAAGAGTTTTTATATCATAAAAGTGTTCTTCATTTTCTAAATCCAGATTCCTTTCAATTCCTAACACTTGGTTTTATATCGATTCATCTCGTTGAGGACTTCATCTAGCCGATTCGTAGGAATGGTGTTTTTTATGGAAGCAGGTTGCTAACCCTCAGCCCAACAGACTTAAAACTGTTTTGTGGCGTAGAGAGCTCGCCATTTGTCCGTCACCCCTTAGCTCCTTCCGAAGATCTACCCCAGGGGGAACCGCGGGGAGCTGGGAGTAGGACTTGCTAACAGATCTGCTGGGTGTTTGTCTGCAATCTTCTCTGGTAAAAACCAAATTTTCGAATTTTTTTTCGAAATTGCGAACTCAGCATACACTTTAGATCACCAAAGATAAAACGGATAAAATCGTGTTCTACACTCAAAAAAGTACCTAAGACATAATTTTCAGCGAGATCACATTTTGTGCTAGGTCAAAGTCTTTGGCAACTGCACTATATATCCATACCCATTTCCCGGTTTCCGATTTTGTATATCCATTTAGTTTGGATGACAATGCCATCTGACCACTTTGTAAAAAAATCCAGATGGGGGTTCCAAAATGGCCGCCGATTTTTGCAATTATGTTTCAATGAGCCCACGACATGGGTATCAAATAGAAGAGTACGACTGGTTGTGTGACGTTATTTTAAATCTAATATGGCCGCCACCACAAAATGGCGGAAGACATATAATAGACTAAAAAGTAGAAAATAAAAATTAATTTCTTAATAAAAACTAAAAAATACGCTTTTATATTAAAATGAACCAAAAAGTAAACTAGTTGGGATGTGGGTTTGACCCCTTCGGTCCACACAATTAACTTCCCAGTATGATGAACGAAGATGGAATAAACTGACTTCTTACAAAATAGTTATTCGTTTAGCACTAGTGGAAAATTGGCTAGTATCAGAACTGACGACAAAGCAATCCCGAGAGAAACTAGTTCAAATAACTATAATAGTAGTAAATCCACAAGATTTTTCTAGAGAATTTGTTTTTCCTGAACGTTAGTAAACAAACATTTCCTCCGTATTTCGTTCGCTGCACTAAACCGGGTGTTCAAAATCGTATTGAGCGTGCTGAAGTGCCGTTGACAAACTGGGAAGCGAATGACTACATTTGAAAATTGCAAAGCTTTCCGGAGATATTAGCAAAACTGTCTACTTGTCAGACTTGACCAAAAAGAACAAATTTTGCGGTAACTACTGGAAATCCCGGGATGAACCGCAAGTTTCTGACACTGTATCATGCCTAGAAAACAATTACCCGTCAAAAAGTGCTAATCCAAGGTTTGAAAAATTCGCGTTGTTTGCAAAGGGTAACGAAATTTTTGCACGATTTTGAAAGGTTGTCGGATTTTGACAAGTGATGTTTTCTATGAAGGCTATCGCTGTGCAGAATTAGAAAACTTGTCAATTTCAGGTCTTTCTGACAATTAGCCGAAGTTTTTCTATTTAAACAAAAAAGGCCCGACAGAATATTATGAAATTTTTTTCAGAGCATTTCTTCGTTAATATTCTTTTTTCGGCACCTCAATGAAGTCGATATAGTTTTTAGTTTGGGCGGTATCGTGCAGGTACAAAAATCTTGAAAATCGTTTAAGCAAAAAAAAAAAACAGTTCGACCGAATTTTATGAAAATCTTTTCAGATCATATATTTAAGTCGATATCTTTTATAGTTCGCACGATATCATGCAGGTACAAAAATCACTAATGCCATTTAAACCAAAAACCGCTCGACCGAATATTATAAAAATCTTTTCAGACTATATTGTCGCTAATAGGTACGCTTCGAAGTAAGTCAATATCTTTCGTGGTTCGGGCGATATAGTGCAGGTACAAAAATCACTTACGCCGCTTAAACAAAAAAACGGCTCGACCGAATTTTATGAAAATCTTTTCAGATCATATTTCGGTTAATACGCTTCGAAGGATACCTCAACGAAGTCGATATCTTTTTTGGTTCGCGCGATATCGTGCAGGAAAAAATGACCACGTACGTACGCACACACACATGCTTCCTCCCAATTTTTTGCTTAAAATGCTTCTGAGAGCTTGAAAGATGAAAATACGTCGAAAATTTCGATTTCGATTTTCGGACCGAATACAATAACTTCCTATACTTGGAAGTTAAAAATAATTTTGAATGTAAAGTTTCTATTGCTGCAGCCACTTACTTAAATGTAAAATGAACCAATTTAATATAAAAGCGTCTTTTTTAGTTTTTTTAAACTATTCATTTCGTTTATTATTGTAGCTATGTGATGACATTATCGTCTGCATGTACTCGGGGTAGATTTTATGGTTAGCAAATGAATGAAACTTATCATCTTTATCGGCTCAAAATAAATAAATGAAAGACCGTGCACTTTTCGTGTGCGAGGCAAAGTTAAAACAGAAGCCTTATAAAACCCAGATAATTAAAAATATTTGAACGGAGCCTAGTACTTGGTCAATGTTTATTCTCCTTCCTTATTGTGTCATACATACATATAATACTTTCTACCAGAGAACAACACTTTGCGAGCATTTAACCAAATGGGTCATAAGCTTTTAAGTAGGAGTATAAAAACTAATGTCACGGCATCTACAATAGCCAAATCTGTCACACGCTAGTTTTATTTTCTTGGTTTCCTAAGTGCGATAGCTCCTTATTGAATCTTAAGAGTTGACACCATTCTACTGTCAAAGATCAATTGACCAGTAATCCCGTAAAGGACCCTCACCGTCACATAATCACATTCATTAGCCCCTAATCAATTAGCATCCTTTCTCTGTCAGCTATTTACCGAGTTGAGGATTTCTATTGAATGAAGGCCCACAAAGATCCAATTTCAAAAGATTGTTTTACGTCCAGGTACTTTGTCCAGGCGAGAGACTATACCCTTTACAATCAATATTACAGAACTGATTAAACCCCTCCACCCCCGCAGTAACTCCTTTTATTCTATGCACCATCAATGCTCTGCAAAAGGCATTCAACCCTTAAACTTCATTCTGTCTTTTAGTCCAATTTAAGTGTGCGAGAGGGCCATGGTTGTGTGAATGCAAATAAATTAGTTAACAGCATGTTACAAGTTCGGTAAAAGCCGGTTGTTAAGCCGCATCACTGGGGAATATTCATCATAATTACCATATCGTTAGCACAAAATATAATTATAACAGAACTTGTATAGCACTACTATAAATTGCGGTAGGGAGCATGTTAGACTATGGCAGGAATGAAGGGCTTTGTAAGAGTTTGTGATAAATCATCACCGAGCAAAACTGAAGCCGGAAAAGATAAGCTTTGTAGTATGCAAGATTAATGGAATGTTAGACGAGTTTACAGGAATTTGGTGAAGCCTTTTAAGGTACACCAAAAACCATTTTTCCATAAAGTCGTCTTAATAAAGTTTCCGAAGATTCTGGGGTTGCTTCCTTGTGATTATCGTTGTATATTACTTAGATAAAACTTATATCCAATGAATTTGTCAATTGCGACTTAAAGTACAATTTAATACTTAATAAATGTTGCTTAAGGAACTCTTAATAAGTTTTAAGGATCTTAAGATAAGCTTCCGGTGCCAGAGATTAATTGAATTGATGCCAAGTTTTTCAAGTCGTATTTTTATGCAGGAAAATGAAATTAACTTCATTTTAACTCTGGAAATTATTCATCATATGTTTTTTCATAGTGAATTTATTGTGTTTTAATAGATTAAAATCATGTGATTATGAATCATGTTTGTAAAAAATCGCTATGTTAAGGTAAGTATGCATAAGCAAAAATTTTGCTATTTTTAAACAAACTTATTAAAATGTACATCTTTCAAAAATACTACGAAATAAAAAGATTCAAATCTTTACTGCCTCTAAAACAATGGCGTAAACACTTTTAAAGGGAAATCTTTAAATTAAATTTCTTGTTTCATCGCGAGAGGAGACTTAATGCCAAGTTTTAGATTCGGGTTCTAGGTAATAGAAGAGCATCGCGAAGGGCAATAGCTAATTTGCAATAAATTGTCCTCCAGCAGCGAATCAACATACAGAAAACAATAGTTTAAAGCATTAAAAGTGAATTTCTAGACTTTTAGATATTTAAAATAATCACGAAATACTTTGTTGCAGTCGAAAATAGGCTAAACTGAATAAATAACAAAACGATTAAACCAATATCTAAAATTAACCTGTAATAGTCCCAAGATCTATACGCGTGTCAAAAATCCTTTCAACTAGTTAGAGCTAAATAGTTGAAGCGTTTGTCAAGCTAGATACACCAACCGGACGCCCACTAAACCGCTGTGAGACCGCGATCGTAAGACAGCACCTTGAAGAAATATAAATTATCTTTAGAGATAAAGGCGTGGGTGGAAAGTGCTGGACATGAACAAAACTGAAATTGTGCTGATCAACAGACGAAAATAATCGGCGACCATAAAAGTCAATATAGAACAGGTTATTCATTCATATCCTCAGACCCAGATTTAGGACCAATCCAGTGCAGCCACGGTTTGAAAACAACTATGGTACATCCCTTGCCTTGGCCCATTTTTCACTCCCCAGTTTATAGGGAAGTTATTGTAATCGGTCCGAAAATTGAAGTCGAAATTTTCAACTTATTTTAATTTTTCAGTCCAAATAGCATTTTAAGGTTAAATTTGAGAAGAAGTAATTGTGTGTGTGTGTGCGTAGTTATGTAGTTACTTTCTCCAGCACGATATCGCGCGAACCATAAAGATATCGACTTCGTTGAGGTGTCTTTCGCAACGTATTAACGGAAGTATGATCTGAACAAATTTTCATGAAATTCGGTCGAATCGTTTTTGTTTAAACGACGTTCGTGATTTTTGTGCATGCACGATATCACACAATCCAAAAACGATATCGACTATTTTGCGGTGCCGATCGAAGACTATTAAAGAAAACATGCTCTGCAAAAAATTCCATAATATTCGGTCGACCCCTTGGCTAAAGGTCACAAGTACCTTAAAGTTATTAGTTTTTCTAATATCTAATAAATTCTTTTGTTAAAATCCAAAGTCTCTTGAAAAACTGTGCAAAAATGACGTTGTCTTTTAAAAACATCACGATTTTTTCAATCCTAAGATCAGGAATTGTTTTTTACGTAATACTAGTAGTTGCCAAGTATTGATTAGTTGTGCAGATATATCCTGAAATCGTTCGAATTTCCAAATGAAGTGATTTGCTTCCCAGTATCAGCGGCGCTTCAACATTCTGGCGACGAATTCAGCGATGCGCTCTAGTACCTACTAATCAATTTGCCACTAGTGCTAAACGTATTAATAATTTCTAGGAAGTCAGTTTATGCCGCCTATGTATCATAGTGGAAAGCAAACCAACTAGTTTCGAATTGGTTCAACATCTACTGCATCTACTTCCCGACATAAAATTTCGAATGAAAAACTGCCAACTTTTTATACAACATGTAAAGTCTATGCCTTAAAGAATTAAAGTAGATATAACGCTATTCATGTAACTAAGAAGCAGTTAGAGCCTTCGCTCATCATCAGATTCAAAAGCCTTCACTGAGATTAGCATTGATAAAAACCAAAGGGCCATTGTGAAGCACGGATCGTTCTCCAAAAGTCAGACTGATTAAAAATTACGTGCGAGCATCGGACAGGATGGACTTACTAGCCTCATGGTTCTGAGCACTGAAAGCGACATTTTCAGTGATTAATGTTTCGAAAATGTCATCGATGTGGTTGCTTCAAATAAAATCCCATAAAGTTTCGTTATCCTAAACGTTTGGTAATGGGCTCCCACCATAAAATGGCCTCATGGTCCCACCAAACAAAATACGGCCGGGCATACCCTGCTTCAAGTTCTCAGCTCGACAGCTCTCAGCTCCGGCCAGGATCTTCCAGTTGTTGTGGCCTCTGCTAACAGAGTTTTCCTCCACGTTGATCTAGGCCTTCCGACTCGACGGGTTCTTTGCGGGTTCCAGTCAAAAACCTGTTTGGATAAATTCTCGTTTTCTCGTCGCAAGGTATGGTTAATCCAATTCCACTTCCTTCGCCAGATTTGGTCGTTTTTCCTTTCTTGGTTGGCACGGCACCATAGCTCTTCATTATGAATTCTATCTTGCCAGCGGATTTTTAGGATACGACGCAGGCATCTGTCGATGAAAACTTGTAGGCGCCCTGTGATGAATTGGGTGACTTTCCATGTTTCGCAGCCATACAAAAGAAAGCCACTAATAATCGGCCAATAAGCCTACTGTGCACAGCACTGAAATTGTTCCCCTTAAAAATGAAACAAAATTAACCTAAAATCAGCTAAACTGACTTGTTTGGCTAATAAAGAAAGTATTTTTTTCTATCAAATTATAGTAAGTAAGTAAGTAATTTTAATTTCGATCAATTACATAAGTTCATAGTTCCTACGTGAAAATCGGGTATTGGACCACAGTCAGGCAATGCAAACTTGCAGTGTACAAAATTCAGGATTGGCGGCACAATGGGTTATTTAAATTTTTATCAATATTGCCTGATATTTTCTACGTTGAAATAAAATAACATATGCATGTAATATACAATATCATCCTTTAAAACCCCTAAACATTTCTAACCCCCCAAAAGCCTCAATTACGCCCAACCCCAAAATTTAGGAAGGGAACTTTCTACGTTAGGAACTTTGGCCTATCATCAGTGAAGTGCTGATTAACAATAATAACAATAAGACAATTTGTAATGGTTCTTGCAAATAAAATTTTTCATTTCACATTTCCAAATTCTATAATACAACAAACAACTTTTTTACAATTGTATGAAGAAATAGTTTTCAAACGGAAAATATCTGCAATTGCCAATTATAGCAATAATCGTGATCCTTTTTGCAATGTCTCTAAACAAATAAAACTCTACCAGATCTAAGTAAAGTACAAATCACAATCTCAAATAAAAAGTTTGCGGAAGAAAAAAATTAGTAAATAACTAAAAGCATTCCGAGACGATGATGGTATGACAGCAATAATAAGCAAAGGACAAATTCTCCGAAAAATCCTTCAGACAGGGGCCGACATCGATCTAAGCGCCGCCATAAAAACAATTTCAAATCACATTGGTGACCCAGATAATAAATTTCTTGAACCTAATAAACTGAGTACGAAATGGATTAAAAAATCACGAGGGGACCGAGAATCTACTAAATTATAGTTACAAGAGCTGGCAAATAACTCATGCCAATAAGGGAGCATTTGTAGATGGTTGAGTTTAAGCAAAATGTCCTTTGAACAATGATATTTTCAAAATGAGTTGAATTGGCTTTGTTAGGATTTTCATATTTATGCAGGGAGAATAAATAAATTACTGAAAATACAATAATATTGAAATATCGTAACGGTTTAGCCACTAGGGCGTTTTGAATTTTTTGGTAGGGTTTACATATCACCGTGTATTTTCGTAACTATATAAGATATTTTCTTGAATAATCCCCAATCTACGTAGAATACTCTCGACTACGGTAAAAATCAAGGCCAACAACTCCCAGAGTTATGATTCGTACTTTTAGACATAAAAGGTGCCAAAGTACTTGAAAAGTACGAAAGAGCCAATTTCAGCATTAAAATTGCTTCTTCAAAACTTTAGGCCGTAGCATAAAAGTTGTCCAGACATTATTCAAAGGAAATTGTCCAAGTTTTGGAAAGCGATTAACTACGTATTTTTTGGAGAAAAGGGAGGTTGAAGTTGAAATTTTAGTGAAAAAATAAACAAAAATTACTTTGACGGCACATTTAAATGGAATCGGCCAATCCATTTGCCTCCCCGTGCAACATACGGCGTGCATTCCTTGTGCGATATACATGAGGCAGTAAGGATAGCCTCATACGGGTCCTATCTGCGCCCTGCCATAAGCTCTAGTCGGGTTAAAAAATATATAATTCAAATTTAAAATGGAAACTGTGGGAAACGCTATCTTATTTCAGTTCATTTTATTCATTTAAAAAAAAAAGTTCCATGGCTTTTCGATGGCACAGTGGACATGAATATCTCTTATATAACAAATGAAACGAAAGATTTTGTAATGGTGTTCTCTCGGAAGTGTTCTCTAACCTCCTTTTTTAAGGGAGGGTTGCCGGGAGCTCTCGAGTTGTCCAAGGTCGTGTGAGAACAAACACCTTCTTACAAAATAAAATTTCTTTATTTATTCAAAATATTCCTTATGTACTAACAATTTAGGTCTCTTAAATCTAAGTAAATACGGGATACATGTTTACAGGTTTCTTATAGCTATCTCTGAGTAATTGACTACGGTTTGCCTCTACAATACATGTTTCCTACTTATTTATTACTAAGCAGTTACCTACTCACTACTCTATTCTACATGTGCGTAAGCTGGGGTCAATGGTCTAGCAGGATGTGCGTGTGTGTGTGTGTCGGTATGTGGTCGGTCTTGTATTTGGTCATACCGCGACACTGGTATAGGCAATGCTGTCGGGAACAATGCCGGATCATACACCACGACATTGGTCCAGGAAACATTCCTCCGGTATTCGGTAGTCGGTCGGTATGCGGTCGGTAGGTATTATGTCTGTAGTCTAACCGTGCCGGATCGTACACCACGACACGGTATAGGGGAGAAGGTGACCTCTCCAGAACGAGCCTGATTAAAGACTAACTGCCGGGGCCCAATGAAACCGTCAACGTGATTTTCCATATAAATTGTTGTTGCTTTTGATGGTGACGGTGACTTGGATTTAATTTTAATTTTGCTGGTCTACCCCTCCACAAGCAAAAGCGCTCTAATTTTTTCGCTCATTTTTTTGATTTTCCTGCCATCTGTTAAAAAAAGTAAACCCTAATTAAACAAGAAAGCTTTTACATTTATGTTGGTGCTATAAACCCGCCAATAATTTTCTTGAACAGAAAGTGCGGAAAAATGTACTCAAAGAAGAAGAAGATATTAATTTCGTTTTTTAACGTGTATGGTTATTTCGAATTTGGTCAAATTTAATTTGAAACAAATACAAAATAATCAAACAGTTAATTCAATCACAAGTAGACAATGACATTTGTCAAGCAAAAGCTACTTTGACGGTTTCATTGGGCGAGCTCTCACCGACAGTGGTAGGGGAAAAACACGTTGACGGAATCATTGGGCCCCGGCAGTGAATTTTAGCCTGGTGAAGCCGTTTATTTTATAGCCGGAAAGCTCATCGTCATATGTAGTAGGCTTTACCGCTTTGAAGTGAGCTTTCAAAGGAGAAGCACATAGCCTGCTGAGCAAATATTTATTTTTCTTGAAGCTTTGTTAGGAAATGCCTTCTAAGTTGAAACGGGTTACTTTAGTATTGTTCTAAGAGACGGTTCTTAGTAACGAATTTGGTTCGTTACAATTTAAATGGTTTTATGTTTTTTTTGATCTGTTATATACACTATATAACATATACATGCAAACATACAACAACGATCAACTAACCCACACCACCCCAGCGGGAAATGTAATGGCTAGGTAAGCGAGGTGGTAATGAGATGGACCCCTTACCTTTGTGATGAAATAATAGCTTACTTTTACATAGAGATGTCCTAGGGTGGTAAGTACTTACTGTAGGCATTACAGACGAGGACTTATTTCAGAGGTGAAGTGTATTAGGTGAATACATAGATTACCATGTATAAATAAGAATAAATTTCTGGCTACCCTTTTTGTCATTAAAAACATTGCTATCCGAAATTACCATTGCATTTCTGCTACATTTGGTGAGAATTTTACTAGCAGGATATCTTTTTGACTGCACTTGGTCACAATCCACTCCGAACGACTTTTGAGGACGGAATAAACTCAACAAGAGAGGCTGCGACAAGCCAAAGACAAAGAGTAATAAAAGCTCATCACATTTCCAACGAAAGTATTTCACAAGTCATTACCTAGTCGCTTACCTAGCCATTACAATGTAAAACCCTCCATTTTCCTAAATTTGCAGTAGAATTTTTCGATTACCATGTAGGCGGTTACACAAATCATTGAAGAATTCTTGGGTTACATGAGTAACCCCTGGCTAGTTTTCCCGCTGGGACACAACTTTTTTTTAACAAATACTTACACAGTATTCGTGCTCAAAAGTGGAAACCACACCAATGCAGTGAATGATAAATAAATGATGATGATTTGAGACCACGTGCCTACATCTGCGCATAATTACCGCCCAGGCGCAGCCAATATCATGCCATAGAGTGAGTCATCGTTAATGACTCATTAGTGTCAGCCTGAGGTAGGCCCACTGCTATCCCCACTACACGCCCTCCTCTACATTCCTAAACTAGATCCCAACTCAGCCCCCAAACTCAGTAATGAGTCGATTTTTGTTCCGCACATTCTTTTAAATAGACCCCAGGGATAAGACATATTCATGTCAAAATCTTTTGAAACTCCTGTATTTACATTATTGTCTTTTTAACATAACTTGATAAATTCTATTGGCAGTGTTAGTTTTAACTGAAACCCGCCATAACCCATGTCAAGTAAATTTAGTTCATTTTAAACTTTAATTACTGTAATTATTTGTAAAAAGGCGTCATGATTACATCAAAATTAGGCTTGAATTATACATAATGACGAAACTACATCTAAAAAGATTTGATAAAGAACTGTTTGCTGAAGTGTTGGCTAACTTTTCAACAAATTTACGTAGTCAACCTAAAAGAGTTGTAGCAAGCTACTAAATGCATATCACTATTAAAATTTTCTCATGTGCAAAGTAAAGACTGCTTTAATATCAACTCGAAACCTAATCACAGTTTTGAAGGAGAAATTACCTTCTATGAAACTCAAAACTTTCCTTAATTTTTCCTTGACTCAGTTTCATTTTCCCAAACGTTGCTTCGTTACAACGTCTGCCGAACTACGGACAAACTTTGCCAAGTACTGTGTCAACCAGCGAAGCCTGCAAGGGTATCCAGCAAAGATTTTATATATTGCACAAAGAGTAGCTACCCTCAATCACGATCCAACTGATATACATATACACCGTGCATTTCGAGACCACCTATTAAACCTGTCTGCTGCTAACGGTAGCAAGGTTTTAATCCTTCATCAGGAGAATGGATCAAATCTGCCCGAACGATTCGAAAGGATATATTCAGAGTTGGGTATGCCAATTCGTTTAATAATGCAGGACTCAAACTTAAACTCCTAAAATTAATGTGGGTTATGAAGGCCCTCGGCGGCCTTGTAAAAACGCTCAGGCGCACACATTTGCATAAAAGACCACTTTAGGTCTTTATTTAGGACTCTCTCGAGTTTACCTTGCAAAGTTCATGTTTCACGGAAAATTTAAATGAAAGCTAGATCGAATCGCCATTGTCAAAAGGTAGTCACAGTGGCGGTTTCAGAGGGGGGTAATTGGGTAATTACCCCTCCCCCCCCACTAAGATTTGCGTTCCCTTATTTATTTTTATTCTTAAAAATTACCAATATCACAAACAAACAAGTTAAGTGTATGGTGAATCTAGTCGGCGATCTATGACTGTGAATTTTTTCTCCTGGAGAGTCGTAGAAGGGACCGATACCCGTGACTTAAGCTAATATGGCACGCTATGTAAACAAACCGAAGTTAACTGCTCAAGCGCCGAAAGAGAAGTGATGAACTTTTTCCTTTGTACGGGTTCCTTTTTGTAAATATACGCGACATACGTCGATACTATTAGTCTCTTTGATATTAGGTGTGTTTTTTAAACCTGTTCTGTCCTGGAACATTAAAAAAACGCAAGGAACATTTTAATTTTCATTTGCATAAATTACGCCTGTGGACTTTTTAATTTCTTTTGCTATTTTATAAAAATCTATCAATATTTTGCGTTTTTTATTCAGTAAACAAAGAATTTATTTTATTTGTAAACTGCCAATTTAAAAAACGTATGTATAAGGGAAAAGGGAAATTTCATTTAAATTTAATTTCTCTTTGGCCTGGATACGGTTCTCAGTAATTGTCGGGGACTAGAATTTGTATGGAAGCTGTTCCAGGAAAGAACAGAACAGATTAAAGAACGCAGCAACTGTTAATCGTTACATCGTGTTACATTAAGAGAGCGCGAATCGCATAGACCAAGAGCCAGCGACGTATTTTGGGTTGTCATTCCATTAGTCATGAAAATTTCCACACTGAATCTTATACACCTGCTGAACAATAAAAGCTAGTTCTGGCAACCCCCAGTGGCCGGAATGTAGTACCCTAAAATTACAAAGGGGGTAGGAAATAAATTTCAATTTTGATATAGTATTAGTCATGAATTTTCAGGAGATTATTTTTGATGGGATTCTCTATTTATAAAAATTATTGCTAGAACATTTCCCCGTCACCAAAGTGCACTATTATTTCATTTTGGTTCAGTCGACAGAGTCAGACTAAATGTTAACACACGAAACTTTTTCTAAAAATATAGTTTTTCGTGAGTAGAATATTTTAAAAAAAAGTTTCGGAAAATCGGTTGTACGCTACCCCTAAAAACAACCCCCTAAAAACAGAAAATTTCGTTTTTGGCTAATATCTCTTAAAGGGAAAGTCCTATCCTAAAATATTGTTTACAAAGTTTGTAGATCATGCGATTATCTACAAAAAATGATATCATACATTTTCCCGTACGAATCGCTGTTCATGAGATATCGGCATTTTAAAGATTTAAAATACTCATCCCCTAATTCTCAACTTGTATAGGTCATCAGACGTTCAATAAATCCTCTGTTGCACTACATGGCTAATATTTTCAGGGGTGATTCCAGGATGGTTTTGAAGAGGCAAATTGTTCTAGAGAGGGGGCTATCCACACTACGATACAGGGTGTTTACCAAAGAAAAATGTATTTGTTTTAATATCTACAAGATATGTAGCTTCAAAATATGACCAAACTGCTAAAATATTGGAATTTTTCTGGAAAAACGAAGAATATTGGGATTTAGATCCCACTTTTTAATTCTATATCGTGAAGACGGAGTCACTCAAGTTCCTGTTCTAATTATCATATAAAATAATACACATTTACCTAAAAGATGAACCTAATTAAATTGCTCTACGATAATTCGTCTAGGAATTATTCAACTTTAAGTAAATATTAAAATAATACATTTTTTTCTTTCGTAAACACCCTGTATCGTAGTGGATGATGGATGGATGATGGAGTAAGGATGAATAAAATTTTATTTTATTATTATATAAATTCCTTTTTATACAAATTATATTTTTTGATGTCGATTGTTTTGTATTTATGGAATAAAAAAAATATTTCAGTTTTTTCTTTTTTTTAATTACCCCCCTAAGCTAGTTGGCTGGAAACGCCCTTGGGTAGTCACGATTTTAAGCTATTGCAGAAATGCAATTAAAATTGACCCCCATTCGTAAATCTTATAAATGGATGTCCTTTCCCAATTTCGAATAGAATACAAAGAAAGTAATATCCTTGCACAGTCATGCCATTTCATGTCCTTTCGTCCTCTCAAGTGTAGCGTTTGGCATGAGCAAAGCCTGCATTCAGTATGCCTGACATGCAGCCATAAAGTGCCAGGTTTGCTGTAGATGAAACAGATGCTGCTCCTGCTTATATCATCAGAGAACAGCCAACACCCTTTCAATGGAAGTGGAGGTGTTGCTAGATCCGGGAGGGTTGTTTTGATTCCTTTTTTCTGTTTTCCGTTTTTTTTTTGTTGTTGGATGTCGGAAATAAGTTGGTATTTTCGTCTTAGCTGACATTATTCCTGCTGGAAGCTAACATCCGACGGACTCAGGGGCATGAGAAATGTCGAGCAGGAACATAGCACCTGTTGACACTGTATTTGTTTCACATCAAATATTCATGAGGCAGGAAGGGAACGTTATCCATTTTAGATCTCCATGAAGGTAATGGAAATGTCTTTGCCGACTGCTGACTCTTGATCAAAATACGAGGAAAATGTGGAAAAGCTCGCACCGTCTACTTAGGGGTGACATCTTACGCTGATACTTAAGTAACTCATGTCAGAAATATGATGAACTGGAATGGAAAATTCGAGAGAGGGGGAAACGTTTAATTTCAAGGTTAGGTCATTTTGGCTGCTGTAATTTCCATGTGTAACATTGATTTATTTCCTATTTACCATGACATGTTCTGAAGGGAAGCTGGTTGTCTTTTTATTCAACAAAACTTCCGCAATTACTTAAGTAAAGGAGGAAATAATTTTAAAAGACAGCTTCTGAGTGAAATACACAAGATGAAAACCAACTGAACATTTTTCCACCTTAATATGAATGAGAGGCAGACACTTCTGTCTTATATAGCTGTATAAGACCACTCCATATTAATGAATCATTTGAGCTAGAATAGCATCCTCTTCATGTTTTAATTTTATTGGGGTCACAGAAATTGACATACTAGAAATAAAATAACAAGCGCATTGAATGATGTATGAGCGCATGAAACGCTGAACAGAGCAACTAATTTATGGTTTATTTTAGTTTATCTTAAACTATTGAAAGAAATGGTTGATCCAATGATGCTATCGTTCTACGATAATAATATTGCTTCTGTAAGTAGGAAACAGAAGCTTAGTATGTACCATTACATTTTATACCCCGAGTAAAAATAAAAAATGGGCTTATGACGGGCGAATCACGGCCGCTTGGCTTTTTCAGGGGGATATGACGGCCCTAGAATTTTTACTCATTTTTAATGGGGGCACATTGGGCCTTTCGACGGCCAAACCTGACCAAAAGCTTTAAATGGCCAAGAACCAAGCTGTAGACGCGGGCATTCCACGGGCACATTTGGGCCAAAAAAGAATATGCCCTAAATGTATTGTTGAATTTGTTTTCTGGGAACTTGAACATTTTCGTTATGTCCAATGAATGACTTTTTCGATTTATCCTACAAGATTATCGATAAGAGCTCGGCCCCAGTCGGTTTGCTGTAAGGAAAGCGTTTATATTTTAGTGGGAAATTTTGTTGTTGTTTTAACTTGTTAGGAAAGTGTTAGTGCTCAAGGGTTGCTAAGTTCTCTGTTTGTTTCTGTATTTGATTCTGTCAAAAGCTTTGAAATAAATTATTACTTCTACTAAAAACTCCACCAGAGAAAGGCGTATTTAGATTTCTATTTAGATTTCAACAGGTTATGGGCCCAGAGAACGCTTTATTTTATTAAAAATAAAAAAAAAATAAAAATAAAACTTTCTCAAATTTGTGGCTAAATTTTGTAGGTTTATTTTTCGTGCCGTTTTTTTTATTAATTTTTAAATAAAATAATCTTTAAACAATTATTTAAGAACGTGCGAAACGAGGATGATAACCGCTTGCCACGTAAACTTCTCTGGCGAGACCGTCCTGCAGACTGGAGAATACAGCGATCGGCACCGAAGAAAACCTGGTTGAAGAATATCGAGGGTGACTTAAAGAATCAACGATTATCAGTTACCGAGGCTCGAGACACCGCCAAAAACCGAGAAGAATGGAAGCGAATCGTGAATAGAGTTCGGGACCCAGCGGCACCGACAGCAGCGTATCCGTTGCGGGGACGTCCCGCTCGGACCGCCAGTTAACGGATCAAAGAAGAAGAAGAAGAAGGTTAGAATAGACTTAGATTAGAATCGCGATTTCAGAGACGAAAGATGACTAAACCGAAGAAATTGGAGGGTCGATCAAATTATGATGAGTGGAGAGTAGAAGCGAAGGCCTATTTGGCAGTGAAAGAATACTGGAGATGTTTTGATGGAAACAGACGTGGAAAAAAATTTTCTTGCAATTTCGGCACTAAATCTATTGCTTTCACCATCCCTATATACGTATACGGAAGACGTGAAAAAGGCAAAAGATGCGTGGGAAGCCATCAAAAATGCATTTGAAGACAGTGGTATAGGTCGTTGTGTTGACTTATTGAAACAACTGGTGAGTTTGAAGCAGTGCGAGTGCGACTCAATGGAAGATTACACGTACACAAAATGGTTTTAACGTCGCTAAAAGTGAAGAAGGCTGGACTACAAATTGGTGATGATGTTGTTGCATCGCTAATGCTAGCAGGACTGCCAGATGAGTACCGACCAATGGTAATGGCAATGGAGAATTCTTCCACAAATATAACGACAGACTTTGTGAAAAATCAGCTGCTTCAAGAAGTTTCATATGAGAAGTTAAAAGATAACGACACCACGGCACTTATGGCCAAGGGCCGAGGCAAATTTAAAAAGAAAAAGACGACATCGAAATTTTCAAAGTTGACCTGTTACGTGTGCGGTGAAGCTGGACACATCGCAAGCAAATGTCCTAAAAGGAAAATCAAATCTGACTCATTATTTCTCTCGTCGTTTGTTGCAAAAACTAATGGCGCGCACGAATGGTTCATCGATTCAGGTGCATCAGCTCACATGACGATGAACAAACAAAATTTGGCAAATGTGCGCGAACCTCCTAGCAAGAAAATAATTATTGGCAACAATTCGAAATTAGACGTGGAATGTGCGGGTGATGTAAAAATTGCATTGAAGGATGGACTATTAGTCGACGCAAGCACTGCCACAGTTACAAATGTTCTTTGCATCCCTGACATTTGTGCAAATTTAATGTCGGTAAGTCAAATGGCGAAGCGTGGAAATACATTGGTATTTGACAAAGAAAGTTGCAAAATGTATAACCCAACGAAGAAACTAATTGCAACAGCACCTATGGTCGATAATTTGTACAAATTAAGTTGTTCTGTGAGACAATCAGCGACCGCAATGATTGCGGTAAATAAGAATTTGTGGCATCGGCGATTAGGACACTCGTGCGACGAGAATTTACGCAGAGTGAAAGCAGCGGTGACAGGCGTTGAATTTGTGGATAATGATAACAGCAAATGTGAGATCTGCATCAAAGGCAAGCAGACAAGAGTATCATTCAGCAAGAGTGAGCATCGTGCGACGAGTTTACTGGACATAATACATAGCGATGTTGGATTTGTATCGTGCAATTCGTTTGGTGGTGCAAAATGTTTCACCACATTCATCGATGACTACAGTCGTAAAGTTTTTATATTCCCAATGAAACATAAAAATGAGGTATTTGATAATTTTGTTAAATTTAAAAATTTCGTTGAAAATCAAACAGGCCGAACTATAAAGACTCTGAGAACGGACAATGGAACTGAGTATTGCAACAATAAATTTGATTCCCTTACGGAAAAATATGGCATTTTACATCAGAGGACCGTACCACACACACCTGAACAAAATGGAGTGGCAGAAAGGATGAATCGGACCATTATGGAAAAGGTGCGTTGCATGCTCTTAGACAGCGGTTTGAGTCGAAATTTTTGGGAAGAGGCAGCAATGACAGCAGTATATTTGATAAACCGAATCCCATGCCGTGGCATGAAGAACATCACACCTAAAGAACTTTGGTCAAATACAAAACCGAATCTGTCATCTCTACGTGTGTTGGGTTGCAAGGCAATGGCCTACATACCGAAAGTGCAACGAAATAAATTGGCTGACAAATCCAATAAGTGCATATTTATGGGATACAGCAAACAAACAAAAGGGTTCCGACTGTACAATCCAAAGACCAGAAAGGTGATGGTTAGCAGAGATGTTGTGTTCGTTGAGCCAGAAATAAAGGAAGAGGTAATTGCACTCAAAAACAGTAATAATCGTTCTGTTTTCTCTTCAGGAGGACCAAGCAAAAGTAATAAAGATTATTACTTGACCAATCATGACACGAGTGATAGTGATTCGGACGATGAAAATTCTGACGTTGAATTCAGTGAGGCTTCTCCATCGCAACCACAATTCAGTGAGGCTAATACGATTGAAAAGGAGCTAGATGGTGCAAGCACTACTACAACTTCTGGAATCGAAGCCGCAAACGATGTAGAAACGACACACAACGAATCCAGTGAGGCATTGGATAATTTTAATAGTGAGAATTCGATGTATTCGTCGTTCAAAGAAACCGACTTCGATGTTGCTGCAAGTGAAATATCCACCATTGCCCTACCATTCCCAACCGAAAGTGAAAACATAAACGTTAATCGAACTTCCGAAAAGAAGAAAACTCTCGGGTTATACGCTATGCTGGCCGCTGCGACTGAAGATGCGTTCGAACCGAAAACGATTACACAAGCATTGGAGTGCAGCGAAAGGAAGCAATGGAAACATGCAATTGTAACGGAGCATGATTCGCTGTTGGCAAATAACACTTGGGAGTTATGTGAGCTACCGATCGGACGAAAAGCAATCGACAACAAATGGGTATTCAAAGTCAAGAGGAATGCCAACGGGGATGTCGAACGCTACAAGGCCAGACTCGTCATAAAGGGATATTCCCAAGTGGAAGGCATAGATTATGATGAAACGTATTCACCTGTGGCTCGATACTCATCAATTCGATATTTATTGGCTATGGCGGTCAAATACAAAATGCAAATTCATCAAATGGATGCAGTGACTGCATTCCTTCAAGGTGAGTTGACAGAGGAGATTTACATGCGTCAACCGGCGGGCATCGACGATGGTTCGGGCAAGGTTTGTAGGTTGAAGCGAGCATTGTACGGACTGAAACAATCTAGCCGTATATGGAATGATAAGCTGAATAATGTATTGGTGCAGAAAATGAAATTTATGAGATCATCTGTCGATCGATGCATCTACTACAAGCATTCTCAGCAGAATACAATTATCTTAGCAGTTTGGGTGGATGACATTATGATTACCAAATGAAGGACTTAGGTGAAGCCACGTCATTACTTGGAATGAGAATCACCCATCACAGTGATGGCTCCATTTCTATCGATCAACGACATTACATTTCGACAGTCATTCAAAGATTCAAAATGGAGAGCTGTAACCCAGTTAGCACACCCATGGACGTAAATCAAAAATTGTCGAATGAAATGTGTCCGAAAACAGACGATGAGCAACAGGCAATGGCAAGTTTACCATATCAAGAGGCAATTGGCTGCATCATGTATATTGCACAAATTAGCAGACCGGATATATGTTTTGCTGTCAGTGCACTGAGTCGCTATAATACGAATTATGGCTTTGCACATTGGACAGCAGTGAAAATGGTTATTCGTTATTTAAAAGGGACGATTGATAAGAAACTGACATTCCGTGCAGATGAAGGTGAAGACATGATTGGCTATTGTGACGCAGATTGGGCAGGCGATAAGGATGGATGCCGCTCTACTACCGGCTATGTATTCACAGCACAGGGTGCTGCAATATCGTGGGCTACACGTCTTCAACCGACAATTCATCGACAGAATGTCAATGGTAGCTGCCATACAGGAGGCACTTTGGTTGAAACGTTTTGAATGTGAATTGTTTCTCAAAGCACCAAAGGAGATAGTTTTGTTTTGCGATAACCAAGGAGCACTGCATCTAGCGAAAAATAAAAATTATCATGCGCGTACGAAGCACATTGATGTACGCAAATACTTCATACAACATCATCTGTACAATGATATTGATGGCAGCGAAGATAATGAAATTAAAATAATAATGAAATACAAATCAACAGACGAAATGGTTGCCGACATATTAACGAAATCTGTTAACCATTTAAAATTGGACAAATTTTTGCCATTTTTTAGATTAAGTGACCTAGATCCAACTAACCATTAAATTAAACTTAAGATTTTTTCTTTGAGCACTAGTGAGGCTGTTGTTTTAACTTGTTAGGAAAGTGTTAGTGCTTAAGGGTTGCTAAGTTCTCTGTTTGTTTCTGTATTTGATTCTGTCAAAAGTTTTGAAATAAATTATTACTTCTACTAAAAACTCCACCAGAGAAAGGCATTTGTTATTAAATCGCTAGAAGAAAAAAAAAACCAGTGTGTTGATGATGATTTTCTCAATAAATATGCGGTGAGTTTTGTATGTTTCTATACATAGATGAATATTAAAAAGACTTTTTTGTTATTCGCATTATATACAAACGTATCTATACCCGTCGTTATGTGTGTGTGGTGTACGGCCGTACTGTCCTGCAACGAGCCTTCTAATGCCCTTCATATGGCCGAGAACTATGTTTAAGCACTTTTGATTGGACCGTTGAAAGACCTTATTTTAATTTTACTCGGGAGGATATTTTCTTATAGTAGAGCGAATATCCACGTCGCCGCCCTTAATAGCCCATGGCCGCCATACCACCGTCGTATGCCCTTAACAGAAACCATACGGCCGCCATACCCGTCACCGTCAGTCGCCCCCTCCCACTGGCCTGCAACGGCCTTCTGATGCCATCCATTTGGCCGAGGACTATAACATTCACGCCCGTTGTAAGGCCATCATATATTTTTACTCGGGCAACTATGGTATGTTCCACAGTATTTAGAATTATATCCATCTAACTAACTTGAAGAAAATCACTGTACGCTCTACTCGA
Organism: Thereva unica; assembly: GCA_949987705.1. NCBI lineage: Eukaryota > Metazoa > Arthropoda > Insecta > Diptera > Therevidae > Thereva > Thereva unica. The sequence continues at coordinate 54,696,178 of OX465281.1, read as the reverse complement.
ATTTAATCAATAATAAATGAATTCTCACAATCGGTGTTCCAGACCCTTTCATTTAATTAATCTTATTGGCATTTTATTGCCTGAGTTTAATGGAATCTAGAGAAATTCAAATTTATCGGATAATCTTTGTTATCATAAAGCATAACCATTCTTTACATTAATTTTTCGCAGCTTATTTCTTCGAAATGTAACTGCGGCTAACAATATATATAGGAATATATATACATTCTAAAATTCCAATTTGTAATAGTTTTGTTAGGACCCAATGTGATCGATATCACGCTTGACGACGTAGCGATTCAAATTATAAACATTCAGTCATACGAAGAAAAGTTCGCCCACTCCAGCAGACATTCACACAAGATGAACCAGTGTTGCCGGATCAAGGGAATCTCCTCTAAATTTAGGGGAATTTTAGCTTACTAGGGGAATTGCTGGGGAGAAAAAACGCCAGGGGAGTTTCTAGGTGTTAGAGAATTCATACCCGAATATTTTCCATGAGTAATTCAGTGTGGCTCAGGCTATAATTTGAGTTTTTTTTATTATTATTTGATAACAGGAAATTCGGTGAACTTGATCCCGATTCCAGCCTAAGCCACATCGAATCTTCTCTCTCTCTCGAATAATTTGAAATTATATAACTGATTATGTACAATTTGATATGACTCAGGCTGCACTGGACCACTCTTTTGTTTTTTTTTTGGAATACCGCTAATATTATCCCAATATCAGTCTCAGTCATATCAAATTCTGTTTTATCATGAGTCTGAATTTTTAGTTCTGATTATACAGTGGAAGAATAAAGTTGTCAAGTATCCAACAAGTGCGTTTTTAAATTTATTTAACAAACAGTTCATAGTGCTGAACCCAAGGCAATCAAAAACTTGAAGACCAAGTGCGGTAACCAGGAGATTCAAGGAGGTGAAAATTTAGGCGGAATTCCCTTAACAGCCCTTCTCAACATAACACATGGTCATGTGAGCACCACTAGGCGAATGTGATTTTTACGAAGATTCTTTCTAGATTAATTGAGTCAACTTAGAAAATAATAATTGTACCCAAAATCGTCGAAAATAATCAACAGAAACTAAATTCCCATTTCGTATCTACTTCACGCCGGTCGAATGTATAGATTATGGAGATGATATCAATGAATTTAGTAAAATTTGCGATCCGAATATTTTGTTTTAAATCAAAGAACCACGCAGAGATCTTTTGATCAAAGTAAAGGAAGAAATCTAGCGTTCGTTTAGAAAATATCAGCATTTACACTTCACAACATCAGCACAGATAAAGCTATAAGCGTATTTGCAAACTTGCTACCACTTGCCATTTTCGAATGCCTCAGTTGCGGGGGCATTTTCCATTGCAAATGTTGTTAAAGATAAGAAGCGAAATAGAATGTCAATAATAACTGGATGCAATCATGCGAATACGGTTTGTTTTAACGAGTAAAACGTCTAACTTTGAGCCATCGACAATGATGATGAATCTTCCGAAAGTGTTTTCAAAAGTAATTTTGTTGTCGAAATCTTCGACGAAATTTATCATAATGCTGATGGCAAAAGCTATACATACTTGTATAGCGTGTATGTATATTTTAAAACTGGTCACTAGATTTGACGTTTGATTGGGCCGACCTTTTCTAATGTTTGACCAGTTTCAATAGATACGCTTGAGGTATTCGGTGCCTGCTCCAGCTCCACCTGGAACAGAAAAAATCAGCAGTGTGCGTTCATTGAGGCAGCTCTTTTCTGCTCTCAATTGCCATGCTCTGTGTCCTTTGAGCCTGCTCTGGATTGATAACTCTCACTTATTCTGTTCCACCAAATTTCTAGGAGCAGCATTCTGCTTATCCTTATTTTTCGTTTAACAGTTGTCAAATTGAAAATAGAAAAAATCGGAAATTTGATTTATGAATGATTTATTTGGAAATATGTATTAAAAAATTAACATTAATTTTTCAAAAATTAATCATAATATAATATGGATAATGACCCAACACAGCTCATATGATTTAGAAAGTATAGGTTTCAAAAATAAGGGTATAGGTAACGAAATTGGGGGTATAAGTAACGAAATAGGGGGAAATCTCTAGGGAACTCAGGGGAGAAACGCCCTAATGATCTGGAAGACAGAAGAATATAATCGCAAGAGAAACCATATTAAAACCTTAAGCAACTCAGTAATTGACGTTAAGCTCATTTATAATGATAAAAAACAGATAATGTGAAAAATGAAACTACATACTATTAAATGTGGTTTTTTAAGACAATGTCTCCAAACTTACTAGGAATTGCGAAATTAAAATAAACAATCATTTTTTCCACATGTTCCCTTGAATCAATTTTATCCAAAACACATTCATTGAATTCCTGCGATTTTTCTCTGAATTATAACGTCAAGAAATCGCAGGGTAAATTTATTTCAACTTTTTCGCTATCCCTCCTGGAGTACAAGTCCTTTATATTGATTAGTTTTGCAGATATCTAATGAAATCGTCCGAATTTCCAAATGAAATCTCATCATTTGCGTCACAGTTTATTAGCAGCGCTTCAGCACTCTCAATACGATGTGTTCTGGTGTAGCGAACGAATTACGAATAGAAGGAAATGTTCGTTTGCTAACGTTCAGGAAAAACCAATTCTCTAGAAAAATTTTGTAGATTTACCACTACTATCGCTATTTAAACTAGCTTCTCTCAGGATTACTCTGGTTCCCAGCGCCGGCCCTAGCCCTTTTTGAGAGTGGAGCGAGGTTGTCTTTCGGCGCAGTTCCAGTTCCAGTTGTCCTAGATAAAACTTTTTTCGAGTACTGCCTGCCTGCCATTTCCTTATGGGATTATATCTCTCCTTTTGCAAGCCTTTATGAGCCCCATAAGGATTTCGATGGTGGTTTTAGGGTCACAGTTCCGCCTGTAGCGGCAATAGAAAGTATGTTTTCTCAGAGGTGTTTCCCCGACGTTTCGCCAAGATCACCACCTTCTTTGGAGGCTATTTGGTGTTTGTATTGTATGGTTGGACATTAGGGCTTGCCCCAGCTAGTAAGGTTGAGATGGTGAAGAGAGTCACTTTCTCGGTAAAAGAGGTTTCTCCTGCCATCAGCTCAAAATTTCAGTGCTCACCATTCCAACATTATTTCTGTGAATTTTATGCGGTGCACTTTGTGGAGTATTCTCCACTCCTACACCCTTAGGGTCTTCTTTTGGACCCCTATTCTTTGAACATAATGCGAGTGCGGTCTTACGTTGCTGCCGGAAAGTACCCGATTACAAAAAGGCTGCACGGCAGCTTGTTCCCGTCTACAGCAACAAGGCTTGTTCCTTCCAGGGCTTAAGACGGCCCATCGTAGAGGGCGTACCGACCCCTAGGGACCTGGGCTGTTCTAAGCCCTGAGCCAATTCGGCTACCGCCCCCAGAAGACTTACGGCAACTAATTGTTTCGTGATCAGAAGAGTCTCCGGATTGTTAGTCGCAAGCACGCCCATTCTGATACGTTCTGATATTTGACAGAAGGTCGACTTTGGAGTCGTTCTAGACTTCACTATGGGTGCGTCCGACTTTTGTGAAGGCTTTTTCAAACCGTATGGCCAAAGCCTTCGCTTTTTTCGCCGGGTTATTATGGCCTAGAGAACATCCAGATGATCTAACCCTCTTTTTCTTAAGAAAATCGGCAACTCTTTCTTCTTTGGGGCCACGCAGAGCCTACCAGCCTCTACACGGGAGTAGATAGCTTCCAGATATCGCATAAAACGTTTTCGGTCACCCCGTCTTCTGGAAGCGGCGGTTTTTACGAGTCGCCTCTCCGATTGGGTGCCCTTACGTCCGCAGGAGATCTGCCAATGAAGGAGTGATCTCAACGTACTCCATTCCAGGGTTTACGGGCTACGACTGCCCTCCCTGAAGAAGAATCCTGACAACTTTCCTTCACTGAGACCACATTCGACAACTTGAATGGATCCAAAATATCTAACTGGCCTTGTAGGTCTTCTTTTGGGAGCTGTGGGAACCTCAGAAATGTTTTGGAGTGCTCCATCGTCCTCCTTCAAGTTATAATGATACCACGAGCTTGGCGCGGAAATTGTCAATTTTCCACTAGTGTTATACTAATTTCTAAGAAGTCAGTTTAGTCCGTGTACGTATTATACCGGGAAGGTGATAGTGTGGACCGAAATGGTCAAAGCCAAACCAAACTAGTTTCAGTTAGTTTTCAGCACTGTATCCTTCAATATTTACAAACTATTCACTTAAATTAGTTTTCTAGCTTTTCGTAAAGTTTTCCAAGCGTTAATTATATTTTTTATTATAGTCCAGTCAATGCACGGAAAAAACGGCGAAAGCTGGCAATCCTGCCAAACAGCACCAATTTGAACCAAAATTTGGATTTGGGTTCTGCTTACTCTATATTTCAAAGTTGTCAATGTGCCGACGGTTGCTTTTTATTTTTTAGGGGTGTAAACTACCCCTATTCGAAAATAAGTGTAAAATTGTAGATTCAAGCGTTTAATCGATCGAAATTATCATTGCATCATGAATTACAAGTTGCAACCCTTATGAAGACAACCCCTATAAAAACAACCCCTATAAAAAAAACCTATAAAAACAACCCCTACTTTTTAAAATTTGATTTAAATAAAAAAAAATTTTAAAAACCGACTTCAGAAAAAACCGCACAAAATGCCCAAAAAAGGATGAAATAATTGTTTGTAATTCTTAACAACATTAATCCAATCAGAATGGATCTAGAAAGAAGAATCACTTTTGAAGACGGTGCTAACACCTGTGGGTGATGTATTAAGGGCATAAGCCTAACAAAGAAATGAAAACAATTCCCGAAGCAAAGTTAGTGCAATCAAAGACAACTACATACTACCTGGCACCGTCTTCAAAAGTGATTCTTCTTTCTAGATCCATTCTGATTGGATTAATGTTGTTAAGAATTACAAACAATTATTTCATCCTTTTTTGGGCATTTTGTGCGGTTTTTTCTGAAGTCGGTTTTTAAAATTTTTTTTTATTTCGTACTTTTTAGTCCATTCATTTTTTTCGGCGGCAATATAAAAAAAATTATCAAGCTAGGTATACACGGCACAAATAGATCGTTGCGTGTGAGCTCAACTGTTCGGCTTGCACAATCCAAAATGTTTGGATTGTACCAAATATGTCTCGGTGATGTTCGACCACTTGCTCCTCCGACCTTATCACAATCAATGTAACATAATATAACGCGTAGATAAGTATAAATATAATGCGCAATAACTAATGGAGGTAATTTTCACTCGTCATTTGCACTCAGTTTATTCACACAATTCGACTTGCGCCAGGCAATTTAAAAAACTAAATCATTTCGAACGAATCTATCTTTACGATAAGTATGATGACTCTTCTTTTTAAATCCATTCTGAGAAGTATAACACGCCGCCGGGCCATCGAAAAAAATCGAAGCAGTAGCTAAATATTTTTTACAGTAATGTACATATTTGCATATTTTCGGACGAATTTAAAAAAAAAAACTTATTTAATATGAAACAAAATTCATGTCTGGGGTCGGGGAGCGCAATTGCAAAATTTGATTGCAGATTGTATTGTCATGCGAACTATACGTATATGTGCAAAATTTGCAGTTGATCGGTTATATGGAACTGGGTCAAAATCAAGTTGCAAGATTTGTTACACTACACACACATCCAGCCCGATTAAAAATAATTTCATGGTTAATTTCCTTACTAGCACGCACGCGCCCGCAGCTAGCACGCATAGCGAACAAACAGGCACGCCACAAAAGTACGTACTCTCCCGCCACAGGTACGCACGCTCCCGCCACAGGGATACACGCTCCCGCCACTGGCACGAAAATCTAAAAATTTGTTCGCTAGAGGGATGCACTCTCCCGCCACAGGTATCCACTCTCCCGCCACACGCACGAAAATCTCAAAATGTGCCTACTTAAAATATGTAGGATCTAGCCTAAAAAAGTTCGATTTGATGACGACTTTACATACATATATAATACTCTTCTCCATCTTTTTTAAGAGGCGTAGAATTTTTATTCTACGAAAAAAAAATTTTTTCTTTCATTTTAAATTTGAGTTTCGTGCGTACCAGCTGCATGCTAGCTGCGGGCTAGTGTTATTTTCACTCAGGCGTGCATGCTAGCTGCGGGCGCCGTGCGGGCTAATGCATGCCAGCTGCGTGCTAGCTGCGGGCGAATTTCATTTTTAATCGGGAGATCAAGATAATATAAGGCATATAAAAAGTTAAGTTGCCATTGATATCGGGGAAATTAAATGTAAACAATAAAATTCTTTGATTCTTCATCCACGTCATGGTATATTTATTTATTCGATAAAAACAAAAGTTTTTTGAGCTGCAAATTTCGCCATAATTTCGTTCTTATCGGCTTTTGTTCTGGAAGCAAATTTACAGACGCATTCACGTCGAAAACTTGTTTAATATGGAACAAAATTCCCCGAAGGAAATTAAAAAATAATTATTTTGTCGATATATAGAAAAAAAAAGCACCGCGAGCGCTCGGGATCGAACTCGCACTCCACAGATCCCACAGACAAGAATACTTCCTTTGCGCTATGTCAAGTACTATAGGCTGCTGACCAATATTTTAATATAAATCATTTCAGAAAGAAGAAAAAGAGAAAAAGAAAAAAACCGGCCGGGGATTGAACCTGCAAACGCCACCCCACGCTGAACCGAGAATCCGACGCTCTACTCACTGACCCATCGGCCTGCTGCCAGACTTACAACAATAAAGTAATTTGTTCGGTGCCCATGAAATGTTTAGGTGAACTTTAACAGGTTGAATTTTAACAGTTTTTTCTGCCTAACTTCGAACTCCGTTATCAGACTTAAGAAAAAATTTAACGGGACCACCGTGGGAAGCTCCCCCTTCAAATGAACCAAAAAAAAAGCAAAAAAGTTATTGGGTGACAAAGTTATGCGTGAACAGGACCACAAAATACCTACACGTCGAATTGAGTAACCTCCTCTTTTTTTTAAGTCGGTTAAAAATAGGAAAAATTAAAAATTTTCTTAAGTTTTTAATTAAAACAATAAATATATTTTTTGATATAAAAAACACAAAAAAAAGCAAAAACCATAATTAAAAATTCTTTTCTTCTTCATCCTCACTCTCATCTGCCTCATTCTCGTCTTCCTCCTGATCTACAATTGGAGCACTATTCAGGCAATTGTCTCCGCTGCATCTTGAGCAAGTTGAATTGCAGAAGAGTCCTACTCTTCGGCAACCGCAGGTTGAACCACAACCCTTTTTGCAGCTGCAAAAAATCATTTTTAACAGCTCTTCAGGAGCAGGTTGATTTATATTTTTGATTGGAGCAAATACTCCTTCAATATTAACCCAACCCCATATTTTTATTACCCAGCCATAACTGGATTTGCAAATAAACTCTTTTTATATGCTCATTTGACAGGCTCAGTTAATAAAGTAGCAAACATGGGATCTTCATCACAGCGGTAAATAAAGCAAGTGCTTCCACTGGAAGCTTTAGTGATGCGCTTCTAGAGTATTACGAATCAGAAGTAGATTTGGTGTTAGCTGCGAATTATCTTTGTTCTTTGCAGACACATGACAATTCGCTGCGGATTTGGCTTTGATATATCAGCTTCCTATTCATATCCCAATTCCCTTCCTTTTAACACAGACATGTCATCAGAGCGAAGCGTTTATATTTTGTTGTTGAAGAAGCACAGTCGAAGTTGGGAAATTGAAGCTCTTGGGAAGCTCCTGAAGCTTTTGTTTTCACCAAAAATAGTATTAGTAGTACAAGTGATGCGATTATTAGAAAAATCACAAATTTCCCAACTGAGGGGGATAAATGAGAACTTGAGGAAAACAAAGCACAAAAATGGGAGTATAGAGTGCGTGCTTCCGAAGAACTTCCACAACATATGAATTGGAAGCGCTGCATTCTTATTTCTTTTGACAGCGCTGGATAAATTTCCGGCTGGGAAGGTGTGAAAAGATGAAGGAATCTTCTATATCAGGTTGTTATATACGTGTGTTGATAACTGTAAAAATTTGTGATTGGGTATTTCTACCATAACTCCCTTAGTTTTTGAGCTATCAAGTTCAACAAAAAACTATTTTATAGGTTTTTCCAAGAGCTATAAGCTGATGTAAACTAATTTTTTTGTAAGCTCTTATTTTTTAAAAAGTTTGAGCTGAAACAGCTTCAAAACGTTGCATTTGCGAACATGTGAAAACTTGAAACGGCCATATCTTCCTCAATTTTCATCGAACAGAAAAAGTAAAAAAACCAGAAGTTTTAGAAAAAGAAAACCTACAATTTTTCACTTTTTTAAATTTTGCGTATCTTTCATAGTTTTTGAGTTATTTTTAAAGAAAGGCAATTTTTTGCAAACTTGCAAAAAAGCTCTCTTCACTTCAAGCTCATTTTTTTTAACTAAGCACTTAAAACCGGTCAAACTTATAGGGCATATTATAAGTACATATATGAAGTAAATTGTAAAGTGGTAACGATCATGTTCAATTGGGGTGGTAATTAGGGGGTGATTTTCACATTTTTTTGCTGCCAAAAAAATGGGGATCAATTTTGTTTTTGTCATAACTCGCTTAATTTGGGTACTAGAAACTTAAAAAAAAAAGAAAATTAAAGGTTTTTCCAAGCACTACAAAAAAAGTTTTATGAGTTTTCCCCGAAAAATGCGTTGTTTTTCGGATATTTCACGTTGAAACTTACGATTTTGGCGTTTGACGAAGAAGACCCAACCTTTAACAAGCTATTACTCCGTTAGCAGTAGGTCTAGTGATATTTTAAACCCAGTATTTTTTTTGTTTTTTTATAAGCTACATTTTTACTCTGAATGGTTTTTTCATAAAATACTTATTTTCAGAGTTATTCATGAAAAACCGTCTGAAAACGGGTTTTTTTTGCTGAAAAATTGACGTTTTCACTCTCGAATATTTCGAAAAGTATTGACTTTTAGTAAAAACTTTATATAACAAAAGTTGCTTAGAATTAGTCAATCTATCTATTCCCATACTTATTTTTATTAAAAAAAATTTAACCCCCTAGAAGGGGTGGCGTCGACCCCCAGGGTAAAAGCAACCGTCGGCACATTGACAACTTTGAAGTAGAGGGTAAGTAGAACCTACAGCCAAAATTTTGGTGCCAATCCGTGCTGTTTGGGGGAATTGCCAGGCAAACCGTGCATTGACTGGACTATTATATAAAATAATTTCTCTCGCTAAGATCGACAAAAGTTACCACTGCGTGATATTTTTATGAGAGTTTAACGTGGATGGAAATTTATACGCCTTATGCCAAAATTATTGAGCAGCAATTGGTTATATCTTATCAAGAGGATAAAATAGTCTGATGAGCAACAATCGATAAGGAATTAAGCAGTAAATATCTGCTTACATGTTTCCATTTTACAAATTGGCTGGTTAATCAACTATAAAAAATGGGCCCTTTTTCAACTTCTAAGCAACTCATTTGATAATCGAACAAAAACAACAACCAGAAATCGATTACTTCCTATACTCTTTCATGATGGGCATATGCCTTTATTCCTGGCTCTGTTTACATTTCGCCCTCTACATGCGGTCTTGGCCCTTCGTCGTCCTGGCCGCCCTTTTCTAATTTTACATTCTCCTAAGAGGTATTTGAATCTGTTTCACAAATGTCCAAAATCGTGACCGCTTCATCTTCATTCGTTATATTTGCATCAAAAGATAAATTTAAATCTGCTGACAAATCTTCTCCCTTTCTTTTTTCCCTTTTATGAAAATTTATTTGACTGGATAAGATTGTATTAAGTCAATTTCTTCACTGGACACAAAAATGTCATAGCCCACAAAAAATGCGACTGTTTTTGTAATCCATTTTGCATCCCTTTTGAATTATTCATAAAGATATGAATGAGTGAAATATGTCCCGCAGGCTGAGCTTTCAATTTAGCAGAATATGAAAAGGGATGTGGGACGACGAAATCCTTCAGATTGACGTGAAAGATCTAATGGGTAAAATAATTTCGGAATTTTATAAAACCCGAAATAAAAAATTATGAAAAATTATACGGGCATTGTGTGGGGCTGGATACGTGGCATGTAGAGGAAGTCTGTTGTGATTTGAAACTTGTTGATTACTGTACAGCGACGTGAAATGATAAATTATGGATTGAATAGCAAGGAAATCCTACTATTCATTTATGTGCATTTTTTTACAGATGTAGCTTCGATATGTATAAAATTTTAAGAATACTGAAAGTAAATTAGAAGATAGTACTACGTCTCCCAAACAACAGAACTACTCCAGGCAACTGAAGGAAATGTTGAGGAACTACCTCCGGTATCGATATGACTCTACTGAGCTTTTTCTATAAAGAATCGCATAATCTATATTTCTTGCATGAACACAAGCTTAGGTTCTGCATTATCGAGAACAACTATTTGGAGTTTGAAAAGAGAATATACCAGCAGAAGCCTGGGTAGCCCGGGCTCACCAGTAGTGGTGGACACAGCAATGGAGGATGTTATTGTGAAGTTGACACCTAAACCCAAAATATAAAGTTTATAGGTAATGACATTGACAATATTTTACATTTTCGCCGTATTAAAGATTTAAAGTACACACCTTTTTCGCTACTTGTATACGTCATCAGCCATTCAATAAATCCTCTGTTTGACTACGCGGCTAATACTTTCAGGGGTAATTCTTCGATATATTTGAGAAAAAAAAATCTAGAGAGGGAGTTATCTCCAGTACCTACTAACATACAGGGTATTTACGAAACACATACTACTTATGTATCCATGATGAGTTGAGGTTGAGTTGAATTTTCGACTTACGGCACAAATCGCAAGCAAAACACGGAAATGCTGCTGTCAACTAAATTCAACTACTGAACTCGCATTATATGCATTACTTCAACTCAAGGTAGCACGTAGCATAGATTATTCGAGCTCAGTCGATCCAAATTCACCTCGATTTGCGTCTACATGTAGGTAGACTTGGGTTCAACCTAAGAAGATGTGTACCCGCAAGTTCAAAACATGAGAAAAATCCCAATATACCTTGGTTTTTTAAGCAGTGTGTGATTTACAGTGTTTTTTGTTGCCCGAGTAAAAAATAAAAATAACCTTACAGCTTAGAGTTTTTAACTATTTTTAACGGGAGCAACTATTTAACTAACTATTTTTAACGTTTGCGTATTTGCAGCAGTTTGCAAGAGCACACTGCATTATTGAACATGTGATGAAAATCGTTTTGCTTTAATGAATTGTGTGCAAAAGCAACAAAGTCTAATACTCGCACAAAGTACAGCACCCATATGCTACATTGTGTAAGATACGTCTATCTTAACATAGGAAATAAATATTTCAATAGAAAATCTATATCTGAAAACAAAAATACTTTTCAGCGTTCTTGATAATACCCACTATCAAAAATGAAATAAATAGAAAATTTGAAAATCTACCGAACAATGAATATGGATATCAAGGTTACTTTATCGTTTACCAAATCTTGCTACTCGTTCTAAAAGTGGAAGGAAACTTTTTATCTTCTTAAATAGTTGCGAATATTGGGAAACGCCTTAAGAAATGGAAAAGTTCCCAGTAAGAAATTACTAGCGCGATAAACTGACAATAAGTTTTTCATAGTTTTAAGGAACAGACTACGGTTTCAAATCCAAGGGTAGCAGGATAAATTAAACTTCTTCTCCGTGGTTATCTCGTTTTTGTTTTTAGTTTCTTAATTTCAATATTGTTTCAATATTACTAAATAATTAATTTATAAGCAGTAATACGTTGATCGGAATTTCTCGCAGCTGTTAATTAAGAGCATTGGTGAGCTATCTTTGCGGTAGACAGGATTGAGAATAAACAGCGAAGCTACTTTAAAAATTATCAACTTCAAGATTAAAAGTTGATAATACATCGCTGTCTAAGGATGCCCCAGCTGGGAATGGCTTTTCTGATGATTTTGAGATATTCTAAAAAATTTGCGCTGCATTCCTAAAACCTTAAAATATTCAAGTTAACCTCCGACGCTAACCTCTGCAATTCCTGCAACGACATTGAAGATATTCTGGCTAGCCATGGTTTTTTTCATTGCGAAAATTAGGTTGTGCCCATATACTGGGTGGAGCCATAAAAACTTTACAATCAAAATTATATTTTACTTTTTAGCTTATTTTAAAGTAAAAGCGTTTTTTAGTTTTTTTTTTAACTAAATTTTTAATTTTCTACTTTTTAGTGTATTATACACTGCACGACAAAATGATACGACACCCCTCAAAATTACCGCATTCTCCCTAGCAATAAATGCTGAAAAAAACTTTTATTGCACATTATAAAGTACCTCTAAAGAAAACCCTAAACCAGTAACCTGCGTACCACTGACATACATATAGTAATGGACTGCTGATTGACGATGCTGAATTTTCTCCAGAAACAGAAAACCTTTTTTATGCAAACAAAAAATTTTTCTTCGAATTTAGGAGAAAATAAGTGATAAGATGTTTGTTATAATTAACGGAAATAAATTTCCATGACTGATTTTTATTTATTAGCAGTTTTTTCATTAAATAAATGTATGTAAATGTTATTTCCGCTGTTTAACGAAGTTTTCAAAATATCTTCCGGCTAGAGCTGCTGTTCGACGGTGTATATGGAAAAAAAATAGATTGTCGACAGTACAAAGGGACTTTCCCTAAGCCTCTAGTCTGCCACATAAAAAAAAAAAAAAAAAAAGCTCAAGAGTGAGACAGAAGAACGAAAACTATACCTGTCTATTTTTTTCTAATTATGTTTATATCGCTGACATGCGCTGACGATTACAGTTCATTGGGATTTAACGTGGGAGCGAGGCAGGAATAGTTTTTGGTGCCATTTTTTTGTATGGGATTTTGCTCATTTAGCAACGACATTGAAGATATTCTGGCTAGCCATGGTTTTTTTCATTGCGAAAATTAGGTTGTGCCCATATACTGGGTGGAGCCATAAAAACTTTACAATCAAAATTATATTTTACTTTTTAGCTTATTTTAAAGTAAAAGCGTTTTTTAGTTTTTTTTTTAACTAAATTTTTAATTTTCTACTTTTTAGTGTATTATACACTGCACGACAAAATGATACGACACCCCTCAAAATTACCGCATTCTCCCTAGCAATAAATGCTGAAAAAAACTTTTATTGCACATTATAAAGTACCTCTAAAGAAAACCCTAAACCAGTAACCTGCGTACCACTGACATACATATAGTAATGGACTGCTGATTGACGATGCTGAATTTTCTCCAGAAACAGAAAACCTTTTTTATGCAAACAAAAAATTTTTCTTCGAATTTAGGAGAAAATAAGTGATAAGATGTTTGTTATAATTAACGGAAATAAATTTCCATGACTGATTTTTATTTATTAGCAGTTTTTTCATTAAATAAATGTATGTAAATGTTATTTCCGCTGTTTAACGAAGTTTTCAAAATATCTTCCGGCTAGAGCTGCTGTTCGACGGTGTATATGGAAAAAAAATAGATTGTCGACAGTACAAAGGGACTTTCCCTAAGCCTCTAGTCTGCCACATAAAAAAAAAAAAAAAAAAGCTCAAGAGTGAGACAGAAGAACGAAAACTATACCTGTCTATTTTTTTCTAATTATGTTTATATCGCTGACATGCGCTGACGATTACAGTTCATTGGGATTTAACGTGGGAGCGAGGCAGGAATAGTTTTTGGTGCCATTTTTTTGTATGGGATTTTGCTCATTTAGCAGTCCATTACTATATGTCAGTGCTGCGTACCCACAGAGCCTTTTTTGCAGGAATTTTGTTACATTTTTTTGAAAAACGGGTGCGACCAAAAGATACGACAGGGTTAACAAACGCTGTGTTTTTTAGGGAAAAATAACAAAAAGTTTATATCTAATAATGTGTATGCTTTCCATTTTTCGTAATCAGCTAAAATGTCAGCTATTTGGTAAAGATTTATAGGTATAGGTTTTTTTTTAAATATTTCGTAGGAATTAACTTCCAGCTAGCTTCGAACCTCTTCTCGCAGCTCCTCGAAGGATGAATATTGTTTGTTTTCTCTATATACTGTGCGTGCTAAATGTCCCCAAATATTTTCGATTATATGCAAGTCTGGGGATTTTGAAGGCCATTCCATTTCTTCAATATTCTTCGTCGAGATAAACTCCTTAACTATGCGTGAAGTGTGTACGGCAGCGTTATCATGCTGGGAAATATAGTTTTGTACAGAAATCATAGGCGAGGAGCCACCAATCCTAAAAGCTCCGTGATCACGCTTACTAAAATTTTAAATAAAAAATAAAAGTTAACACTCAGACGAATAAGATTCGCTTGGTCGGCGTGGATTTAATTGGCTGAAAAAATTTTAAATAAATTATACATTATTAAATTTCCAAAATTTTCTTCCGTCATCACGGATTTTGATTACTCTCATAGACAATTTTGTGAGAAATATCATATTCTTTGAGAAAAAATCCGGTCGACCAATGATTTCTAGCCGGAAAGGTCGCGCATACCTATTTAAATGATGTGATAGGAGGTAAAATTTATCCATTATCACGGAAACCTTTTTTTTCTTTCATTTTACGCATTTTGATGTTAATTAAATTCACAAATATCTTGGTATGCGTGCTTACAAACTGCCGGAAGTATCGCGCATACCAGATTTTATTATGTGGTTAGAGATTATACTGTCGTGGATTTTACTTCATTCAAGACATGTCTTCCTTCTACCTCTAGTTTCTTCCTTACATTTTAAGCTATATACAAATACATATGGGAAAAAGGAAATGTTGGAAAATTTTAATTTGAGTTGATCATTTAATAAATAATTATTAACATTACTATTTAATTTTTTTTTTCGACTCTTTGCTTTCTAACAGTTTCTACATTTCTCTAAAGAGTGAGTGAGAGAAATTTTTGGTTCAGGTTTAAACCTTGCATCAGTTTTTCTTTTTATTTTTCCTACAAATTTAAAATTTTAGTGCCTCAAAGGTACGTCACACACAATACCGTAAGGTGAGGTTGTCCTACGGCAGGGCTGCATAGTGCTAACTCTACTACTCCGGTTTCTTTTTAGGTCTATAAGATTGCTCAAAGAGTAAGTGAGAGCAACATTCACTTTGTATCAACCTTCATTTTATTAAATGATCAACTCAACACTTACACAAATGTTCGCCTCATTTAATATATTATATATGAATGAAAGTGACCTAACTCAAAATTCCTGTAAATTCTGATTTTGCTATAAACTGACCTTAAAAAGCCTACTCTAAAACCCTATGGCGAAAAAGAGCCCGAATTAAGAGTAAAAAGTGATAACGTATACACAAGTCATTTTTGTTGATCGCACAATTCACCTATGCATGTTATGTGAAACAGACCGAATCAGTATTGCGTCAGAGGTGCTCGCAAGTGGACGTGTATAAATCGACGGATTTCGAGTTGTGCCAGTTTATTGCAAATACTGTACGCCCTTCCATCTAATTTTATGGTAAAGTAATGACTGAAACCATAATGTGCCATCAGCATTTGCTGCATCTTGCGTCTTAAATAGGCTTAACTCATAAAAAGTCCCAGAAATACAGAAATATTTTTGACATAAAGTGACTTAATTTGAAACCATTTCTTATTAAAATTGTCAAAATATATTTAAAATACATTTAAATTTAATATAATGTTACCAATCGTACATAAAAGATCAATATATAAATACGCAAAAAATGAATCATTTTCAATGAAACACGGGACAAATACTTTTAAATTTACTCAACACCGCACTTATTTCAAAACTTGCTTGCTCATTTCCCACAAAATGCAATTTTTGAGTTAGGTCACTTTCATTCTATTACTTTAAAATTCCTAGATGGAGCTGTCATGTAGAGCTTCGTTTAAAATTTCCTACAAAGCGCCAATTGTTTTCCGATTTTAATGAAAATAGCATTTTTTAGGTTGGTTATAAATAACGAATCTATGATCACAATTTATAAATTCAAAATAGCTGCGTAAATATGGGGGATTTAGCCAGTTGTTGCGAATCAGAATTAATACAAGATTTTAAGAGCAAGTATTTGGCCCAATGCCCATCGTAAAGCCATGTCCCCAGTCGAACACGGGTTATCAATTGCCAGAATTTATCAACGATGTCGTTATTCATCTGTAATGGTATTTCG
The DNA here is from genome assembly GCA_949987705.1 of Thereva unica. Classification (NCBI taxonomy): domain Eukaryota; kingdom Metazoa; phylum Arthropoda; class Insecta; order Diptera; family Therevidae; genus Thereva; species Thereva unica. Next base: position 54,679,975 of record OX465281.1, on the reverse strand, counting down.
TTCGATGGTTCTGTAAACCTTCTTTTTTAAGGGAGGGGTGCCGGGAGCTCTTGAGTTGTGTAGGGTCAACAGGAAATCATTTTCGAGGGAAAGTATGACGTTCGCTCCCAACTGAACTTACCACCTATTTATTGAGAAAAACATGTGCTCCGGTGCACTGCAATTAAATGTTGTATTTTGTTCGACTGTTTTTTCTTCGAGCGGCTAAATAACCAAAATTTCCACTAAAATATAAATAAACACGTACCACATATTTCAAGTACAACAAACCGACGACTGGCGACCTCGTTCCTCTTACGCATCGAAAATATTGTAGGATAAATTGAGCCATTCATTGTACCTAACGAGAATGTTCAAATCCCACACAAAACAAATTCAACAATACATTTGGTACAGATTCTTTTTTGGTTTAAATTTTCTCGTGGAGCTACAGCTTGATTTTTTTTTATGTGGTAAATACTAGGTGGATCAAAAAGTTTGGAATAAGTGAAAGAAGAAAAAATTTTTTTTGGCAAATTCGGTTTTATTTTTCAACATACATTCCTTTTAAGTCGATACAGCGAGTCCAACGATTTCTAACTTTTTTATCCCGTCCAAAGTAGTCCTTCGAAAGCTCTCCAAAATAGGCCTCAGTTTCAGGTATGACTTCCTCAGTTGAGTAAAATCGCTTACCGGGGAGCCATCTCTTCAGGTTTGGAAACAGGTAGAAATCACTGGGGGCCAGGTCTGGCGAATACGGTGGCTGAGGAACCAGTTTAAACCCGATTTCGTGCAATTTTGCTTGCGCAACTAACGATGAATGCGCAGGCACATTGTCGTGATGATTAGCAAACGCGACACTCATCGCGCGCAAAGCTTCTTCATACCCAAAATGTCATGTATGATATTGAACACACTGCCATACGACATCTTTGTGGTCTCAGCTAACTCCCTCAATTTCACTTTGCGGTCATTCAATACAATATCATGGATTTTTTCTACGTTTTCTGGGGTACTAACGTCTCTTGGGCGTCCAAAACGTTCAGCGTCATTGGTGCTTGTGCGGCCACAACGAAAGTTACTATACCACTTTTGAACCATCTTCATTGACGGTGCAAAGTCCGGATAATACTTATCTAGCTTCGCTTTGGTCTCGGTTATCGTTTTCTTCCGTAAATAATAATGTTTAATGAGAACACGAAACTCAGATTTTTCCATTTTAAAAAATAACACGGAGGTTGCCTGCTTCTCACTGCTCTAACTTGTAAATGCGTAAACAGAAATGGCTGAAATTTTGACAGACGTCTAATGAAGGATGAAGCTTTTTATGAATGGTTCACATTAGTGCATACTAACGCTATCTCGTAGGATTATTCCAGACTTTTTGATCCACCTAGTACAAGCTTAGGAATCATCCTTTGTACTACATGTCTGTCATGTCGTTCAAGTCATGGTCAGTGTCTAGTAGTAAGCTTGATTTGAAGGATAAAGGAGAAAGGATAGGTTAGGGGTCTGGAGGGTGCGTGAGTAGATGTCGATGAACCTAGCGTTTGAACTCTAAGATATTATATGAGTTCGGAAACACCGACTGCGGAAGAGAGTTCCACAGTCGAGTTGTTTTATTTATAAACGAACTACTAAAACGTAATGAGCCGAGTTGGCTAGTCTTGTGTTGCGGGAAAAAATTTGCCGTGTAGGCAGGAGGTTTCTGATTTCAGTGGAACAGTCGCTATGGTAGTAGCGGTAAAATTTGCTAAGGGCTGCCACATTCCTGCGATGGCTTAAAGGGTCGATGGAGGAGCAAAGGGTGCTATCGCCAATGAGTTTGATGGCGCGGTTATGCAACTTGTCCAGCCAAGCCAAGGTGGTTTTTGGGGCACCCGCCCAGATATACGAGTTGTATTCAAGGCGGGGCCGAATGAAGGACTTGTAGATTGTAGACAGAGCAGTTGGCTGAGGAAGGAATTTGCATCTCTTGAGGAAACCCAGGCATTGGGAAGTTTGTTTGGCGATTTGGAATATGTGGTTATTCCATCGCAGATCTGAAAATGAGGTTACGCCTAGGATGTTTAGAGATGGGTCAGCCATTACATTCTTTTTGTCCACAGAGATAGAGGGACGGGTGGTGCAGGTTTTTGTAGAGATGAGACAGTACTTAATTTTGGTTGCGTTGAATTCGACACGATTCTTGCGGCCCCAAGCAAGAATAAGTTCAATGTCCCCGTTAATAGAATTGGACATGAGTTCACGGTCTACGGGACAAGGTCTGGCACGTGCTTGTCCTATATTATCGAAGGTGTGGGAGTAACGCAGAGTACCGTCATCGGCAAAACTGTGAAGTGGGTTTTTTTTTTTATGTGGCAGTGCTAAACTCAGGAATCACCCTTTGTACTACCAGTCCGTCATGTCGTTTGTCACGTCATGGTGCAATGTCTAGCAGCAAGCTTAGTACGGGGGGGGGAATAGGTTAAGGGTTATGGGGGAGTGGGGGGAATAGGTTAAGGGTTATAGGGGTGTGAAGGGGTGTTGAAGAAGGTGGCGATGAACCCCGCGTTTGAACTCTTGGATGTTGTAGGAGCTCGGAAATACTGACTGAGAGAGATTATTCCACAGTCGAGTTGTTCTATTTACAAACGAATTCATATCTTGTTGAGTGCGCGAAAGGGGGAGTTGTAGGTAAAGGGAATGAGACGAGTGGGCTAATCTGGTGTTGCGGTTATAAGATTGCCGTGGAGGCAGGAGAGCGTTTATTTCGGAGGAACAGTCGCTATAATAGTAGCGATAAAATTTTGTTAGTGCTGCTACATTCCTACGGTGGCTCAAGGGGTCGATGGTGGAGCAGGCGGTGTCGTCATCAATTAATTCAAGGGCTTTTTTTGGACCTTATCTAACCATGCCAAGGTGGTTATCGACGCGCCGCCCCAGACGAGGGAGTTATATTCGAGAAGAGGCCGAATGTAGGATTTATAAATAACAGCGCGGGCCGATGGCTGGAGGAGGAACTTGCACCTCTTAAGAAATCCCAAGCACTGGGATGCTTGTTTGGCGTTTTGGAATATGTGGTCATTCCATCGCAAGTCTTTGGCTAATGTCACGCCTAAGATGTGTACGGATGGGTCGGCCATTAGTCCATCCACTGACAAGGATGGTGAGGTGTTGATCTTCTTCTTGGATATAAGGCAGTACTTGGTTTTGGAGGGGTTGAATTCGACACGATTCTTTGTTCCCCACACTAGAATAAGTTCAATGTCGTTATTAATAGAGTTGAACATTACTTCACGATCATCAAGACAGGATCTGGCATGAGTCTGTCTTGTATCGTAGTTGTAAGAGTAACGCAGGGTACCGTCGTCAGCGAAGCTGAGAAGTGGGTTGGAGGGGATTGAAAGTAGAAAAGAAATAGGGCTGGTGATAAAATTGACCCTTGGGGGACCCCCGCAGAGATAAGGTGGGGTTCAGATTTGATGCCATCCAATACTACCTTAATTGAACGGCCCGAAAGGAAATTCTCAATCCATTTCTGTAAAAATGAGTCGATTCCAATAGCTTTGAGTTCAGCTAACAAGGCTAAGTGCCAAACTCTATCATAAGCCTTGGAGATATCCAAAGCAACCAGACTGGATTCACCTGATCCATGCAAACTTCGGCTGAGGTGTTCTGTAAGACAAACTAAAAGATCGCCAGTGGATCTTCTGTGTCGGAAGCCATACTGTCTGTCGTTTATGAGTAGGTTGGATTCTAGATATCCCATAAGTTTTTTGTTGATTATCGTCTCCATTGTTTTGGAGAGAATAGAAGTTATTTTTTATTGGGCGGTAGTTAGAGGGGTCGCTGGAGTCACCTTTTTTCTGTATTGGCTGTACATGGGCAAGTTTCCAAGAGTCTGGATAGACTCCGGAAGAGTATGATAGGGCAAAAAGTTTGCGCAGAGGTTTAGCCAAAGGCGAGGCGCATTGTTTTAAGACGATAGGGGGTTGGAGGGGATTGAGAGCAGGTCATTAATGAATATAAGAAAGAGGGCAGGCGAGAGAATCGAGCCTTGGGGAACGCCGGCCGAGATGGAATGAGGGTTGGATTCGACGCCATCCAACACTACCATGATTGAACGGCTGGAAAGAAAGCTCTCAATCCAGTTCCTTAGAACTGAGTCGATACCAATAGCTTGGAGTTTAAGCAGCAGAGCGGGATGCCATACTCTGTCGAAAGCCTTGGATATATCTAGAGAAACCAAACCAGATTCACCGAAGCGATGGATGTTTTGGTTGAGAGCCTCAGTTAGACACACAAGAAGGTCGCCAGTAGATCTTTTCGGTCTAAAGCCGTACTGCCTGTCGTGTAAAATTTGGTTGGATTCCAGATATTTCATCAACCTTCGATTGATTATTATCTCCATGATTTTGGAGAGAACAGAAGTAATTGCTATTGGGCGGTAGTTTAAAAGGTCGCTGGCTTCACCTTTTTTGGGAATGGGCTGAACATGAGCTAGTTTCCAAGATTTGGGATAAACTCCGGAGAAGTATGACAAGGCGAAAAGTTTGCGCAGAGGTTTAGCCAAAGGTGAGGCACATTTGTTAAGTACCATAGGGGGAATATTGTCTGGGCCAGTGGATTTATTGGCGTCGAGTTCTTTGAGACATTTATACACCTCGCGCGTTCTGAAGAAGATTCCGTCCATTGAATGGGCGTTGCGCTCGAGGACGTTAGGGGCTGTCCTTAAATTACGTAACGCTAAATTTGATGATATTCGATACCCCCCTCCCCCCTGTAACGGAACCGTAACGGGAAGCCAAACCCCCCCTGAAAAATTACGTAACGCTGCAGTTACCCCCCCCCCCCCCATTCAAATTTCTGAATATGACGAAAAGAAAATTACTTTTTTTGCAAATACACGTTGAAAAACAAATAACTTTGTAAAACGGTTTTTCTTAAGTTTTTTATCTGCTTTTATTAAAAATCAATTGAAATGTAAATGTGAATATATATACATATAAAAATTACTAACTTAGATTTCATCTTCCCATGGAACAGACATGTGTTTTTCTATACCAATCACAGGCATACTCTTGTCCGTTTTTTTCGCTTGTATCATTTCCAATTGACTGCTGTCAAAATCGATCAAGTCTTCATCAACCCATTCTAATTCTTCGTTTTGTATCATGACTGCTAAAACCTCACGCGCTCTTTTAGCAGCAGTGCGTACAGGCCTGAGTTTTGGTAAGTCGACTTTCTTTTGGTCAACTTTTTTCCGCAAACAGTTCTTTGATGAATCATTGATCTTACAATCAAAGACGAATAGGTTGAACATTTGTTACAGATTCTTTTCGACAAAATACTTTGTACGCTTGGACAATACAAATCATACGGAATTTGCTTTCTCTCAAAACTTGCGTTACATAACACTGATATTGACACCCCCATACCCCCTTGTAACGCTTAGTAACGCTGCTCCAGACCCCCACCCCCCCCTCTGAGCGTTACGTAATTTAAGGACAGCCCCTTAGTGACGTATCAGCTTCGGGTATAGAAGAATTTGAGGCGAACAGAGATGCCAATAAATCGGCCTTGGATTTGCTTTCTGTTATCACCTCCTCCCCATTGATAAATGGAGGGATTGCGGAAGACGTAAAATTCTTCTTGATGGAAGTTACCAAGGACCAAAAGTTTTTGCTGCCTACGCGTGTATTGAGGATCTTACTTCGCATCTTGTCGTCAAATGACGTTTTGACCTTCCTGATGATGGAATTACAGGAGTCTCTCGATATCACATATTCACGCCGAAGTGAGTCATTTGGGGAACATTTGTACGCTCTATAGGCGGCTTCCTTAGCTTTTATTGCGTTCTTACACTCCCCATTAAACTATACTATTTGGCCTAGGCTTTATAGACTTAGTAGAATGAGGAATGAACAAACACATTCCTGCCCGTATTATTTTGGTAGCATAGTTCGCACTGGCACCGCGGAAACACAAATTCCAGTCAGTGGTTTGAAAGAAGCGAGTGAGACCCAACCAGTTGGTTTTCCCATAGTGCCAGACAGTTCTTTTGGGAACTGTGCCAGTTGGAGTGGAGGATGGATATGGGAAATTGGCACTGACTAGTTTGTGGTCCGAGTTGCCAAGGGGTGAGCTCACCTCGACGGAATATCGAGTTGGATGCGAAGTGAGAAATATGTCAAGCAGATGAGCTCCGTGACCTGAAACATCCGGAATACGTGTCGGACAATTTACAATTTGGTGTAGATTATTTAAGTCTGCAAAGATCTCGGCGTCTTTGCCAGAAACTCTGGTGCCATTCGAGTAATTTAGCCAATTGGCATTATGAACGTTAAAATCTCCGGATGGGAAAGTAAAAATCCGGAGATTCGTTCTGATATAGCATCAAAGGCTAACGTCGAGGCTTCATTACTTATATTAGGACTTCTGTAAAGAAAACAGAAGAATATGACGTGGCTACGAAGAATTATTTTAGCCCATATGTAATTAAAGTCAGAAGATGTACTATTGCACACCTTCTGGAGAGCCACGTCATTCCTAACATACATGGCGACACCCCTATGGTCAGAGAAATTGTGCACTAAGCTAAACCCAGTCACCTGAAATCGATCAAGATCAGAATCGGTGACTTGAGTCTCACTTAGTGCGAGAATGGCCGGGGCATGGATATGTAGGTGGCACATCACGTGAGAGAAGTTCGAAAGGAGACCCCTAATATTACAAAAAACAATAGAAAAATGTTTGTTTTTGTTTAGGGGCCTCTCCGACGCAAGGTCCTTGACTTCATTTGTGGCTGACTCCGCCGGCGATGCAACCATCGTGGCTAACGGGAACCATCTTGTTGCAGTGTTATGCCTGCTAAAACAAGACGATTCCTATCAGCTGGCCGATAAGTGCTGCAGCGCCGGCGATGTCTAGCTCGGAGTGCGGGGAAGTGAAAAAACGGGAAAAACTTACTTGCCGTCCGTCAGTATGTTGATATAAAGTCCCGTGAGGTGATCTTCACTATATATTTTTTAAGTCCACTGCACTAATTTGGTTTATGAGCACTTATTTGATGTTTGATATTTTTGTTTATTTAATAATGAATTGGAGTGATGGAAGAATTATTTCGATGGTTTATTGTAGAACCGGGATATTTTTTTTCTTTTGAAGGCGGTTAGAGTGGACTGGCGACAAGACTCGACCGCACTCTCTGCAGGCTCAGTCCAGACTCCTCATACAGTCTTCTGTTAATGGAACTAGAATCGTTTGACCGGGATTGGTCCTACGCTGCCAGAAATGTTTGAGACTGAATTAAGTGAATGCAGATGGGGGCTTGACATGGTGAATGCAGATGGGGGCTTTAAAAAATTCGGCCATTAAATAGCTCTAGGAGTTCATCTGCACATCCTTCCTGTGGACATCCTTTTGTTACAGAGAGATCATTAGTTTGCGAGTTCTAAGCCGGATACAAGAGAGGAAACGAGGGACATCCCCCCCCAAGAGCTGTGGATTACTAGAGCTCTGGAACAAACTTACTGTCCTTATTTGAAAAAATGAAATCTTGAAAAATGCCACAACATTTTTAAATTATAGTTGTGTACTTGGTTTGAAATGTTACCTAATCAAAATACTTATGCATCTGAAATTGATGAATTTTGAAAAGTGCGGCTCAATAGAAAATTCATTTTAGATACTGCATGTAGATGTAATAGTTCTGTTCTACTACTCTTGGCATCACTATCGCACTCACGCAAACTCAACTCATGAATCTCTAGCAGCCCAGCAACACATTCATTTTAATCCCTTCAGTATATTTTTTTTTATGTGACAGCCTAAGCTTAGGTGTCACCTTTTATACTAAAAGTCTGTTATGCCGTTCAGGACGTGTTGCAATGTCCAGTGGTAAGCTTAGCTTGAAAATAGATGCATTGGTACAACAATTACTGTAATATTGGTACCAATACGGTTGAATAGACCCCATCTAGTCACAGTCAGGCCTAAAATGTGTTTTTTTTATACCTAGTCAAATATACATTTAACTGCGGCATAAACCGAGAATAACTGCAAACTGCAGCAACTATTAAAAACATTATTGAAACGTTCAAGCGCAACTACGAAACTGAAATCGCTTGCACACGACCAGTTGCAAACTAGGCTCAAAGCAGTCTCGTTTCTGTTGACCCACCCGCATGTGAATTCTAACTTCCGTAAACGTGCAAGGTCACGAAACAGTTGTGGATGCAACTGCGATTGTAAATAAATCGACTCATGTGCGGAGGGCTTGCAACGCTAAAGGCGTGGTTACACAGCACGAGTTGCTGACTTGACAGGGGGCAGCTACTGCACTTCTGTGCTCGCCTGTCAGTAACTTTCAAGGATATCAGTGGCTATATACTTTACGAGCTACTGTCAATTCGCAATACCGTGCAGGTGACGTCCGAGTCTCATGCGAGCTGCTGCTCCTGCTTGTGGAGTTTTGGGAAAGCCGAAAGGCGAGTAAAAACAACAAATGTGTAATAACGCTGATGCGTATGTTGCATTATTCCTAATGAAACCCTCTACAAAAAACTTGTTATTATTTTTTTTGTTAAAGTTGAAGGAAAAAAAGTTATAGCCTTTAAAAGAAAATATTGTGACTAATTTTTGTGTTCTAAGGCTTTTAACTTCTTAATTATTCATTTTACCACAAAACTTCTCACTAGTAATTCTAAACAAAAAGTGTCCTTGCAAATTTTCTGTAAGATGTACCGTTTCGGAGATATAGTGGAAAAACCATTTGCAAACGTTTTCCAAGATGGCTGCCAAATGGGGGAGCTTAGAATCCCGAAAACTCAAACTTAAGCTCACTCTGACCCCCTCTACACATCCCAAAAATAAAACCTTGTTCTGCATTTTTGCAATGTTAAAGTACCATTTCCATGGACTATTTTGATGACAAAAATTGTAGCACAAAATCACGTCTTACAATATATTCGTAAAAAATACACAGCCAAAAACACTTTGAAAATAACCGTAAAGTCACTAGGATTTGCAAAAAACCTTTAGGTACCTGAAAGTTGCTGGGGTGTATCAAAAAGGAATTTAATTCTTAAAGCAAAGACGACGACAGGTGGTCGATGCATTCCAATTTTGGAAAAGGGTGTTCACTTAGTATTGGAAATTGAATTACACGTGAAAGCGAAATATTTTTAAAGGGATTGTTTTTTTACACATTGCAGAAAACATTTACGGGTAGATAACACAACACAGGTATTTCCATCAAGAACCTGTCTGATGGGTTTTTCTTTCGAAATTGAATTTTTATCCATTTTCCTTTTAATATAAATTGAACGATTGATTTGCTCAAGATTGTAAGCTATTCTGCGATGAATTAAATGAAAAACGTCCTTTGTGAATGTGGGGCGGTGTACGTGTTTAATGTGATATACATACTATTTACGTTTCTACTATAGCATTGGGCTAGAGACTAATGATTTTCATTCAATCTGGTTGGTTGTTTATTTTCTAAAGTTTAACAACTGTAACAATGGGAATGTTCACCCACCTCCGGTATGTTATCAATGTGCTTGGGGTCGTGTTTGGCTGCGTATTGCTTTTTAATTTTGAAAATATTTTTATAAGAGGGTGAGCATATCTTGTACCTGCAAGATGAAAAGTGCTATTGAAAAATTAAAAGAAACCCGTGTTCGGTTTTTAACACAATCTTTATTAAAAAAAATTATTTTTGATCTGTGCCCTTTTTTTTATTAAAAATTAGAAAATAATACTGAGGTTTCTTAACAAAGAACATATCTAGGAAGACTTAACTTAAGGGGGTAGACTACAGTAAAATTTTCAAAAAATTCATTTCTTTTTTTTTTGCTTTAAATTTGAAATCAGCCACCTCGAAAACCACCGAGGTAGAAATTTCATCACAAAATAATCAAGATTTCACGTTTTGGCCGAAACGCGTTTTTCTCGAAACGATGTGTTTCAAAACGGTGTACATGATATCTCAAGATCTAATCAACGAATTGACTTGAAATTTGACACACTTCTTTTATGGATGAGTGCCTCTGGCGTCACGTGGGATTTTGTCAATATCTTGCTTTGTTCAATAATTATTAACAATCATAACATGAAATTTGTGCCGAAAAAACGTATTTGCACTTGAGATTTTTGTTAAGGCAGACAGCAATGCATTGATTGTGCTGACAGCCAATATGACTGAGGAGACATTACAGAAAGTAATGCGCTTTACAACAGCTCGCGAGGTTTGGTTAGAGCTAGACAGTTTATTTGATGGGATATCGGAAGATAAGGTATACGATGTACATATGTTTACAGTTTTTCAATTTTAAACGGAATACCACTGATGACATCGCAACTCATTTATCCAAAATTTAAAATGTTTGGAATGATTTAAAAAGAGAATTGAGTCGAGACTTGTGAAATAATTCCGAGTTACCCGAACTGTTTTTAATATGTAAAATTTTAGGTACATTATCCGAAGAGTATTTTCCATTTAAATCTAGTTGGATGTTAATGTCAAAAAAGGAAAGAAACGTTGAGAATCTAACAAATCAGTTGTGTGCGTAAACAGAGGTGAAGATAACACTTTACAAGAGGCCATCACTGTTACAAAATTTAAGAAAACTGAAAAGGCTTATGTTAAAAAGAAAAAAACATTTGTGTGTTACTATTGTAATAAGCCAGGCCATGTAAAAAGAAAGTGTTTGAAGTGGATATCAGATGGAAGACCGTCAAGAGCAACTAATGAAGTGGATATTACAGAAAATCCAAATGGTCATACAAAAATAATGAATATACTTTCTGTAACGTCAACTGTGTTTTCTAGTGAATGTGATGACAATAGTTGGTTTGTTGATAATGGAGCGACAAGCCATATCAGTAAAAACAAAGATCTGTTTACAAGTTTTGAAGTTTTTACGATACCACTCATTGTTACAACAGCTAATGGAGAGGATATCAAAGCAATTGGAAAAGGAACAATAGATATTGAAGCAGTTGTGAATGGACGCTGTAATAAATTTAGGCTTACAGATGTTTGGTATGTTCCCGATATAAAACCAAATTTGTTCTCAGTATTGGCTGCACAAGATAAGTGTCCACAAAGCATTTTTATGTCAAATACTGTAGCATGTTGTTTAAGATTTGGAAAAATTAAGAGATTAGTTGGTGAACGCAGTCGCTATGGTGGTTTGTTCAAGTTAGCAGTTAAAAATATTCCACCTAAGGGTATTACTCAGGTTAATATGATAGATCAAAAAGATGTATTGCAGTTATATCATGAAAGATTTGGTCATCAAAATATGCGGCATATCAAGACTCTAATTTATAATGAATTAGGAATTATCACTGCTTTACATAAAGATGTGTGTGAAGGTTGCATAGCTCACCGACTTCCATTCGGTACAAGAAGTAAGGCAACTAAACCCGGGGAACGTATACATACATACTGATGTATGTGGTCCATTTTTAGAATTAATGTCAGGTTTTCAATATTTTGTATTGTTTAAAGATGAATTTACTAAATTTCGTTTTGTATATTTCATAAGGAAAAAGTCTGAGGTAGCTAACAAATTAAAGCAGATGTTAGCAGAGGCAAAAACTACAGGCCATATTATTAAAGAGATTTTGAGTGATAATGGAGGAGAATTTGATAACAAGGAAGTCAAAGAAATTCTTGCTCAAGAAGGTATAGTTCATCGTTTTACAATGCCATACACACCTCAACAAAATGGATGCAGTGGAAGAGAAAATCGAACCATAGTTGAAACTGCGAGGGCTATAATGAATGCTCATGGAAATATCCCACAAAAATTGTGGGCTGAAATGATAAATACGGCGAGTTATATTCTGAACCGTACAGGTCCATCTAGTGTTAAAGGAAGATCACCGTTTGAATCTTGGTACGGAAAGATACCTGGGATAAAACATATGCGAATAATTGGTTCAATTTGCTATGTGCATGTTCCAGACAAACGTAGAAAGAAAATGGATCGGAAGGCTATAAAAGGTACTCTCATAGGATATGACCATGATGAAGGATATAGAATTTGGTGCGAAGAGACCAACAAGCTAATTAGATCAAGGGATGTCATCTTCAAAGAAATAACTTTAGTTCAGAAGAAAGGTGCTGATATTCCAGTAAGGCTTGAGAATGAACCAATAGCAGTTCAAAAAGGTAATTTAGACTTTCAAGATTCAATAACCCAAACAGAAGAGAACTGGGATAACGAGGCATCAAAGAAATCTTTAGAGGAAAATTTATCTAGCTCAGAGGATGATTTATTTGAGGAAGCGCGAGATGATTTTCAGGAAAATGAAACAAATAAACGAATTTTGCGTGATCGTTCCTAGCTTAAGTTACCACAGAGATATCCAGATTATGTAACCTGTGCTATTGCAAGCTTTGAAGAACCAACAACCTACACTGAGGCATTGCAATCTGAGCAATCTGAAAGTTGGAAAAGGGCAATGAGCAAGGAAATGGAAGCTCTTCAAGAGAATAAAACCTGGGATTTGGTGAATTTGCCACACGGGAGAAAAGCCTTGTAAATGGGTGTACAAAGTAAAAACAAATCCAGATGGGTCAATAAATAAATTTAGGGCAAGACTGGTTATTAAAGGTTTTTCTCAACAAAAGGGAATTGATTTTGATCAGACGTTTAGTCCTGTAGCGAGAATGTCTACCATTAGAGCCCTGATAAGTGTAGCAGCTAGTGAAAATATGTCACTTACACAAATAGATGTGTCGACAGCCTTTTTGTATGGTAATATCAGCGAAACAATTTATATGCAACAACCAGAAGGCTTCGGTGATGATTCTGGTAAAGTGTATTTGCTGAAGAAGAGCTTATATGGTTTGAAACAAGCCCCTCGCTGCTGGAACGAACGATTTAGTAACCAGTTAATTAAGTTAGGTTTTAAAAGAAGTAATGCCGACCCATGTTTGTTTCTACGTCTAAGAGGTATTAAGAAAATTTTCATGGTTTTGTATGTAGATGATGGATTAATAGCAACAAATGATGAGGACGAACTTCAGGAGTTCATAGATGATTTGAAAACAAGTTTTAAAATTACTTCTCAACCTGCATCATTTTATTTGGGACTTGAAATTAAAAGAAGTCAAGATTCATCTCTACAAGTGAGTCAATCACATTACACAGAAAAACTCTTGGAACGTTTTGCTATGAACAACTCCAAAGATGTTGCAACTCCAATTGTGAAAGAGGGAGAAATTGAAGGAAGCATTCCTAACACCGTTTTTCCCTACAGACAAGCAGTTGGATCATTAATGTTTTTGATGTGCGGTACGAGACCAGACATAGCGTATGCAGTAGGCGTAGTTTCAAGAAATCTTGAAAAACCAAACGAATCGGATGTAGTCAAGGTCAAGAGGATTTTTCGTTATCTAAAAAGGACAGCTGATTATGCTTTGGTGTATAAAAGAGGAAATAGAATTCTTGAATGTTATAGCGATGCAGATAATGGAGGAGATGTTGGGACTGGCCGTTCAACGACAGGCGTACTGTGTAAATATTCAGGTGGTCCTATCTCCTGGGCTTGTCAAAGACAAACATCAGTGGCTATATCAACAACGGAGGCTGAAGTTGTAGCGGCAAGCGAGGCAGCACGCGAAATAATTTGGCTGAAACGATTATTAAAGGAGCTTACTCATCTTAAGGAGACACCAGTATTACAAGTAGATAATGAGGCTGCTGTTCGTCTAGCACAAAATCCTGAATATCACAAAAGAACCAAGCATATCCGTATAAGACACTTTTTTGTACGGGAATTGGTAATAGCTGGTGATATTGATATCTCAAGAGTTGATTCTGAAAATCAATTAGCAGATATTCTGACGAAACCATTGCACTCTACTCGTCATACATTATTATGTCAAAGAATACGACTTGCAAAGCAATGTGGGAGAGTGTTAAAGCAAATTGAAATTTGGAAAGACATTTAATACTTGCTATTACAACTTGCAAAATGCAATGAAGTAGTATATAATTTTTTTTGTCAGCTTGCTTTTTTCTAGTCTAGAGACTAGACTTTTCTTACTATTGTTTTTTTTCCTTACAAAGAAATATATTACCTGAATATAATTGATTGAGTTTTTAATCTGGAAGTTAATGTTAACCACATCAGGGTTCTCCTCCACGTTGTTCTAGGTCTTCCTACTCGACGGGAACCTTGCGGATTCCAGTCAAGGGCCTGTTTGGCTAGATTTTCGTTTTCGCGTCGCAAGGTGTGGCCAACCCAATTCCATTTCCTTCGCCTGATTTGGTCGTCTATCCTTTCTTGGCCGGCACGGCGCCAAAGTTCTTCGTTTGAAATTCTATCTTGCCAGCGGATTTTTAGGATACGACGAAGGCATCTGTTGATGAAGACTTGTAAGCGCCCTGTGATGAATTGGGTGACTTTCCATGTTTCGCAACCGTACAAAAGAACTGCCTTAACGTTGGAGTTGAACAGCCGCAATTTGGTGTTAGTTGAGATCTCCGTTGAGCTCCATATGCGGGACAGGCATGCATATGCGCCTCGTGCTTTGTTTATTCTGGAACTTACGTCTTCTTCTGCCCCACCATTTTCGGTAATAACACTACCGAGGTAGCAGAATTTATTTACCAGTTCCACGTCACGGTTATTCAGCGCTGTCCGTTCAATGGTGTTCGCATTTATCCGCATTTCTTTAGTTTTAGTTGGATGTAGCCTTAAGCCTGCTGGTCTACTTTCTGTTGCCAAATTGTTCAACATGTTTTTGAGGTCCTGGTGTCTGTGGGCCAGCAAACAGATATCATCGGCGTAGTCAATGTCCTTAAGGCGGTCTACCAAACCCCATTGTATGCCGCCTGTTCTATTATCTAGAGCGCCGACAAGGATGTCATTTATTACTATAAGAAATAGTAATGGCGAAAGTAGGCATCCTTGTCGTACTCCTGAGCTCACCTCAAAGCTGTCGGATAATTTTCCATTATGGAGAACTCTGCATTTGGCATTGTTATATAGGGCTTTTATCAATTCTATTATTTTATCAGGCAATCCACGTCGCCGTAGTGCCTGCCATATAAAGCTCCTATTGACCGAGTCGAACGCTTTCTCATAATCTACGAAAGCAAGGTAAAGGGGGGATCGGAATTCAGTAGACTGCTCCACTATTATTCTCAAGGTGTTAATATGATCAATACAGGAGCGGCCCTTCCTGAATCCGGCCTGCTGCCTCCTAAGCGTTTGGTCAACTGCCTCACTTATCCTAGATAGTAATATATGGGACAAAATTTTGCCCACTGTAGATAGTAAACAGATGCCTCTCCAGTTGTCGGATATTGTTAGGTCCCTCTTTTTTGGTATTTTGACTATGATACCTTCCGTCCAATCCTCCGGAAAGGTACAGGTGTTCCATGCTATTTCTAGGATTGGCAGAAGGGCATCTGCTATGAGGCTTGAGTCGGCTTTCAACAATTCTGGCGGGATGCCATCTTTCCCAGCTGCTTTACCATTGGCCATCGCATGAATTGCGGTTACTATTTCCGTCTTGGATGGGGCCCGGGTGGTGATTCTTATTGGCTGTGCATTGTTGCTGTTTTCCTGAGGTTCCTGTGTAAGTGTACCATTCAGGGCGGCCAAGAAGTAATCTCTCCATCTTTGGAGTTGCTCTTCGTCGCTGCACAGCAGCCTTCCATCCGCACTCTTAACGGCATGCTTTTTAGTAGAGTGCTTTCCCGATAGCTGTTTAGTGATTTGGTACAGCACCTTACTGTTGCCTGTGTTTGCCGCGTTTTCCGCTTTTTCTGCGAGCTCGTTTATCTGCTGCCTTTTATCACGCCGGACACTTCTCTTAACCTCCCGGTGTAATTGGGAGTATTCCCGTTTTAATTGGTGACGTCTTTCCGGTTCGTTTGTGGAGTTTACGCTGTTTTTGAGGGCCCTTCTTCGTTCTATTTTTTGCCAGGTTGTGTCCGAGATCCAGTGTTGCTGGTTTCTTTGGACATAACCGATGCTTGTTTCCGCAGCCGTCAATATCGCGCCCTTTGTCGTACTCCACAATTCCTCAATATTTGTGTCGTCAGAAACGGTTTGCTGGTTTAATAATTCTTCAAAGTTTCCAGCGAATTCCCGCTTTTTAACGCTCTCCCACAGAAGGTCTACGTTAAACCGTCTACGGGTTCTAGCTTCTAGCATCATGTTGCACGTTTCTGATTGCGGCGATTTTAAGGCGAATAGTTGCTACAACCAAATGGTGGTGGCTGACGGCCACGTGATCTATCTGATTTCTCGTTCTACCATCGGGCGATACCCAGGTCTCTTTGTGTATCTTCTTGTGACAAAAGTAAGTTCCACCTACCATGAGTTGGTGGGAACTACAAAAGTCAACGAAAAGCTCACCATTGTTATTGGTAACTTGGCTTAGGCCTTGGTTTCCAATTGTGTGTTCAAGGCCGGTGCTGTCACGGCCGATTTGAGCGTTTAAGTCACCCATTAAAACAATGATGTCTCCCCTTGAAATAGAGCGAAAAACCTCATTCAGTCGCATATAGAACTCGTCCTTGATGTCATCTTCTGCGTCTTCAGTTGGAGCATAGCATTGGACTACCGTAGTACTTCTTATACCCTTGACACACTGCAAAAACGAATGAGCATTCTTCCAACTTCATTGGCTTTCAATGATCATTCATTTTAGAAGCGACACACTGCATTTCTCAATGTTCATTGGAACTGTCAAAATAGAAACTTTACACAAACTGCTAAATATATGAACTGAAAGTGATTACATAGTGATTTATACTTTTAAATTTAATAAAAATTATTAATTGAGGCCCAACAACAGATATTTACAATGGAACCTACTACTTTTTAAAAAATTCTGAAATCTGAATGACAGTTTGACAGTTAGGTATTTCAGTTGGAAATTCTACTGGAAATTTCATGGAAAGTTGTTCGATAATTTCCCAATTTCACTTCCATCTTCATTGAATGAAGTTATTTTGACTTCATTCGATTGAATGACGAATGAAGCTGTTGAATGAACATTGGACATGACATACTGGGCGCGAAAGATCATTCATAGCCGAATGATACTGCAATGTTCATTCGATGCTGCAGTGTGTCAAGGGTATTAGTCTGGTACGCAGGCGCACGGTAATAATCCTCTCAGAAACCGGTGACCAGCTAATGAGGCTGGACCTGGCTTCTTTGGTGAGTATTACGCCAACGCCACTCCTACGGCTTTCAGTTTCGTTTCTACCAGAATATAAGAAGGACTCACCGTTTGGGCAGATATGTTCCCCCGCATCGGGCCATCTGGTCTCGCTAAGTCCCATGATCTTGATTTTATATCGATTCATCTCGTTGAGGACTTCATCCAGCCGTCCCTCAGCCAGCAGTGTTCTCACATTCCATGATCCGGTTCGTGTCCTTGTTCGAAAATCAAAGGTCGTCGTCGTGTTGTCCGTCCGGTTCCGAGGCATTGTTTGCCGATTCGTAGCAATGGTGTTTTTTATGGGAGCGGGTTGCTAACCCTCAGCCCAATCGACTTAAAACTCTGTTTTGTGGCGCAGAGAGCTCGCCATTCGCCCGTCTCCCGTTAGCTCCTTCCGAAGAAGTACCCCAGAGGGCACCGCGGGGAGGTGGGATTAGGACTTGCTAAAGGAAAGCTGCTGTACAAGAAGCTATTGTTGTTGCTATAAGTTGTAGTTCTTCCAATTATGTCAATGTCGTCTGCATAAGCCAGTAATTGGGTGGACTTGTGGAGGATTGTGCCTCTTGATGTCATGCCCGAATTTCCGATCACTTTCTTCAACGGCAGGTTAAAAAGAAGGCATGCCAGACCGCCCCCTTGTCGTTCTGGATACCTTTACTTGGCTTTTCATATTGGTTATGGTCAACCTACATAGTTTCGTCAGTTTGTTGGGGATGCCAAATTCTCTCATGGATATGCTATCCTAGGTGGCTGTAAAGTCTATGAAGAGGTGTTGAATTGAGTTTTGAAACTCTAGACATTTTTCCATAGCTTGCCTCAAGGTGAAAATCTGATATTTTTTTGATTTGCTTGAGCTGAAGCCGCACTGGCAATGGCCTATGCCCTATGATGTCTCTGGTGTATGGGGCCATCCTGTGTTGGAGGATAGTGGTGAATATCTTATACACGGTACTCAACAACGTTATACCGAGATAATTAGTGCATGCTGTGATATCTCCTTTTTTATGTAACGGGGAGAGGATTCCTTTTCTTAGTCGCCTGGCATCGCTTCCTGCTCCTATACTTGCACAATTAATTCATGTCGCTTGGTGTAATTAGGCCCTCAATATTTAATCAGCTTCGCTGGCATGCCGTCTGCATCCGAGGCTTTGTAGTTTTTGATCCGGGATATGAATCTGCTAACTTCTTCCAAGCTTCGTGGCGGCAGCATAGCATTTTCATCAGATATAGGTGAGCCTCCGAATCCTCAGTTAGCTCGCCATTTAGCAATTCATGAAGTGCTCTTCATCATTGATCAGATTCCCTTCTTTTTCCTTGCAGTATGTGCAACGTGGAGTGTTTTGCGTCATACTGCAGAGTCGTCGGTGGAAATCTCGTCGCTCTCTGTACTGTTCTAGTTCAGAGACGAGATTTCTTCCCCGGCTTACTTTTTTCGCCTGTGAATTCTCTTTTCTTCTTTTCTGAGCTCTTTATAATTCTCTTCGCGACCTCGTGTTCTCGAAGACTGCTGTATTGCTCGATACGCAGCATTCTTATGCTCAGTTGTGTAGTGCAGCTGTGTTGATTCGAGCCTGACCAACGGAAACAAAGCTTTTCAGCTTTGTACTGGGCTCTTGGAGCACCCTACCAACAAGATGGCGATCGGAGTCAAAGTTGGCGCCTCGGTACGTTCGTACCGACATGACATCAGATCCGAAAGGTGGCTGCGATCTAAGAACACTTGCTCAATTTCGTTCCGAGTGGCTTCATCAGGAGATACCCAGCTGTGTTTATGGATATCTTTACGCGCAAATCTAGTACTTGCAACGACCGAGTTCTTACTTGCTGCCATCTCTACAACCCGCTGTCCATTGTCATTAGTGTTTTCATGCAAGCTGTGGTTGCCGACATATTGCCTGTGGGCTCCCGGCCTACTTTGGCGTTCAGATCTCCCAGTATGATTTTTACATACCTGGGGCAGGCATTAAGATCCCTTACAACTAATTCGAAGAATTCTTCTTTATCATCATCCGGGGACTCTTCTGTAGGTGCGTGAACGTTTATGAGGCTGATGTTCTTAAATTTACCTCGCACACGAAGGGTGCATAGCCTTTCGTTTATTGCTTTAGAACCGATAATGGTAGGCTTCTTTCTTTTGCTGACCACAAAACCTGCTCCGAGAACATCGTGTTTTTGTATGACAGCTGTAATATACGACAAACTTAGGTTTTTGCAAAACACCATTCCCTGTCCGTCTCATCTTTTGAATGGCGGTAATGTCAGCTTTACACTTTGACAGGGTATCGGCCAGATGTTATGTAGCTCGAGTTCTGTACAGAGTTCGAACATTTCATGAGAAAATTCGTAAATCGTTTTGCAACATTCTAGTATCCGAGGCATGTTGGTCGTTCCATAATAATTGTTTTTTTCGGGCGAGGTTTTTAGTCTCACGCCAACCTTACTTGGAAGGGACTAGCCCGATCATATTAGCCTATCATCTTTCATAGAATAGTTACCAGTGGCCATGATTAGGAGGTTATGATCGCACTTCCATCAGTCCGAAATAGTTGCAGCACGTGCACGTTATGCTTGATGTTATTCCCCCTATTCCGCTGATGACTGACCACCACAAACTCATAAACAAAGTAACTAATGATGTCAAGGATGAACACCTCGTTTCTCTGCGCTACTTCGAAAGAGATTTCATCACGCTATCTTTAGTAGAAAATAACGTCAAAAGACGTAAAAATGCCAGTTTACGAATAGAACTAGTCAACGAGGACACACGAATGAAAGACACGAATAAAAGTTCGCTACCAAAAATATTAGGCGGTTCCGAATCTTACCATCTTTACCACGAAACGCGCCGGCTCAGGCTAAACTATCCACGATCATCTGAAAAGACCCAGAAACTTTTCTAAATCGGTGAAATATTTGTAATTTCGGATATAAGTACTTGTATTAATTACACTAATAACAGGTCTAAGTACAGCTTCCCCCTTCAACTCGAAATATTCCATTCTACCCCCATTTGACACGACTATCCGTGGTCTCCAGCTGATGGGATTAAATATCTGATCTATTTTATGGACACCACACACACATTTTATACACAAATTTAAAAATAATTTACGATAGTTTCTGTTATCGTAGATGTTTCTTCTTCCTCATGACGTAGGTACACCACTTACAAATACAAGATAACCGAAATCCTTTATCCTAATTGCATATCTTTATACTATGCTGAACAAAATTCAACAAATGTGTGCTGACGAAATCAGAAACAAAGGCTGAAATACAAGATAATTTCGATTTAATGTCACATTAGAATAGACGAAATCAATCAATGACAACTCTAGTGAAACTTGTGCCTTTGGGATCTGATAGAGGGATGGACATATTGAATACATTATTGATCACCTGGATATCCGCAGGAATCACCTCACGTCTACAAAGTGGATAGATATGCCTGACGAGGTCACCCGATAAATTGATGATTTTCCACTTGAGTTTGCTGGACACGCAGTTAGCACTTCTAACGAAGTATGTCAGGAATAATTTCGCATAGATACCGGAAAGGAATCGATACGAAAATCACTTTTGCGTGCATGTTCTCATCTTTCACTATCGTAGATTTTCACGCAAAATTCAATTTCTCCAATTGTTTTTGGACTGCTTTGTTTTGTTGTTTTTGTTAAGATTTAATGAGAAATACAAATATCGATCTTCCTATCAAGCAACCACATGTCCTTCCTTTGATTGCTCTTATTAGTGATAAATGATGACGCTACGTTTCAAAATCTTTTAACTTCCTTTAGAGTAGGGTGCTGGGCTCTTATGTCTCGTCCTGTGGTTATTATTTTACAATGGTGGTTGGATGACTTTAATAAGGCTAATTTTTCAAGAAATCCAGTGCCAGGGATCTTTGAGTAATATCGAACCTGGTGTCTGATAAATATATTTAATCGATTTTAAAAAGGTCTTCGATACCACAGATCGAAGGTTTATCTTTAAATTTATTTGATAATACAGGACCTTACCTCGTTTATGGTTTTCAAGCTGTTATCCAAAATCGAAAATTCGCCTGCGTTAAGGTCCTTTGTTAACTTTCCAGTTTATAGGGAAGTTATTGCAATCGGTCCGAAAATCGAAATCGTAATATTCAACGTAATTTCATTTCTCAAGAAGTATGTTTGTGTGTGTGTGCGTACGTATGTGGTCATTTTCCCTGAACGATAACCCGCGAACTAAAAAATATATCGTCTTCGTTGAGGTGCTGTATTAATGAAAATATGAATTGGAATTATTTTCATAAGATTCGGTAGAACCGTTTTTAGGTTTAAGCGATGTATGTATGTAGATGATTTTGGTTACCTGAAAGATATCGCGCGAACCAAAAACTTATCGCCTTCTTTGAGGTGTCGATCGAAGAATATTAATGAAAACATGCTCTGCAAAAAAATTTCATAATATTTGGTAGGGCCCCTTTTGTTTAAAGGATTTTTGTAGCTGCACAATACCGCACGAGTTATGTTATTAGTTTAATTATCTTGAGATAAAAAATAAAAACAACTTTATTCGTAAAATTGTACTCTTGGGAGTACTCCTTTATTGAATGGTTTGAATCTTAAGACTAACCTTTTAAGAAATATAATTTTTACTTCTGACAATAAAAATAATTTTGGCTCTCACCAACTCGTTCAGATTCTAATTTTTCCAGTGAAAAGAAGCTTCTCATTTCGTCTGGGAATTTAGTTTAGTTTGGCTGATGGTAATGATCTCAAGAAACGACGTTTCCGGCCGCAGATTTTTATGTAGTTAAATTATAATTTCTCATCAAATCTTACCAACTAGACTTTTTATTTTTGTTGCAAGTGACCAGCGCCGTAACTAGGCATGTGCGGGCGGTGCGGCGCACCAGGGCCCCCGAAGATTTTTTTTTTTAGAATTCGTTTTAAAGTATGAGCTAGAAAAGATCTTCGATAACGTTTTTATAAGATTGTATAAAATTGGATCTACTTTTTTATGGAAAGGGCCCCTGGGAAACTTTTTTTTCTAGAACGCTCTTATTAGTATCTAATAGAAAATGTTTTCAAGAAACCTTTTTTTTAATGAACGCTGCTTTGTAAGAGAGCTTATGATTTTATTATTTACATGCTATTTTATTATTTACATGCTACTTAATAGCGATTTCATGGGATGAGCGTCAGGCATTGGGCGTAAAGTTTTTTACAATGCAACAGACAAGTGCAGAAATATATATTTCTCTTTCTGTTTCGTAAAAACCAGTAGTTTTTTTTTAGAAATTCATTTTCAAGGGCCCCTTACGAAATCTTGCACAAGGGCCCCCGAGACCCTCGCTACGGCGCTGCAAGTGACGTTGTCTTTACATATCTCTGTTATGTTACCATCACCTTGAAATTGAGTATTTGGTACTATAACTCGCAGACGAAAAATGATATAGACTTCATTGAGGTGCCGATCGGATCCCATTAACTAAAACGGGTTCTATATAAAAATTCATAGCATTCGGTTAAGCGGTTTTTTGGAACGAAGTTCGTTAACGCGGCTTGCGGGTAGAGTGATTTGGTAGAAATCTTCACAATCTATGCTGTGTGTGTATGCGTGCGAGTATCGATCCTAAGTAATTAACGAATTCACGCTATGGGAAGAAATGGCAATGGAAAATGGCATGCATAAGGGACATGCACACTTTTTCCTTTGTTCATTATCGAGTGTAGCAACCCTTTTATTATCAATCTAACTTTTAAGTGGCAATCAACCATTAGGTTAACGCATTGGCGGAAATTGCGGCTATAGCCGTCATAAGTTTACCTCCTCAAAAACAATTGACGGCTGTTGCCGTCATGGGATAAAAGTTATATTTGAAAAAAAACGCTGCGCAAATGACGGGAATAGCCGTCACAATATTTTAGGCCTTAATCTACATTAAACCGATCCAATAACATTCCGAACACACTGTAAAATCCTTATTTACGCTGATGACATCAAACTGTATCGCCACATAAGGAGTATAGAGGATTGCAAACTTCTGCAAGCAGATCTAAACACCTTCTATTCTTGGTGTTCCAACAACAACCTTGTGCTTAATATTAGTAAATGCGAGATCATGACTTTTTGTAGGAAACGTGGTGTTATAACTTATGACTATACTTTCCTTGACAACAAGGTCTCCCGTACTGAATCTGTAATCGATCTTGGGGTTAGGTTAGAAAGTAAGTTGGATTTCTCCACCCACATCAATTATATCTCCTCCAAGGGCAATTCAGTCCTGGGATTTATAAAAAGATGGTCCAAAGAGTTCAACAACCCCCTCGTCACTAAACACCTGTACGTATCTTTGGTTAGGCCTTTGCTTGACTACGCTTCCCAGGTATGGTCTCCTTACTACTCCTCCCATGTTAGTAGAATCGAATCGGTTCAAAGGAAGTTCGTCCGGTTTGCACTCAGCCACCTCCCGTGGGATGACCCACTCGCTCTTCCGCCTTATGAGAACAGACTTAAATTGCTCAACTTAAGCTCCCTCCATAAGCGCCGTGAGGTCGCTGACGTTATATTCGTTCATCGACTGATGAATGACAAGGTGGACTCTGGTTTCTTAAGAAACCGCGCGTCATTTAGAGTGAATAACTACAACCTGAGAGGTGAACCTCTCTTGCACATTAATTCCTCTAACACCAATTATGGCATGTTCGAACCCGTTAATCGCATGCTTATAAATACTAACAACAATAGGAGTGTGTTTAGCTTGCTAACCAGTGAAGTTGTCCTTAAAAGGACACTTCTCAATGTGGCGTGACTCTCTGCGTGCCTCACTCCCTTATTAGTTTTGCATGCTTCTCTGTTTAATGTTTTTGAACTTTTATGTTTTTAATATTTTATGTTTGCATGTCTCAGCTGAGCCACGGCAGTGGTAAAATTTCCCAGCCCTGCTGGGAGGTGCGCCTTCTGCGTTAGAAGAGAAACTCTATATATGTATATATATATACATATATATATATTTATATATATATGTGTGTATGTGTATGTATATATAGATTTTCATGCTTAACTGAAAAGTGCGCCTTCTGTGCTAGAAGGGTTAACTCTAGACATTAAATATAAAAAAAATTCCTCAAATACCGAAAATGTATAAATATATTAACATATAAAAAAAGTGTGGTATTTCAAGCGGCATGCTATAAAAAGTGTCCGTTAATGGTTAAGAATATGCAAAATCATCTCGCACGAACTGTTATCTAGAAATAACTGTTGTTTTGAAGAGAGATGCAGCCGAATGCAAAATCGTTTTATTCATTGCTATAGAATCCGTGCTGTGATACAGTCGTAGGAGGTTTTGCTTTCGGCTGCAAGCCAAGAAATTAAATCACAAGTTTTGTTGTAACATTCGAATGTTATCTAGAATTACGGGAATATATACATATAGGTATACTAATATCGAAAACTTATGTGAATTACGTGAAATATAAATAGTGTATATTGAAAACTTATGTGGTATTTTCAATTGAACTGAGTGTAGTTAACCCACATCGAGGATATATGACTATGCCTTCTTATTAAAGTGAATGGTAATGCGAGAGGTTGCCGTTAAGCCTTCGACTCTAGGACCAATGTTACTGGAAGGGATGCTGCGATCTAGAAAGTAGACATTACGCATTCGAAGGAAAATGTACGGAATCGATTTTGGAAGGTTTATATTCCCTGCTGGGGAAGCTGGCTATTTCGTAAAACAATCAAGATGGCGGCCAAATTGGGTGGGTATCAAAAGAAAGGGTATGAGAGGTGGAATACAATTAGCTGTGTGCCATCATTTCAATTTCTAAATGACCGCCGACACAAAATGGGGATAGACTAAAAAGTAGAAAATATAACCGATGAACTTCAAATTATGCACATTATGTATAGTTCGCGTGACAATGAAATTTGTAAAAAAGCAAGATGGCGGTTCCAAGACGACGATGGAATTTTTCAATTGTGCTCCCGAGAATTGTGCTCATCATATGAAGGAATGTGACTATTAGCTGCTTGGCGTAATTCCAAATACAAAATGGCGGCCAGCAAAATCTAGCGATTTAGCATTTACTTTACTGTAGAGATCATTTCTGTGTGTTGTCTTGGTGGGTCACAACACCACCTTTAAACTCCGATGCAAACACCACACAATGCAACTAGCAGAGAAGTACCTTGGCCATAATGACTTGGCCGTTCTACGATTTCAGGCGGACTACGTCACTACTGAGCCTCGGGAGACAATACCTATGAGTTATAGTGGAAGTGCGGACCGGACACTGTCTGATAGGTACGCATGTGGCCCGCTTAGGTGTCGAGACCTACGATTTCTGCAGAAGCTGTAAGGATTTGGACGAGGAGGAAAATGTACAACACCTTCCCTGTCACTTCCCAGCCTTAAGCAGAAGTAGACTAACGACTCTGCGTGAACCTTTCCGAAGCACGTTTGCAGAAATCTCGAAGATTGGGATAATACAATTAAGAAGATTCATTACTTCCTCTAGGTGGAATAGCGAAGAAACGATACTTTAACATCAAATGGCCTCGGTAGCCTAGGGTGTAAGGCGTCTGGCTACCATCCATGGTAGGGAACTGGGGTTTTCCCTGCGGATTTCTTATGTTTTGGGTGAAAATGCAATTTTAGAAGCCTTATTAATATATGATTGAATTCGATTTTTAATCAAACAATTCTGTCATGTTCTAATAATCACCTTTAAGAACCCCGAAATATGCTTATCTCATTTCGAGGCATAATTTGATTTGTTTACTTTTGGTGAAAGCTCCTCAAATATTGCAGCCATGTTGCTGGCTAGAGCATGGCAACTTTTAGCCGATGGTGTGCGACAATATGGCATGAATTTTGAGAGCGGCGTCTGCATTGCGGGAATATGATATGAATGCTGAGAGCAGCTTCTGCATTGCAACATTGAAACCCAATTCCTCCCACCAAGCGCGGGTTATTTTGCCTCGCACACATAGAATTATACGCTGCTGTTTGTAGGTGGAGCTCAACCAAAAGTTTCCATGCTCTAGCCAGCTACATAGCCTCAAGTGCCCAGAAACGGGTGTGCAACAAAAGTGCGCGTGTCGCGAATTCTTTGTTTTACCCCCAGCGAAAAAGTGCCAATCGTGCATAAAGAAGTTAACACTTCAAAAAGTTAAAAGTTGGATCACTATGGCATCACTATGGGCATACTCCTTTGGCCTAAGGGTTTGAGCTGTACACCAACAGCTCAGCCTCATCTCCAACCTAACCGAACCTAACCCGTGGCACCTCGCTCCACTAGGTAGGAAAAAGGGCTCGGACAACGAAGAAGTTCTGGCCCCGGAAGGCGTAAGTGACTCAGATGGAATATTAAGTTGTGACATGAAATGTCCTTAAAAGGTAATCTCCTACAAAAAATAAATATTTGTGAAATCGCCAAAATTTTGTTAGAAGACTTGATTCAAATCGAAAGCCAGTCATTGACATTTTCGAAAAGTGCCAATATGTTAGACCCACAGTGTTACTTATTAATGCTAAAATTGTTTTGCCCTTGGTCATACGTTAACAAATTGGGGGTTTTCCGGGTAAATAGGGCAATTTGGGAATTTAATAGGAATCGGAACACAAATGGCAGAATTCGTCCGTCATATTGGCCCCGCAATTTCAACATTATGAGTTTTGAGCGTAAATTCGTTATTTGCTACCGTAAAAGCCTCCCTGTACCGACTTTTATTGGAATCAGAAAATAATTTGCAAACTCGTCGGCTATATTGGCGTTGCCATTTTCAATTTATAAGTTTTGATCATAAATCCGTTGCTTCCGATCTTAAAAATTCCCAGATACCAATTTTCAATAGAATCGGAACACAATTGGTGCTACGTAGCAAATTTTCAACGAAACTGTGTGGTTTATCGCTCACAGAAATAATAGATTAAGGTATACAATAGTTTATTCGTCTATTACTACACCTTTTCCAATTGTAATTCAGAAAGCGTCAATTTTAATTCAGATTAGTCAATTGTATTTCGGAAAGCGTCAATTGTTATTCAGATTAGTCAATTGTAGTTCAGATTTGTCAATTGTAATTCAGAAAGTATGGAATGTAATTCAGAAAATTTCAATATTCATCTTATTGATGTAATAAATTGACCAAATAATTTCTTTAATTGAAGAATAAATATTCTCCTAGCCACATCATACATGATCATCATCATCAAGAGCTCCACCGCCTATTGTTAGCCTTGGCTTCCTCCAGCATACGCCTCCATGATTCTCGATCCCTGGCCCGACCTTTCCTGTTTCTTATTCTGCCTTAATTCATCCTCGACGTCATCTATGTATCGTTTCTTTGACGAACTGGTCTCCGTTTTCCTGGCTGTACAATTAGAACTAAGTTAAACCTATGACAAATTCCTTCAAATTAAATAATAAATTATCCTACGCCTACTTACTAAAATGTCGCTGTGGTTTGTGTACAGTAGGTAGTTTCCGGATATATGTATGAAGCGTAGATGTCGCTGTATGAAGTGTAGATGGCGTTGTAGCCACAAGGTCCTCAATGACAGCGCCATCTAGAAAGCGCCTTGTAAAGTAATAGAATAACCTTTGTTCTTTCTTTTGATGTAAACAGCGAAAGTTTAAAATATCATTAAGATCGGTAGCACGGTGTCGGAGTCTATTGACAACACACAGACAAACATACATGCATACGTACATACATACGAGCAGACATTCATTTTCATATAGCTAATTTGGTTGTTTTCAGTTGTCTTTTTAGATAATTTGGATATGGCATAAAGAACGAACCGTGCCATGGGCTAATATTCGCAAAGTATACCAAATTTATTAAACAAACTAGTTGGGATGTGGGTTTGACCCCTTCCGTCCACACGATTAACTTCCCAGTATGATGAACGAAGATGGAATAAACTGACTTCTTACAAAATAGTTATAAGTTTAGCACTAGTGGGAAGTTGACTAGTATCAGAACTGATGACAAAGCAATCCCGAGAGAAGCTAGTTCAAATAACTATAATAGAGGTAAATCCATTTCCTCCTTATTTCGTTCGCTGCACTGAAGCGGGTGTTCAAATTCGTATTGAGCGTGCTGAAGCGCCGTTGACAAACTGGGAAGCGAACGACTTCATTTGGAAATTCCAAAGCTTTCCGGAGATATTAGCAAAACTGTAACTGTAAAGTACTTGTCAGACTTGACCAAAAAGACTGCAAATCCCGGGATGAACCGCAATTTCCTGAAACTGTATCACGCATAGAAAGCAATTGGAAAACAAACAAAAATGTAAAGGGTAACGAAATTTTTGCACGATTTTGAAAGGTTGTCGGATTTTAACAAGTGATGTTTTATTCGAAGGCTATCGCTGTGCGGAACCCAAAAAATATCACTACGTTTAGAACGGGTCTCATTCCATCGATATTTTTTAGATATTAGCAAAACATGTCAACTTAAGGTCTTTCTTACAATTAGCCGAAATTTTCCTATTTAAACAAAAAAGGGCCGACCGAATATTATGAAATTTTCTTCAGACCATATTTTCGTTAATATTCTTTTTTCGTCGCCTCAAAGAAGTCGATATAATGTGTAGTTCGCGCGGTATCGTGCAGGTTCGACCGAATTTTATGAAAATCTTTTCAGATCATATTATGGTTAATACTCTTTGAACGGCACTTCAACTAAGATGATATCTTATATAGTTCGCGCGATATCGTGCAGGTACACAAATCACTTATGCCATTTAAACCAAAAAAACCGCTCGTCCGAATATTATAAAAATCTTTTCAGATTATATTGTCGCTAATACGCTTCGAACGGCACTTCAAGTAAGTCAATCAGTGCCGGTTCGTAAGGTTCAGGATAAGGGAAGCAATCCCCAAAGCGAACGATTAAACTAAAAGTATCGAAGGCTTTATTAACTAAATAAACTGAAAATTAACATAGCGAAGTCAGATAAACAAACAATTGTTTCCAATCTAAAAAAATGTTTGGAACATGTTAGTTACATCGAATACTATACGAAATAGACATTTTTTACCTATAGCAACCTCCGCTATGTAAGTTATCGGCCATTTTCTGAAAATTTCATAATTTTGGTCATTCTTTCTAAATATTAGATGCATATATCTCGGAGTGTGTAGGTCCGCAAAATGCAAAAAAATAGATGCTGTTCGTTATGATTTTGACATTAACCAATTAATTTGAAATTTGGTATACGGGGGTCGGTGCTCACTAATTAAGTGTTCATTTTTCCATAAACAAGATGGCGGCTTCAAAATGGCGACCGAAAGTAGTTAAATATCCTTCAATTGCTACAAAACTTGGTATACGGGGGTTTTTGGGTCGCTGATTACGAATTTAGTGTCCATTTTTTTCATAAACAAGACGGCGGCTTCAAAATGGCTCTCTGCCACATTCATTTTAGCCTGTACCCAATCATTTCCGCAATTTCGCTTTTTTCAACTTAATTTACCTATACTGTTTCCGAACTCAACAAATATAAAGAAAATTTCCGAAAAAATTTATGCAGTAGCTTATAAAAACAATATTCATATAAATATATTATATAATACATACATAACATATGTAATATGAATCCATTAAAAGGTTATTTATACACAAATATGGTGGGAATAAAAAGACTTCTTAAATAAAAACGTCCACCGACTAAAGAACGCAAAAAGTTGTAATGGTGTTTCGTTCGGGTCGTTCTCTAACCTCCTTTTTTAAGGGAGGGTTGCCGGGAGCTCTGGAGTTGTCCAGGGTCGTGTGAGAACAAACACCTTCTTACAAAATAACATTTCTTTATTCAATTAAATATGGTTCTTATATACTAACAATTTCGGTATCTTAAATCTAAGTAACGGCTTACGATATCTGGTTACATGTTTACATAGTGCGGGCAAGTCTATCTACATAGCTAACTACAGGTTATATCTAGGTGTAAGATTTAACTAGTATATTGCTGAGTAATTTTCTACTCGCTAACTACGGGTCACATCTAGGTAAAGTTTTTACTAGGGTATTGCTGGGTAGTTATCTACTCACTACTAGAAGCTACATGTTCGAAAGCTGGGTTCGGTGGAACTACTGGTGTACCCTACTGGGGTCTATATGTGTAAAGCGGAATTCGGTATATAGTCGGTCGGTGTATCGGCCAAATGTTTACATAGTGTGGGAAAGTATGTCTACATAGCTAACTACGGGTTATATCTAGGTGTAAGATTTTACTAGTATATTGCTGAGCAGTTATCTACTCGCTAACTACGGGTTACACCTAGGTATAAGAGTTTTACTAGTATATTGCTAAGCAGTCATCTACTCACTACTATAAACTACATGTACCTAATGTGTGTAGGGTGTGTAGGTCTGACCGTGCCGGATCGTACACCTCGACACGGTCTAGGAATCGCTACTTCGGCACATTGTCGGATCGTACACCTCGACAAGGCCTCGGAAACATTCCTCGGGTAGTGTGTGTGTGTGTGTTGTGTGTATGTCTGACCGTGCCGGATCGTACACCTCGACACGGTCTAGGAATCGCTACCTCGGCACATTGTCGGATCGTACACCTCGACAACGCCTCGGAAACATTCCTCGGGTAGTGTGTATTGTGCGTAGTGTGTGTGTGTGTTATGTGTAGGGTGTGTATGTCTGACCGTGCCGGATCGTACACCTCGACACGGTCTAGGAATCGCTACCTCGGCACATTGTCGGGTCGTACACCTCGACAAGACCTCGGAAACATTCTTCGGGTAGTGTGTGACCGTGCCGGATCGTACACCTCGACACGGTCTAGGACCGGAGAGGGTGACCTCTCCGGAACGAGCCTGGTTAGAGACTCAAGTTTAGCTTGGTGGAGCAGTTTATTTTATACCGAAGTGAACTGTCAAAGGATAATCGCCCAGCCTGCTGGGTGAATATTTTATTTTCCTAAATCTTGCTTAAGGGAATTTCCCCGCCTACTGAGTAAATATATTTTTTTTATGTTCGTGGAGTGAAATTCTTTGTAACGAAACATGGTTCGTTACAAAGTCTCAATTTTTAAAGCGGGACCTAGCGACACTTTTTTTAGGGCTTCTTTAGCAAAATATTTTCTAGCATAAATAATAAAAATTTCACTGTCTTTCATTAATTAATTAATGTATGGGTGTTTCCACAAAAATCCGGCAACTCTGCGTCCGCAGCACTCCCCACTTGATATATGTATTTAATATTATTTTATTTTAAGATTGCTAAGTAAAAAATCAAAATATGTTGTATTTATTCCTCAAAATAATATTACACTATACTCTTGAAATCATATTTATTGACCCCAAATGTCAGTCCCTAGCCATGTCCGTGTACCGAAGTTTTGTGTTTGGACATCCATATTTCGGAAAAAAATTAATTTATACTTTAATTTTCTTTACAATTTTACAATATTAAAGTATTTACAACTAATTTCATCTTTTTTTGTAATTTAAAAAAACAATAAATATGTTTCCTAAGGTCGAAATTAGTGTCCTTAATTTTAATCATCAGTCCCCAGCTATTAACGGATTTTAAAATTTCGCGGCATTACATGACCGTAGAGTGAATGCAATCCAGTTGATTTTAAAAAACGAGATGGAATTATCTGCAGACTGCACTCCCTTTGCAATGGCCATTTTGTATATATATGTATATACACATATATATATATATATATATATATATATATATATATATATACATATATACATATCTACATATATGGGACATTCCACGTCAAATCGGACAAAATTTTTCGACCCCCCTGCGTTTTATCTGAAACTTTTCAGGGACTTTGGGCAACTATTTAAGACTACAAAAAAAATTTTTTTAGAACTTTTTCATTAATCTATTGATCAATAAAAATTAAATGTGTTTTTTCGGGATTTTCATGAATTTTGACTTTCTTTTTTGATTTTGGCTCTATATCTTTCGTTGGGGTCGACGTTTGTGATAGGTTTTACATGTTTTCAGGTCAGAGGGGTTGTTTATAAACAAATTTGCTGAAAAACATAAACATATTTGCGAATTCAATGTCAAAAGGTCAAAAAATAGTAAAAAACTTTAAAATTCAATTTCTCAAATACCCCATCATCGAAATGGACGTTATTGGTCTCAAAATGATCGGGAGAAGTCACTCTAACACCTCGATAAAAAATCTCGATGGGCTCTCAAAGATTTCAAAAATTATGAGTATTTGTTTATAATCATTAATGTTTATTGAACCCTTTGACCTGGATATTTTTGAAACGTCACCAATTTTCACCAAAACTTGTTTATCGGGGTTTTTTTGGTCGCTGATTACGAATCTGCGGTCAGATTCGTGATCTACGAGTCAAAAAACCATTATGTATTAAGTTTCATGGAAAAAGGTTCATTTTTTGAATTTTGGTCCGCCATCTTGGCTGCCATTTTGAATTTTGAAAATCTGACCGCAGATTCGTAAACATATAGACCCTCTCAACTACAGGCCCCGAAGGAGAGTTTTTCAGGGTGGTCAACTCAGTCCAAAAATTCACCGGAGTGAGCGGAATAAACATGGCGCGGAATAAGTTCGGGAACGTTTTGGTTATAGTTTTGCAGTAAAAAGTGATAAAATATTGTATTTTAACACTTTTAACTGCGCTTGGATTTACCAGTGAAAGTTTATTAGTGATTTAATTAAAAAAAATAATAATTTAGTGATTAAGTGTCTTTTAAGTGTTTTAATTGTTAAGGCGAACAACTGTTTTTATATTCACGGTGTTTTTTAATGTTTATTTACGAAAAAAATGTTGAAAATTTAATGTTTTGTTTAGTTATGGGATTACAAGTGATTTTAAAGTGATTAATACATATATTATGTAATTAGAATTAAAAATATAGGTGTAGAAAAACACTTTTCTTATTCACTTTTCCTTTCACACTTTTCTGCACTTATATGTTTAATAATAATTCCATAATAAATTATTTAATGACTTTAAAATCACTTTTAATTAAATAATCAGCATATTTTTCCTTAATAAACACGAAAAAAACACCGCGAAAGTAAAATAAATTGATCACCTCAACAATTAACACACTTAAAACTCACTAAATCACTATTTTTTTTATTTTTTCTTATTAAATCACTAAAGAACTAATCACTGATAATCCATGTATAATTTAAAGTAATAACTTACAATGATTTCCGACTTTTTACCACAAAAATATAACGAAAACAATCCCGAGCCTATTCCGCGCCATGTTTATTCTAACCAAATGTCAGATTTGTGGACTGACTTCAGCTATGGTTGTATTAGTTCAAGAGAGAACTTCATGGCCTGTAATGGAGAGGGTCTTGGTTGGAGGTTTCACGCTTTGAATAGAGAAGTTAAGGAACCGAACATAGCGTACATGTATACGGATTCGAGGGAAGCACTTGAGCTCACGAAATTTTCTCTCTAATTCTCCCTCTCGGAGTGGAAAACGCGGGAGAAGGCAACTGAGAACTTTCACTACCATAGGAAAGTAAATTTCGATAATTTATGAATATAAAGTGTAAAATTTATCCT
Organism: Thereva unica; assembly: GCA_949987705.1. Classification (NCBI taxonomy): domain Eukaryota; kingdom Metazoa; phylum Arthropoda; class Insecta; order Diptera; family Therevidae; genus Thereva; species Thereva unica. The sequence continues at coordinate 54,646,255 of OX465281.1, read as the reverse complement.
TTTAATCCAAAGAATAAAGTGTCGCTTTGCATATTCAGTTGTTTTTTAGGAAGTGCGAGTACATTTAATGTCAATAAAAATAAATTAAAAGCGCAGTTTTTCTCCACAATTTCAAATGTAAACAAACTTTGACCACAACAACAGAATACATTGTCTAACTTGAACAGAGGCTTAGCGAAATTTGTTCAGTTTTGCGAAGGGTTTGCTCCAAACATTTAGCCAAGTGTAATGTTCTCATCGGGATGATTGTTGAGAAACGCAGTCCCTCCCGGTTTTTGACTAAATATGACACCGCCATTGTCCGGGTTAGACACAAATACTAAAGAATGCTGTGCATAAGTGTTACCAAAATTCTTCCCTGGTTTTAATTAATTGCGCTTCCCTCTCTTCTCTATTCAAAGGTTTCACGTTGATTCTCTGTGGCAAAGAAGCTAGTTATATTACAGCTTTTCCATGTTGTGTAAGGCTGGTCGTCCACTGGAAGCGTATTCGAGCGGCTTCGCGCTACGGCCATACATATGAGCGGCTACAAGCGGCTCATTTGTATGACCGAAGCGCGAAGCCGCTCGAATACGCTTCCAGTGGACGACCAGCCTAAGGTCTCGGCCACGATAAAAGCGGCGCCAGGAAAATTTGAATAAGCGGAGAGAGGCACTTTAGTATTGTCACTCTGCCGCTCGCCGCTCATATCATGTTCGAGGTGTCATACAGCAATGGGAAGCTGTAATATCTCCAGCTTTAGTGTTTCCAGAGAAGGAAATATGTTAAGATTTTTGTTGTGATTAATCTTGATATAAATTTAAATTTATTATTATTTATATAAATTTATTTTTATTAAGTTGCCTATTTGGTCAAGGAAAGCAGTGCTTCCTTTGCTTCCAAAGAGGAACCGCCGCTGAAGTCAATATCTTTCGTGGTGTACAAAAATCACTTACTCCGCTTAAACAAAAAAAAACGGCTCGACCGAATTTTATGAAAATCTTTTCAGATCATATTTCGTTTAATACGCTTCGAACGACACCTCAACGAAGTCGATATCTTTTTTGGTTCGCGCGATATCATGCACGAAAAAATGACCACAAACGTACGCACACACACACACACATACTTCCTCCCAATTTTTTGCTTAAAATGCTCCTGGGGCCTTGAAAGATGAAAATACGTCGAAAATTTCGATTTCAATTTTCGGACCGATTACAATAACTTCCTATACTGGGAAGTTAATAAAGGAAAATGTCTCAGTTCAAGATATCACAAAGACTCAAAAGTAGCAGCTCAGTTAATTCCAACAATCTGCTATCTGAATTAAGCGCTATTATTCTTGAGAAAATGGTTGGAATAATACCCGTAATTTTCGCTCTAGTTTATAAAAGAAGAATTGTCGCTAAGCATCAGTCATTTGATCCACCTTTAATTTTAATTAAGTTTTTTAAAAAGAATCTCCTTATTTCCATCGGGATCTCCCACAATCTTCCGATGGCATCAAAGTACAACAAAGCTTTCCAACTCCACCGTCAACTGCAAATTACTGGCCCAACTATTCTACTGAGTCATCTTGCACTGGGACGGAAAAAGAACCTTGCAAATTCAAATTTTCAGGTATTTTCTTTTTGTCCTCGGGTTCTGAATCTCTAAGGAGAGCAGAGTCATCCACTATTTTTTATCAGTAATGCCCTTTCTGAGCAAAGGTAAAATGTGACTTTCAAGCGCTTAAAAGAGGGTTTTTAGTAGAGATATGAAAATTTTCTTGCAGCATTTACGAGGAAAGATACTGCAAATGAGATCATCCCTCACGTAAAGAGGTGCATAAACTCTAAAGGCATCAAAACGATGTCATTTAGTTGGAATCGAGAGGAGTCTCGTTTATGAATATATTTTTTCGTAGTATAGCATCATAATCACTTCATAGTTGCGCGCTGTTGTGCAAATATAAAAAGTGTTGAAATTTCCTCCATCCTTCAGAATTTGATTAATGCACAACTTTAGGGCATGCAATATTTTCCAAGGAAACGTAAAATAAACGTAAAATATTTTCAATGCAATTTTATCGGATAAATGATTTTGGTCACAACAGACAAAAAGGCATAAAAGTTTTAACAAATAACTACCACTAAAAAGTACACAGAAATAGTTTATGGAGTCAAGTAGTTTGAATGAAAGTTTTCTAAAAACTAAAAACATAAAAGCTACACATTTTTCACATGTGCAATGCTTATGTACGCATTCTACTTAATTTGTTGCTTCACAGCATTTTTTCTGATTTCGAGCAAGCTCCTTTTCTGCTTTGGTTTCCTTAGTCTTGTCCGAGCTTTAGCCGAACGTTATGGTTACATGATTGCACTTAAAGAGCCTTGACAGACTATAGTAGGCTTTTTTGGGTTTAGCAGTCTTCCTGGTTCCATGCTCTTGTTGGCTGCTACTATTGACCCAAGGTATGTAATGGATTTTTCCACTTCAAACTCATGTTCTTCTACCTTGATTGTACTTTGTTCTACTTTGCGTTTAATGTGCAGTCCCAGTTTTCCTGCTGCCCGCTTAGTCTCGTTGAAAGCGTCCTGTACTTTGTTGCTCTTCCAATGATGTCGTCTGCATAAGCCCGTAATTGGGTGGAATTGTGGAGGATTGTACCTCTTGATGATACACCCGAATCTCGGTCACTTTCTGCAACGCCAGGCTGAAAAGGAGGCAGACCGTCCTCTTGTGGGAGTCGGTTATACAGGGTGTCCCACATAAACTTACAAAGCGGCCGGCTGTGGATAGGTCTTGGATAGACGAACAAAAAATCGTATGGGTGGGGGGGGGGAAATCGTAACGGTTTAGCCGCTAGGGCGTTTTGAAGTTTTTTTGCTAGAGTTTTACATATCACCCTGTATTTTTGTAACCGTGTAACCCATTTTCATGATTATGGTACCGGTGTACGCAGAATTCCCCCACCTATCTACGACGGTAAAAATAATGGTTCTATCTTATAAACTTTTGGAGTTATGAGTCGCAATATTAACTTTAAAATTGCTTATAACTTCTAAAGTAAAGGCCATAGAATAAAACTTGTAATACACTATTTATAGGAAATTGTCCAAACTTTTTAATTTTGGAAAAAAAAGTTTAGGTTTATCACGTATTTTTTGGAGAAAAAGGTGGTTTTAGTTGAAATTTTAGTGAAAAAAATACAAAATTTTGACTTTGGCGACTCATAACTCCAAAAGTTTATAAGATAGGACCATTATTTTTACCGTCGTAGATAGGTGGGGGAATTCTGCGTACACCGGTACCATAATCATGAAAATGGGTTACACGGTTACAAAAATACAGGGTGATATGTAAAACTCTAGCAAAAAAACTTCAAAACGCCCTAGCGGCTAAACCGTTACGATTTCCCCCCCCCCACCCATACGATTTTTTGTTCGTCTATCCAAGACCTATCCACAGCCGGCCGCTTTGTAAGTTTATGTGGGACACCCTGTATATGTTGATTGGTCTGGAAAGTGTTCCAGATACCTTTGCTTGACTTTTGTCACCATTGTTCATGGCCAACCTACATAGTCTTGTCAGCTTGTTGGGGATGCCGAATTCTGTCATGGCATTGTAGAGTTCTCTCTGGCTATGCTATCATAGGTCTATGAAGAGGTGTTGAATTGAGTTTTGAAACTCTAGACATTTGTTGGCCTATGTGGATTTTGGCGTATGGAGCCATCCTGTTTTGTAGGATAGCAGAGAATATCTTATAAGCGGTACTCAACAATGTTATACCGCGATAATAAGTGCACATTGTGATATCTCCTTTTTTATGCACCGGGCAGAGGATGCTTTCTCTTCCCATCTTTTTTTTTTTTTATGTGAAAGACTTTTGCCATCGCTTCCTTCCATATTTAACCAATTTCGCTGGTACGCCGTGTACACCCGAAGCCTTGTTATTTTTGAACCGGGTGATGGCTCTGCTAACTTCTTCCAAGCTTGGTGGCGCAGCATAGCATTATCATCAGATATTGGTGAAGTCTCCGAATCCTCAGTTAACTGGCCATTTAGCACTTCATCAAAGTGCACAGATTCCCTTCTTGTTCCTCGCAGTATGTGCAACGTGGTGTGAAGGTGCGATTTAAGATGCCATGAGCACTGGCCAATATGCTGGATTGCTTTATTATCTACTCTGGGCAAAATCTTGTCCCATAACTTACTATCTAGGATAAGCAGTAGATCGAACGCTTAGAAGACCGTAGGCTGGATTCAGAAAAGGCCGCTCAGGTACAGACCATATTAACACCTTGAGAAACATAGTGTAGCAGTCTACTGAATTACGATCCCCTCTTTATCTTGCTTTCGTAGACTATGAGAAAGTGTTCGACCCGGTCAATAAGAGATTTATATGGCAGGCACTACGGTAACGTGGACTGCCTGATAAAATAATAGAATTAATAAAAAGCCCTATACAATAATTCCAAATGAAGAGTTCTCCATATTGGAAAATTATCCGACAGCTTTGAGGTGAGTTCAGGAGTACAACAGGGATGAATTCATTCGCCATTACTATTTCTTATAGTAATAAACGACGTCCTTGTCGACGCTCTAGATAGTAGAACAGGTAGCATACAATGGGGTTTGCTAGACCGCCTTAAGGAAGTCGACTGTTTGCTGGCGCACAGGCATCAGGAACTCAAAAACATGTTAAATAATTTTGCAACAGAAAAGTAGTCCAGCAGGGTTAAGTCTAGAAGACTTAAAACACGCTTGAATGCACAGCGCTGAATAACCGTGACGTGGAACTGGTAGATAAATTCTGCTACCTCAGTAGTATTATTATCGAAAATGGTGTTGGAGAAGTAGACGACAGTTCTAAAATGAATAAGGCACGAAGCGCATATGCATGCCTGTTCCGCATACGGAGATCAATACAGATCTCAACTAACACCGGCTCACACTAATTGCGGCGGTTCAACTCCTACGTTAAGGCAGCACGGTTGCGAAACATGGAAAGTCACCCAATTCATCACAGGGCGCCTACAAGTCTTCATCAACAGATGCCTGCGGCGTATCCTAAAAATCCGCTGGCAAGATAGAATTTCAAATGAAGAACTATGGCGTCGTGCCGGCCAAGAAAGGATAGACGACAAAATCAGGCGAAGGAAATGGAATTGGGTTGGCCATCTTTCGACGCGAAAATGAAAATCTAGCCAAACAGGTCCTTGACTGGAATCTTCTAGGATCCCGTCGAGTCGGAGTGAAGGAGAACCCTATTAGCAGTGGCAGCAACAACTGGAAGATTCTGGTCTGAGTCCGTTGGAGGGCAACTGTTTCCGCTCTATGTCCCATGCACGAGGGATTAAAGGGGAATAAAAAGAAATAGAAGTAGATTTAGACTCTGCTCTGCTTGTAATTGTTTTTTTACTTTCTTAACTGCGGTAATCACAGCTTGAATTATTAACCGGAAAGAGCAAACAAATCTTTGCATTTGGCAATAAACAATTTGCAAACTTTTTTACCTATACTGGAATTCGCAAGGATGCCGTCGAGTTGAAAGACGTAGAACAACGTGGAGGAGAATCCTACTAGCAGAGGTCGCAATAACTGGAAAATCTTGGTTAGAGCTGAGAGCTGTCGCGCAGGAGGGCAACTGATTCCACCCTATGTCCCATGAGGAATTAAAGGAGCATAAGTAACTAAATGATATGCTGGATTCTATTTTGGAACTCATGCTTTATCTAACTATCAGTTCGCATCAAAAAATGCAGTCAAAGTGTCGTCGCCCTCTATTTGTGTGGATATTTTTTCGTCGGAATTTCCATTGTGCTGATACTTACCGAGTATCTCTTAAAATCTTACAAAGCCAAACTCACGTTGAAGGTGATAAACCACCAACTGCATTGCACTGCACCGAATTTTTAAAGTGAAGCCTCACTCCCTTTCTTTTTCAAAGTTCAACCCCTTCATTGAAAGGATATCTAAAGAGCTAAAGATAAAAACTAAAATGAACGACCAAATCAAGGACCCCATTCGATATAAAGACAGCTGAAAACAACCGAATCCTTTCCACCAAAATTAAGGAGAGCTCGAGTAAATGGACAACAAATTCATACAAAGTCTCTGGATTTGACATTTCGACCCGATGACAGTTATTGTTGATTGGAATAAATTTGCATTTGGCAAGTGGATGTTGATTATCCTACATCGTTTGGCATCCACTTGAAATTCACGGACGACATAGAAGTACCGCTTTAAAAGTTTTTGTGAAATATTTTATAAGTCTGAAGATGGGTTTCAACTGCGAGTATCTTGTATTCACTCAGTTTCATCGTGCTTCACTGGATACTGTATATTAACAAGTTTACATGTGAAATTTTAGGAATCGATGTTTATCTGGCAGACAGCTACATATATTCCCCGAGAGAGAGAATTTGCACTCAGTCTAAATTTTATTAATTTTTCGGTTACAGTTTTTTCCGTTCTGTGTTTTTTTTGTTCACCGCGCGTATTAAAAAATGCATTAGGAGGAGCGTATTTTGCGATTTGTCGACCCCTCCTCTCCCTTTGTGAGATGTTGTAAGATTTGGCTCGACCACCTCCCCCTACCAATAATCTCACGTGAGATTTTTCATTTTTTTAAAATCTCTAAAAATACGTATTTATAGGCGTAACCACAAACTTTAATTATAGATAACTGGTAATTCGAATTCCTACTTGCCCCTACTCTATTCCACTAATGGTGGCCACACAACTACCCAAATAACAATAAAACAAGAGCACTCATACTCAACAGGAATTTCAATGCGCTCAAATCCGGCGAGGGCCCTTCCTGTAATTCTATATTTTATTCTAATGGCCTTTTCACGGGTCAGTGTCAGTGTCACTTGGCTCGTGCGCTGTAGCATTCGTCGAGTCGTGCTTTTGGCTGGCCGTTGGCGGCTAAACAAACGAGGGGCTACTATGCTACTTTCTGGCGTCCGCACCCAGTGGGAAAAATTGGGAGCGATGCACAAGGGAGTGTACTTGGAGCACTCTCAAGGGAGCTTTCTTGGAGTTTTCATAAATTTTATATAAAAAAAGAAAACGGGCAATTATCTTCATGTCCATAAAATGCGACATTAGCATACTCAATAGCCCGCCTCTCATTCGATACGGAGGACAAGCAGCTTTTAGAAGTGGTTAGAATTTAGTTGGGGGACTGCTTTGGTAAAGCCACTCTCGGGCTTGGAAAGAAAAAGGCAATTGCAAAAGATAATCAAAATAAAAGCTTTTCGATACCGGATCACATAACCACAGGCGCCCATGAATATTTCTTTTTTAAAAAGCTTTTTTATAATGCTCCAACAACGCCTTTTTGGGGAGCATAAAAATTATGCTCCCTCGCAATGACATGCAATGTTAAAAAGAATATAGAAAGGGTATGGCAACGGGAGCACTCTCTGCTCCTTTTGGAGCGCTCCAAGATGGCTCTTGGAGCACTCCTTTTTCCCACTGGGATAAAAGTTTTTGTGTAATATTTAGCCATACACACTGGTAGACGGCTGGTCGTGGCCTGAAAGTTTTCGCATTGAAGCTAAGTATCACCACAAACCTGTCCGGTCGCCAACTGGATCGGGCCTGCAGTCCAAGAAAACTGACAAAAATCTTTATGTATGGGGGCATTTGTCATCATTTTGTGCCTGAAGATCTGGGATGGTAGCACGTACATATGTTGTTTCAATCGACTTCTTCATCCAAAAATTTTTGTAGCATTTGCATTTTTGTATGAAAAGGCCGACTGAAACCACTTATGTGCTACCACCTCAGAACTTCTATTCAGTCTCAACCCGTAAATTTACGGCAAAAATTCAAGCCGTATCCACTCGAAACTGAAAGCAAGGTGCGAACTAAGCGTGAAAAACGCGTTCGCGGGTGTTCACAGCGTGAGTCTGGAGCCGCCTTCAGGCACAAACAGATTTGCGAGGAGGCAGGGACGGCGGCCGCCTGTGAGAGAGTTTCTCATACATTTAATTTCCCCGCGCTGCCTGCGAATTGTGTCAGCAAATATCGTTTAAAGGTTTTTACAGTCAACAAAATGTTTGTGCCTTTAAAGCTTTCGTCGGCCACGAACATTTTTGCACTTGAATTAACAACCTCCTATGCTAAACTGTCGTCTTCGCCTACCTGTAAAATTATGAGATCACCTGCTTGCCACGGCCTGTCAGGCGGTTACCTGAAGTCCTCATTCCTCAGTCAGACTGAGTATTGTATGGCCTTCTGCGGACCGTGCCTGCTGACCTGGTGTGCCGGCGACCTGTAAGTGAATTGAGTTCTTTCGTGAAGAAACATGTTTTAATTAATTTAACCCAGTTTTCTAGTACTTTTTCACTGTTTGTTGAAAAATTACGTGAAATTTTTCGAGATCCCCCCTTACGTGAGATTGGGTGAGATTCGGCTCGACCCCCTCCCTGCCCCAAACGCCTAACGTAATTAATGGACGACCCCTTATAATAAATTTTAAAGTAGTTAAATAGCATTTCCAGTATGTTTTAAAGAAAAATTAATTGGAACATCCGAGTACGGCTATGGTTATGTAAACAAATTTCACATTGCATACATTCCATTCTATTAATACATCTTCGACCTATCGGTGCTGGTGCTATTCTCTGCACAAATGATGGTAATACATTACATAAAGCCAAGAACATGTCAACCTCAACAAAAAAAATTACTTCAGCATGAACCAAGCCACTTCTATTGGCAATCCTGTGAGATTCAGTAATGAAAACTAACACCTATAAATCTCTCTCTTTGCAGATTTTTGATCGTAAACTGCAAATCCTTCCAGTAAGCGCAAATTCCCAAGGATCCAGCCATAATTCCGGAATTGTGGTGACATCATCTGTGCGATTGCATCTCATATAAACTCACAATGCATGCAGTTTTACATGACTATTTGGCGATTCCGGATATCCAGTGGAGCCTTGGTTGCTTACTAATCCCTCAACTGTTGCTGAGAGACGATACAATTCAATGCGAACTGCTGCCCGGAATGTAATTGAATGCGCTTTTGGGGTCCTGAAATCTCAGTTCCGCTGCTTTCATGGAAGCAGGGTCTCGCACTATGGTTGTAGAATCGCTGCATTATTTACGCACGCAATTTTGCATATCTTGCTGTAGGGACATTCAGACAGGGACTTTGAGGTAGATGCAGAAGATGATAACAGAATTCCAGAATCGGTGTTCCATTTGATGCAGTTGTAACTGAAATTCAAAAGGAAGGGTAAACAATACGTGAAGCATACATATATTTATTCCTAATCAATATAACATGTAAACTAAAAAAAATGTTTTTTTTTTTCACATAATATAAAACATAACATTTTGCCATGTGAACGAAGAAAGATCGCTGACCAATTAACGTATGAAAACGAGGAATAATCACACTAGCATTTGGAAGTGATGTTGTGAGCTGTACAAAGTGATTGAGATAGGATAGTTTACGATGCTGGACGAAAACGTGAAACAGACGTAGAAGTCGATACTCCCGGTAGTCACTAAGAGAACAGCACATAACAGAATTAGAATAAGGTGAGATATAGTCAAAACAGCCTAACTTGAAACAAACACAGTCAAGTTTACAGGCGCAGGAGGCGTTAAGAGTAGGAAAAGTAGACAGACCATCAGCGCCGTAACTAGACATGTGCAGACGGTGCGGCGCACCAGGGCCCCCGAAGATTTCTTTTTTTTTTAGAATTCGTTTTAAAGTATGAGCTAGAAAAGATCTTCGATAACGTTTTTATAAGATTGTATAAAATTGGATCTACTTTTTTATGGAAAGGGCCCCTGGGAAACTTTTTTTTCTAGAACGCTCTTATTAGTATCTAATAGAAAATGTTTTCGAGAACACTTTTTTTTAATGAACGCTGCTTTGTTAGAGAGCTTATGATTTTATTATTTACATGCATTAAGTAGCGATTTCATGGGATGAGCGTCAGGCATTGGGCGTAAAGTTTTTATCTACCTAATACAGAATATAGTGTAATAGTATGTGCACACATATGAGAAATAAAGAAATTGTTTAAACCAAAGTATAATGCTGTTTTCAATTTCTCACGACCTTTGAACCCTTTTTTTAATGGACTTCGAAAAGGCTTCGAAATCACTTTTTTTTGACGTGACAACGTCTATTAAAACGATGAACGCCGGCTGCATGCATGAAAAATGATGACTCATTGTCCCGTTATGTCCCGTTATGTCCCGTTTTCTCCCGAAGTAATTTTAAAAATTTGATCGTAGCAATCTTAAAAATTTGATTAAAATTGTCAATATTTAATTAGATTAAAGCAAGCCAAACACTCTGTCTCCTAACTGGGTGCCGGTGTATAAGAAAATAGTGAACATTACACTGACGAAAACTGTGAAATGCAATCGAAAACAGTTTCCTTGCGTTCCTGCTTGTGCTATTACCATTCACAAGTCGCAAGGTGGGACGTTTGCTGTTATTGTTTATAAATACTCCTCGGAGCAACCACAACAGTTGGTGTACGTGGCGCTGAGTCGGGTAACGAATATATGTAGACGGCTTGCACATCATCACGGAAAAGATGCGCCTTTTATCTTCAAACACGGACGGGATGGGAACGACTCACAAACTACGCGAGATGTCCGTAACGAATACATTCGACTCCGTGGACACGCCCTTCAAACAATCACTTCGAAAGCAGTGAAATTTTGTGCTGACGGTAACAACGCTGGGCAAACTGTAGTGACAAACCTTAATGTTCAGAGTTTGTCTGCGCACTTCGCCGATATTGAAACGGATCCCGTGATACCAAGATCGGATTATTTGATATTGACTGAAACGTGGATGCGTGACAATTTTGATCCAGTTCCAATCAATAATTATGAATGTATAACCAGGCAGAATAATCGATTGGATTCTGATACAAACGCAGCTGGTGGAGTGACAATCTATCGAAAATTAACATCAACATCCACGGCCAAAGTTCTCCACGTTGAATTGTCGGACACAACTCGTCTTATCAGAAACACAGGCGAGGTCTGCTTGGCTGAAATTACATGCTTCACTGCTGATACAACGTTTAAAATTGTACTTGGCGCAGTGTATATTCATCCTGGAGCAAGTGTCTCAAACATTAGTGTATTGCTGCACCAAGCACTCTTTCCGTATGTGCATAACAGGCAGTATGTGCATCCGATCATGCAAGTTGATACCAATGTACCAATTCTTCTTTGTGGCGACTACAACACAAACGTGAAAAATGATGATACATTCCTCAAATACATGAAGGATGTGTACAATCTCGAATGCACATCAGATGTTACTAAGTCAACAACGCTGAGAGGAACAACCCTCGATTTGACTTTTTCATTACACTTGAAACACTCCCATTCATTTCATACTTTTCCTATCATCGACCTATCCTTAACAGAATAACACAGATTGCAACAAGTTAAATATCAGACATGTATAAAAGCTGTAAATGAATTTGTTACTACACATTGTTACTTGTAAATAATCTGTTCATTAAAGTAATAAACATATTTGAATTCATTAGTTCAAATAGAAGCTAATTTATCAATCAAAATGAATATTTCATTTCACTCCTTTTTGTATCCATACAAAATAATGATAATTTGATATAAATGATTCAATTTTATTCATAAAAGTATGCAATCATTTCATCAATGTTTTCTCATGACGTTGTCACGTTAAACTATCGTCCGCAAACCCTCTTTACAGACAACAAATTTTTTGTTCAAGTAGACGCTCCAGTAGGTAATAAGTTGAGTTCCAGCGAGTTTGAATATCTTGAATCAATTTAGTTTATTTATCTTCAAAAGTGATTCTTCTTTCTAGATCCATTCTGATTGGATTGATGTTGTTAAGAATTACAAACAATTATTTCATCCTTTTTTGTGCATCGCGGGAATGGTTTTTTTCTGAAGTCGGTTTTTAAAATTTTTTTTTCTTCTTCCTCAAAATAACGCCAACAATGTGATTTTTTCCCGGGATTTGGCATGATTGTTTTTCTTTTTAAGTTATACCACTTTAAATTACTTTAGTCCTTAATGCACTTGAAATTTCTAATTAAGAATATCTTACTTTACTTAAGCACTTATTATCCTTACGAAAATTAAAACGTTGACCGACGTCACGTCAAAAAAGCTCATCACAACACAAATAATAAATAATTGCGTGCCGCACAACCGAAACACAAGCGAAGTCGAAATCCCCTAAACGCCAAAAGGGGTATTCCCCATAAAACAGGTACAAGAAAAGAATTGCCAGCATATAAAAATTAATATGAAACTGATTTCTTTAACTTCATTGTTCTCTTTTTTAGAGATGACAGTAACAAATAAATGATTGGTAAGTTCAAGACTACTTCAGGCGGGATATTATTATAATTAAATAATTAAATTATTTCTCATGTTCCTCTTTTAATGTCGAATAATAATGGCGAGTTATTCGACTATTCGCCATAGGGGATGGCGAATACTCGTTATTCGACTATTCGCTATAACAACTATTCGCGGCATCTCTAGTTGTCACGTTAAACTATCGTCCGTAAACCCTCTTTACAGACAGCAAATTATTTCATATAAGGAAAGAAACGGCGAAGCCTTCGCCTGTTTGATTACCAAAGTTAGGGTTTTGTCGAGGATAGGAGCCGGTGTCGTGGAACCACATATCGTCGTTGGAAGTTCTTGCAATCTTCTTTCTACTATCTTTCTGACTGGATAATAATATTCGACATGGCCCTGAGGCTACTAGGACAGTCGACACTACAAACGGACCTTTGAACTCTAGTTTTTTTTAGAAATTCATTTTCAAGGGCCCCTTACGAAATCTTGCACAAGGGCCCCCGAGACCCTCGCTACGGCGCTGCAGACCATGCATTAGAACAGAAATTGAATTTGCGAATGATAGAACTAACATGATCGCAGCAGGTTATTTCGGCGTTCAAGATAACTCATAGATTTCTTTTCTTCTCAACACTGGCTTAAGGGACCCCATTTAAAGCGATAGTGGAGAGGTCAGGACGAAAATTGACAGGATAAGAGAAAAAGAACAATGGGTCTTCGAAGGAAGAAACACGGCGTATGTTAAACCAAACCCCTCCACATATCTTTGAATTTGATCATTGGTCGCTGAGATATACAGTTGCACACCATCAGCCTACATCTGAGAATCTTTGAATCTTTTATTTCCGAAGGAAGATCGTTAATAAAGATACTGAATAATAGAGGACCCAGAATGGGACCTTGGGGTACGCCAGCACGAAGTGGAGCTATCGAAGAACTACTACCACCAAGTATAACTTCTGAGAGCAGTTGTTTAAAAAGCTTTGCAAGAGTTTGATAGCAGAAGGAGAAAAATGAACACGAGAGGAGAGTTTCTGCAAAAGCAGAGAGCGATTAACGCTATCAAAAGCTTTAGAGAAGTTAAGCAGCAATATGCTGTAAACATGCCAAGGACGACGGCGAAACTATTTTCCTCGGCTACGGCGAGTGGCCCGACGAAGTCCGACACACTAAGAGCGTCGTCGACACAAATTAAAAAACACACCGAAATAAACATCTTGCACAGTCGAGTATGCCGCACACGCACACAGGAGCACACGAGACTAGCAACACAAACCCATGCAACAGCGCGCATGCAACTTAGACAGGCGACGGCTACAAAATAGACTTTGGATTGATTCGATAGCCGAGCTCGGCGGCGTATTTATCGCAGTAGTCTGCAGATTTTGCAGCTTCATACAAAAGCGGTGTGTTCTATTCGTTTTTGACAGTCGCTGAGCAAAGCGATTCGTCGGTCGCCCTTAGCATGTTTACAGCAATATGCTGTAAACATGCTAAGGGCGACGGCGACGGTGCACACAAATTAAAAAGCACAAACAAGAATAATCATCTTCGACATCCGAATGCTACACACGCGCACAGAACATACGAGAATAGCAACACAATCCCATGTCTCACCGCCCAGGCAACTTTGAAGGGCGACGGCTACGAAATAGAACTTGGATTGATTGAGTCGCCACTCTCGGCCACCTCGTCGTCGAGTGGTCTGCATATTGTGCTGCACCCTTCATACTCATAGAAAAGCTGTGTGTTCTATTCGTTTTTGCCAGTCGCTGAAACTATTTTCGCCCTTAGTATGTTTACAGCAATAGGCAGCAAATGTGGTGAACGCCTAGAGAGTTTCGGATATCAGTTGCAGTCACTGACATATCGAGCCCTTCCCGCCGTTTTATCGTAAGCGACATTTTTTCGAACCTTCGAAACATACCACCAATTTAACCTTCGAAACATACCACCAATTTTGACATTAATCGGATAATAAACTAGCCTAACTAATAAAATAATTAGCCTAACTAATTTCAGCCCATTACAAATAACAGATACAAAAATAAGTAAGAAAAACCTTCTCCTATAAAATTTACTTTTTCTCGGTTACGATAAAACGGCGGGAAGGGCTCGATATAGTAATGGACTGCTGATTGACAATTCTGAATGGCACCATTTTTCTCCGGAAATAGAAAACCTTTTTTATGCAACCAAAATTATTTTCTTCGAATTTAGGAGAAAATAAGTGATAAGATGTTGTTATAATTAACGGAAGCAAATTTCCATCACTCATTTTTATTTATTAGCAGTTTTTTCATTAAATGAATGTATTTATTCCAAAACCGTGAGGGTTATTTCCCCTGTTTAACGAACTTTTCAAAATAGCTCAAGAGTGAGACAGAAGAACGAAAACTATACCTGCCTATTTTTTTCTCATTATATTTATATCGCTGACATGCGCTGACGATTACAGATCTATGGGATTTAACGTGGGAGCGAGGCAGGAATAGTTTTTGGTGCCATTTTTTTGTATGGGATTTTGCTCATTTAGCAGTCCATTACTATGTCAGTGGTTGCAGTTGAGGAGCGCGGTTTAGCATCTGTGAGGCCTGAGGAATCCCAACTGCCAGATTCATGAATCGAAGATGATCACAATACTCAACGATCTGAGTTGCTATCAGCTTTTCAAGAACCTTAGCCAGAAATGGAAGAGTACCAATAGGCCGAAAATCAGAAGGAGAAGCAGGAGATGGGCATTTGGGTATTGGTAATTACAGCAAGCTTCCAGGACGAGGGAAACTTAGATACTGTGAGGCAGGAACTGAAAATATGAGTTAAGACGGTCAACAGACATGAAATGAGCATATTTAGAAACCTAGCCCAGACGTTATCACTTTAGATTTAACAAAATTTAAGGCAGTGAGCACTTCAAGGGAGTCCACAAACGAAAGCTGAAGCCATCAGATATTGGCCGGGTCCGGCTAATGATGCGATAAGAAATGTTAGTTTAAGGTTTCAGGATAGAGGTTGAGAGCGGTGACTTCTTTTTTAGAATGAATACCCAAATGGCACACATTATTCCATACAGTTTTCAATGACAGGGAAGGACCAAACTTACGAGCGTAAAAATTCCTCTTTGCTTCCTTAATTTTAGCTACAACTATGTTCCTAATACGCTTATAACATCTTCTAGCAGAATCACTCAAATAGTTGGTTTCATAATAGAAAAAGTCTAAAAATAGTAAAAATCGATGATTAATTATTTCCTTTACTTTGAAAATTGCAGGTCTGAACAGGAAATTTATAATTCCTCGTCCGTCCTCGTTTTTCGTAAGATACATTTCCACGGGTACATTTAACTTCAAAAGAAATATTACATCGCGACAAATAAACCAGCTATACTTTAAGATTCCTCCTCAAGGATGTCTGGCGACAAGCCATTTCCCCTCTCAATCAATGACAGGATGCCATCATTCAGTGACACCAGATTTAAATTGTAAAATCATTTGTGCGTCTGGGCCTCTCGCCCTTGAAAAAGGAATGTCTTACTTTTACCGATAATTTTATCTAGATTTCAAGATTTGCTGAGCTACCAATTAGGGCAATTTTAAAGAAAATAAATACATACATGTACAAAAAAGTGCCACCAGCGATGATAAGGAGAAATTCCTAACATAACTAAACCATGGAAGCCTCCTGCCAGTGCTGCAGACACTGATGAAATTAATTTATTCCCGAACAAAATAGGCGAAACAAGAAGGTAATTCGATAGAATTTCAAACGTTCCAGATAAGAGATTTTTCATCATTATGCTCCAGATATCTTCATTCAGCTGAAAGTTGCCATCGCCACCCTCTTAGTGAAATTCATTATAAATTTCCTTTTATAAAGACAGACATCGACTTTCTCCAGTTTTCTTCAAGTGTTGAAGACTTGGTGTTTATGACGTCATTCAGCATCTGCTGTTGACTTTGACGTATAAACAGGGTTCGACCCCTTACTGGCAGCATCTAATTTGCAGACGCTTATTCCGCAAAGTGGTAATTGATGGTTATAAACATGAAAATAATAGAGGACATCTATTTTGCCACGTTTAAGTTATAATCATCAACAAGTGCCTAAGTAATTTGGTGCCAAGAAATTTAATATGAATTTACAGATGAGTAATGAGATAATTGGGTTAACGATATCATAAACGGTTTATATTAAAGTAATATAGCCAAACTATATGGAATGTGCTTAGTTTATGTCAGTACTTTTGTGGAAAATGATTCCATATTTACATCTAACCTAGCTGAACTAGAAACTGTGGCTTTATTTTCTACCATAAAAAAACAACAACAACAAAGTGGAAAAAAAATACGCGCGGCAGGCTAAAGCGAAGGCTTCATCACCCTTCTACAGACAAGCGACCGACGAACAGCACAAGTAAGTTCCCTTTGCTTCCTACCCTCACTCGATTCTCGGACCTGCAAGTGTCGCACCCGAAATCTGTCGGTCGACGAAATTTGCCTCGTTTCAAAAGGCATAACACTTTAACGCAGGCAAATTTCGTTGACTTTGATGGCTGCGGCAGATGTAATTCCGGGAAATAACTCTAAGAATGTGGCGATTGAACCCGCGCAACCGAGGTCCCGTTACAAGTCAAGCTTTGTTATTGACTTTTGTAACATTCGTGGACTTCATGCGAACTTCTCTTTTGTTGAGTGCCACTTATTAAACTTTAAACCCCCAATCCTCGCACTTAGTGAAACCCAAATATCACCCGATAATGACTTAAGTCAATATCAGATATCGGGGTACACTTTAGTGCATAATCTCTCTCCCCATAGGGGCATTGCCATCTACGTTAGGGATGACGTGGCTCATTATGAAATATGCAAAAGCACTTCTTCAGATTTTAACTCACTTTGGGTTAAAATCATCATCCGAAACCACGTCATATTCTTTTGCTTCCTATACAGAAGCCCTAACATAAGTAACGAAGCCTCCACTTCATCATTTGACACTATTTCCGAACAAATCTCGGGATTTTTATCGTCCAATCCTGAGTGTGAAATCATCGTTGCGGGTGATTTCAATGTTCACAATGTAAACTGGCTGACTTACTCAAATGGCACCAGTGCTTCTGGCAAGGACGTCGAGCTCTTTGCAGACATCAATAACTTGCATCAAATTGTGGATCATCCCACAAGAGTCCCTGATGTTGCTGATCAAGGAAGATATCTCCTTGATCTTTTCCTTACTTCTCATCCAGCACGATATACCGTCACAGTTGATTCACCTCTCGGCAATTCGGACCACTGCTTAGTTAGCGCTAGCTTCCCTTTCAAATTTCCCACCCCTCCCAAACCAGTCAGAAGAACTGTATGGCATTATGGGAAGGCCAATTGGCTGGGGCTTACTAATTTTTTCCAATCTACTGACTGGAACCAGTGTTTCCGTAATAAAAACGTCAACTCTGCCGCTATCAGTATCACTAGAATCATACAGGCAGGAATGCATTTGTTCATTCCTCATTCTACTAAATCTGTGAAGGCTAGGCCCAACAGATGGTTTAATCAGGAGTGTATGAATGCAATCAGAAATAAAGAAGCCGCCTTTCGAGCTTACAAGAGCTCCCCGAGTGAATCGCTCCGTGCAGAGTATATAAAACTGAGAAATTCCTGTAAAGTCACCATCAGGAATGTCAAAAATTTATTTGACAGCAAGTTGAGAAGTAAACTCCTTAATGCAACCTCTGGTAGCAAAAACTTCTGGTCCTTGGTAAGTTCCATCAAGAAGAATTTCACCACCTCCACAACTCCTTCATTCATCCACGATGAAAAAGTGATAACAGACAGAAAATCCAAGGCCGATTTATTAGCATCTCTGTTTGCTTCAAATTCTTCTCTACCCCAAAATGATACGCTACCCCCCGTCCTCGAGCACAGCGCTCATTTAATGGACAGGGTTTTCTTCAGGACTCGTGAGGTGTACAGGTGCCTCAAGGAGCTCGATGTCAACAAAGCCACTGGACCCGATAATATACCCCCTATCGTCTTAAAACAATGCGCCTCGCCTTTGGCTAAACCTCTGCGCAAACTTTTTGCCCTATCATACTCTTCCGGAGTTTATCCAGACTCTTGGAAAATTGCTCATGTGCAGCCAATACCGAAAAAAGGTAACTCCAGCCTTCCCTCCAACTACCGCCCAATAGCAATCACTTCTATCCTCTCCAAAACCATGGAGATGATAATTAACAAAAAGCTTATGGGATATCTAGAATCCAACCAACTTATAAACGACAAACAATACGGCTTCCGACAAAAAAGATCCACTGGTGATCTTTTAGTTTGCCTTACAGAACACCTCAACCGAAGTTTACATGGATCTGGTGAATCTAGTTTGGTTGCTTTGGATATCTCCAAGGCTTTTGATAGAGTATGGCACTCAGCCTTGTTAGCTAAACTCCAAGCTATTGGAATTGACTCGCTTCTCTATAAGTGGGTTGAGAGTTTCCTTTCCGGCCGTTCAATTAAGGTAGTTTTGGATGGCGTCAAATCTGAATCTCACCCCATCTCTGCGGGGTCCCCCAGGGGTCAATTTTATCACCGGCCCTATTTCTTATCTTTATAAATGACCTTCTTTCAATCCCCTCCAACCCACTTCTCAGCTTCGCTGACGACGGTACTTTACGGTACTCGTACAGCTTCGATACAAGACAGACACAAGCCAGATCCTGTCTTGATGATCGTGAACTAATGTTCAACTCTATTAAAAAAGACATCAAACTAATTCTAGATTGGGGAGAGAAGAATCGTGTCGAATTCAACCCCTCCAAAACCAAGTACTGTCTTATCTCAAAAAAGAAGTTCAACACCTCACCATCCTTGACAGTGGATGACGTTGAACTAAAGGCCGACCCATCCCTCCACATCTTAGGCGTGACATTAGCCAAAGACTTGCGTTGGAATGATCACATATTCCAAATCGCCAAACAAGCATCCCAGTGTTTGGGATTTCTTAAGAGGTGCAAGTTCCTCCTCCAGCCATCGGCCCGTGCTGTTATTTATAAATCCTACATTCGACCTCTTCTCGAATATAACTCCCTCGTTTGGGGCGGTGCTCCAATAACCACCTTAGCATGGTTAGATAAGGTCCAAAAAAGGGCCCTTAAGTTAATTAGTGACGATACCGCTTGCTCCACCATCGACCCCCTGAGCCACCGTAGGAATGTAGCAGCACTGACAAAATTTTATCGCTACTATCATAGTGACTGTTCCTCCGAGTTAAACGCTCTCCTGCCTCCACGGCAATCTTATACCCGCAACACCAGATTAGCCCACTCGTCTCATTCCCTTCACCTGCAACTACCCCTTTCACGCACTCAACAAGATATGAATTCGTTTGTAAATAGAACAACTCGACTGTGGAATAATCTCTCGCAGTCGGTATTTCCGAGCTCCTACAACATCCAAGAGTTCAAACGCAGGGTTCATTACCACCTTCTTCAATACCCCCCCGTACCTTTATAATCCTTAACCTATTCCCCCCCACCCCTCCCCCGAACTAAGCTTACTGCTAGACATTGCACCATGACGTGACAAATGACATGACAGACTAGTAGTACAAAGGGTGACTCCTGAGCTTAGAACTACCACATAAAAAAAAAAAAAAAATTAGAATACAAGACCACTTATATTTGTTTTAAGAATGAACAGTTAATTCATAGCATATTCATTATTCCTAAAGCTAATTCCGATTATGTACATTACTGAAATTTAGCATGATTACTGCTGTTAGAACGTAAACAACGGAACGAGGGTTTACAAGTGGCTAATTTTCTTTTTAGTCCCATTTTTTTTTAAAGCTTTGCGAAGAAGTATTAAAAGTTTATATACTTGAAAGTTATATTTTGTAGCTTACTCCATTCTCCATAGCTTAGCGGTTAAGGCACCAGAATACCATCCCAACGATCCGCAGTTCGATTCCACCGCTCGGCTTGGCGCTCCTCCTAGATAATGTCTCTTCTTCATTTTGCTGACTTTTCTCCTGCGAGAAACTAGCTCCTGTTCTGTATTAGAATAAAATGCCGTGTTGGGGTTAGCAGTTCTTCTTCTTGGGGATCAATGTACTGACAATAGGTCCAAGGGTGTTCACACGTCCAGGGTATAAAGACCACCAAAACTAGGGAATATTTTCAGCAAAACAGAGTTAAAGTAGAGAAACTCTTGTAAATCCACCATCAGGAAAATCAAACAATTATTCGTTGACAGACTGAGCGGTAAACTCATAAACTTCACAGCGGGTAGTAAATACTTCTGGTGCTTGGTAACCTCCATCAGGAAGAATTTCACTTCATATACAACGCCTTCATTCATTTACAACAAACATGTGATAACAGAAACCGAACCCAAGGCCGACCTACTGAATTCCGAGAATTCTTCCTTACCCGATGCTGACATGCAACCCCCACCATAGAGTGTTCCGCTCACTCAATGGATAGAGTTTTCTTCAGGACGCGTGAAGTGTATAAGTGTCTCAAAGAGCTTGATTCCAACAAACCCACTGGCCCGACAAAATTCCCTCTATGGTTCTTAAAAAATGTGCCTCACCTTTGGCTAAACCTCTGCGCAAACATTTGCACTTTCATACTTCTCCGGAGTTCATCCTGAATCTTGGAAACTGGCTGATAACTACTGGCGACCCTGATAACTACTGCCCAATAGAAATTAGTCTATAATAAAAAAAAAGGAAAAAAAATTTTAAGAAACTCTTTTCTTTACCTTAATATATTGATCAGTTGTGAACACAAAATTAATATAAATATAAAAAAATCGACTAAAAGGTAAAAAATAAGAAGATTTTAAACAACATAAACTTTTAAATCAAAATGGAAAAAATCTCACACATTCCTTAAAGAAAAGCGTGGGGTGCGTTTTTATGAAACAAAATGCTCAATTAGTGAAAATTCGTAGCTGTCTGAAATGTTAAAATGTACTCGCGGCAGTCATGTTTTTTTTAAGTTCAGGTTGGTATGGGCGCCCCACGCTTTTCTTTAAGGAATGCGTGAGAATTTTTCCATTTTGATTTAAAAGTTTATGTTGTTTAAAATCTTCTTATTTTTTACCTTTTAGTCGATTTTTTTATATTTATATTAATTTTGTGTTCACAACTGATCAATATATTAAGGTAAAGAAAAGAGTTTCTTAAAAAATTTTTTTCCTTTTTTTTATTTTTTACTTTTTAGTAACGAATAGCGTTATTACAATTTCCAAACTTTTAATTAGATTATCATGTTAAATAAGGAAACTTTTTTACATGTTTTGTATTTGTTTCTTTACAACAGTTCTAAAGTGCAGCCCAAAAATGCACAATTTGATGACCCCTCAAAAATCTAATAGCGCTCTACGTTTTTTTTTACATTTCGAAAGGTAGTGTGTTCGCGTATACTGGCTGGAGCAATGAAAACTAAAAACTGGAAACTTATTTTTTTGCATCTTTTTAAATCATATTTTTATTTGCTATTTGTAGCTATGTTATGTCTTCCGCCATTTTTTAGTGAACGCCATATTTGATTTTAAACGACGTCATACAGTTTACTTTCTTACTCACTTTCATACACTTTCATTTGATATCCATACCGAGAGCGAAGTAAATAAAAGGGTAAACCGCCATTTTGTGTTGGCCGCAATTTTGAATTAAAATGACGGGACACAGACAACAGTATTCTAATTGTCACTCCCTTCCATTTGATACCCATGCCGAGCGCGTTGTAAAGAAAAATTGATCCTATGTTTTGTATTGGCCGCCACTTTTATGCCGCCATTTTTCTACCGCCATTTTGAATTTAGGATGACGCTAATTGTATTCAACTTTTTATAACCTTTCATTTGATACCCATATCGAACGAGTGGCTTGTAAAGAAAAATGTAATCCGTCATATTTTTTTGGCCGCCATTTTTAATTTGGAATGACGCTGCACAGTGTGTTTTCCTTGGAAATACACATGTCTGTTAATTTTTACCAATTTTTATTGAAGGGAAGTGAATTTTAAGACTCTACATTGAGTAGAACGAATAATTCCAAGCATTTTTTATTAAAAATCGTGTTTTGTTACTCAACCACAAAATCATCAACAAAAAATGTATCAAAATGTCATATTCGTGTATTGTCATCGGGAATATGTATGCCTGCAAAGTTTCGTTCATTTGCATTGAGTAAAAGGCGGTTAAATTAACGTTACAAGATTTGATGCTCCGAAGTGAAAGTAAAGAAAAGAGTTTAATAATATCTAATAAATAGAAACCTTATGTCTTGAATGCAACCAAATATTGGTAATATAAGATAAACACGCGTCAGACCTGGTCTACATCATCGGCAACTCTTGTCCTATTCAATGAACAGGGACAACAAAGGAATTCTTGATTGGGCCTCAAGAACCGTGTTGAATTTAATGCATAAAAAACGAGGTCCTGTCTCATCTCCGATAAAATTTGCACCGACCCTCTTTTTATTTCAGTGGACAGTAAGATCTGCGCCGCCAGGGCTATAATCTATAAATCCCTCATTCATTCTCGTCTCGAATGCAACTCGTATATCTGGGCCGGGAAACCCAGAACCATCTTAGTTTGGCAGGACAAGGTGCAAAACCACGCCCTCAAACTTATTGGTGATAGCGCCATTTGCTCTTCAATAGATTCATTAAGCCACCGTAAGAATGTAGCAGCTCATGCATAATGTTATCGTTTTTATCACAATGACTGCTCCACTGAAATAAGTAACCTCATGCTTCCACGGCAACATTCCTCTCGAAACACAAGACTTTCCTCGGCGAAGAGGAATTCTCTGGTACCATGGCAACAACCTAGCTAACCACAGTATCAACAGTGGTACCCGCCAAATTGATTTGCCCACATCTCATGAAGCGAAGAACCAGGGGTGGTAGCACGTAAGTCGTTTCAATCGACCACATCACACAAAAATCTTGAATTTTTGTATGAACAGGTCGATTGAAACAACTTACGTGCTACCACCCCAGATTGACCACGGCCATAGTAGAGAAAATAGGCACAAACAATTTATTAGATGTCAGATCCTACAGCGGAGCACGCTGTGGCTCCGACCATTTCATGGTTAAAATCATGTATAGGGAGCAATTAGCGACACAAATGATCCAAAGGAGGCCCAGGATGGAAAAATCAATGTGCAAAATTTAGAATTGGAAGAAACACGAACGCGATATAAGCAATTGACGAGAAGAAGAATCTGCGAAAGGCTGGAGCAACAGCCAGATAGTATAAATGAAATATGGGAATGCATAAAAGATAGCTTAAAGGCCCCAGTCGAACAAGATCGGATTGGTACCAAGAAGAAATAGGAAGGATTGGTTTGACGAAGAATGCAAAGCAGCATTAGAAGAAAGAAATAGAAGCCATAGGGAGCATACCGCCAGACTGACCAGGACTAGAAAGGAAACCTTTACAGCAAAACGACGCTTTGCAGATCGGATGTAAACGAAAAGCAGAGGGGACACCACAATGGAAGCACGCTTGAATTTTAGCAACAAAAAGATTAGGCAAGCGTATAAGGATATAAGGTCGATTATTGAAAAATTTAAACCCAGAGATAGTATGTGCAGAGACGTCATTGGGGGTATTATTAGTAACCCAACGGAAGTCCAAAATAAATGGAAAAACTAGTTTGAAGACAAGCTTAACCAAAATGCTCGAACATCAACAAAAAGAGACATAGCGGAGGATCATATAATAATAACGAGCCCAACCATGGACGAGGTTTAAAAGCCACAAGTAAGCTCAACAAAAATAAAGCCCCTGGAGGAGACCAAATTGCTACTGAACTACTTAAGTACTGCGACAAAAAAGTCGTACAATGTCTACATAGGATAATATGTAGGTAATGAAAAGCAGAACCACTACCACAACACTGGAAGAAAGCAATTATATGCCCAGTGCACAAGAGTGGCGACCGACTATGCTACAGAAACTGATTTATATCACTACTGAGCTCAGGTTATAAAGTTTTCACCAATATCCTGAAAGATAGAATAGAACCTATTGCTGAAAAAAGAAAAATGTAAACGTATATCAGATCTTCATAAATTTTAAACAGGCGTATGACTCAATTTTTTGAACCATTGACAACCTTATTGACCTTAGAATATCTGCAAAATTAGTGAGGTTAATAAAAGTAACCATAACATATCAATAGCTCAGGTAGGGGTTCAAAACTCGTTAACTGAAGGGTTCCATGTTGAACAAGGACTGAAACAGGAAGATGGTCTAGCACCGATGTTATTCAACCTAGCCCTAGAAAAACACTCTATCCTCTTAACCTTGTTCGAAAGAAAAGTCCTTCCTAGAATTGTTGGTCCGTTCTTATTTCAGGGAGGACTATTCTGGAAACCACAACGACGAAATCTACGAGCGCTATCAGAGCGAGATCCTGGTTGCAGAGCCATTAAAGTAAGTAAGCAAATTTTTTGCAGCTTTTGCTTGTCACCAGCGACATAAGGGAACAATATGTAATGTAATCAAATACACGCGTGCCGTAACAAGTTTCTCGGACTGGTGCAAGTGCGTTCATAACCTAATCGTGGTGGCCACTGGAAGCTGCTAATATGATCGGACCTACCAAGCCAAGACGTAAACTTATAGTGTTGAGGGCTGCATGGTATTTTTTGAACTGTCGTTAAACGATAAAAGGTCCGTTCATATCTACAGACACATCACCGTGACATGCAAACATGCACAGTCACGAGCCCTACCCGACCAGTATTCACGGAAAGAATATTTTGTCTGCGAGGTTCGTGTCTGTACGTTTCTGTGGGTGTCTGCCGGGAAGTGTGAATAGAGCAGCGGAACCGTACAGAAATTTTTTCTTGGATACCTTCGACTGAAAAATGTTTGAACATTTTCAACAAAAATTTAATTTGTGTCTATCGTTTGATAACGCACCCTAGTTGTAAATAAACGGCATCTGCCGGTGTCTGACGCTACAGATGTCTGGCACGCTCGATGTCTCTAGATATAAACGGACAAATACTTTGGGCACCGGACGGACCTTCCCCTTCATACCATACTCATGGGACTTCAAGTACCAGTTAAGCTGGGAAGGGACAACGCAAGATGGGCCGGAGTAGCAGGAGCTCCATAGTGCACCCCCAAAATTTTATAAACTCCTTCTCAACATACCGAAGGCAGAAAGCAAGGTTTCATAAAAAAAATATTAGAAATGTTATAAATATAATATAAAAATATCTTTCGTAAGGTTGACATTAATATCTCAAGGGGTATGGCCCCCCATCACAAAAATATTAATGTACCAATTTTAATTTTCCACGAAATGCCACCGCTTCTCTCGTTATCTAGTCACAAGACACGTTAGCTTCTCGCAACCATAATTATATGGATTATTTTTCTTCTTTCTCATTAATTCAGTCATTGAACTGATTTCAAGATTGTGTCTCTTTGAAATGGAAATGAAAGAAAAAGCAGTAATCTCTGGACGTAAACTCTCGAAGGTTGCCCTGATTTTTTGTAACTTCTGTAAGCCCCTTAAGCTAGATGTTATGGGTAAAGATCTATAAACCAAAAATCACACGAGCACTTCTCCAGGGACTAGAATACAAATTAACTTATGGTTCACAATCCATATAAATATGTGTAGGTGCTCAGTACTACTGGGTAATCTGAATTCTAATGAATTCTGGTCTTTGAACTGGAGACGTATGAGTAATTAATGGAGAGTGTGAGTAATGATTTAAACATGGGAATTACACGAAAAATATATAATTTATTAAATCAAATGTTTTTAGTTTTACCTTAAAAACAGCAAATAAAACAATATCTCTCAAAACGCCACTATCTTAAAGTTAACACTTTGAAAAGTTAAGCATTTGTATTTATAACACCAGCTTTCTTTATAATTAATTACACCTCTTTAAGTCTCCTTTACCTAAGGACATTAATGAAAGGATAAACTTAATTAATGGCCGTCTGTATATCTTTCCTTTGCACGTAACTTTGTATGCAAGTCCAATTTCTCTAAAGAACTTCTCTCTTCCTCCCTTCGTCAGTCTCTCAATCCAGGTGAATGCCTATAGATGGCCCAGGTAGAAAAGGATTTCTTACCAAAAATTCAGCTTCAGGCTCGTGTCCTAAACTTTCCCCATTACCTAGCAAAAGGGTCATGGAGAGATTCGAGATGGCTGTATAAGGTCGGGCATAAAAGGCTCAAGTTATAAGACGTTTAGTCAAGGCCGTGAAGTGCTAATGACACTTAATGAGGATCCTGTTCTTGCCTCCGGTGCCTGTTAAATTATCCTTGATCAAGTATATTAACGCAGTTCTCCAGTTAATAACTCGTTCATTCTATATAAAACCTGAATATTAAATCTGACAAATTCAAATAAAAGTAGATTACCAAGGATCAAGGATATTCGTTTACATCGAATGCCGTCGCTGGAATAAATAAAACCGGTGTTTTGGAAACTAGAAAGGCGATAAATTTTGAAGCAAATCCCCGAGAGTGAAATAAATCACTTGGAGCCAAGAATTAAGATTTTTGCATTTTAGCAATCCACAATTGATGGGCATCGATTTTCCATAAATTATCGCCTGATGAAGCGTTAAGCGGGAAAGTTCTTACTTTATGGTGAGCGATGGCCCGACATGGACGCATAAATCATTTTATTAACTTTTTTCGTTTTTAATTTTAGGCAGGGATTTGTGGAAGAGGAAACATCCGGTTTTATGGATTTTCTCGGTGGATTAATCAGGTAGGAAGAGCACTGTGAAATTTGAAAAGCTTCAAAACGCGTAAAGAGTTGAACGTAGAAAATTGAAAGCAGAGTGCAATTGGAAAACTCTGTTTTTTATGTGGCAGTTCTAAGCTCTGGAATCATTCTATCGTTCTACCAGGCCGTCATGTCGTTGGTCATGTAGTAGATAAATCCAAGTAGCAAACTACGATTTACGACAGTCAGGAGGACGAATTGATGTTGAAGTCTATGTTTGAAATCTTGGATGTTCTAGAAGAGGAAGAGAAATACTCACTGCAAAAGATTGATCCAGGGCAGAGTTGTTCTATTCAGGAACGAATTGTAATCTATAGCTTGAAAAGAGGAGTTGTAGGCAGAGGGAATAAAACAAGTGACCTATTCTGGTGTTGCGGCTGGAAAATTGCCTAGCAGCCAGTTTCTCTGAGCTGATACATTCCTACCATAGCTCAGTCGGTCCATGGTAAATAAAATCGAGGTTCACCGATGAGTTTGAGGGTCCTTTTTTTATATTTTACCTAGACTAAACTATCTTAGCCATTCGCCAAAAATAAATCTATCCGAGCAGTAGCCGGAATGTAAGATTTGTATGTTATGCCTGCAGGAGGAATTTACATTTTAGTTTGAATCTCTTAGCGATAGGATACTCGTTTGTCCTTATAGATTGAGCCAGCCATAATTGTGCAATCATAAAGAAAATATCTGGCGCATGATTGTTTTGCATCAAAGATGTAAGAGCAAAGCAGATCACCGTCAACAACAAGGTTAGTGTAGTGCGTTGAAAAAGTCTGAAAGCAGTTAATTTAAAAAATAGAGATAATAATACTAGCACATTAAGATTACAATCTACATCTTTATATATATATATATTTCTTCTGTTCCCGTATGCAATTGAATTCTTGCTAAACGGCTGGATGGATTTTTGTGAAATTTTGTGTGCGTGATTGAGTTGATTCGAGAAGGGTATCGATTCATAATTTGAACCGATACCTGATTGGACTGATTTGGACTGCTAGACTGATTTTTATGAGCATATTAACTTCGACCCTGTGAGGAATATTGCGATAGATTTTTCGACTACTTCCCCATATCCGGTGACGCTAAAATGTGGCAAATACCTTTGATTCATCAATTTTTTTGCGTGTGACTTCTCTTTTTACGGATAATCACTATTTGTGTTGGTAAGTATGATTTGGTATTGATGAAATAAAAGAAGATATTAAATGGAATGGTTGTTATTTATTAACAAAACACTAATACTCGAACAATATGGAAACGCGTAATCTTAATGTTAATTCTTGTTTAATTCTTGTTTAATTCTTGGTTAATTCTTGTTAGATTCTTGTTACTAAACCTCTGTTACGATTTGGTAAACCCCAAACCGTATCTAACCCTATCTGTGTTAGATTCCTTACCCGGTGTGGTGAATCCCACTTGTAGGTAAAGAATGATTTATATTTCCTGGAATTCCCCTTTTATACTATTTCCTTGATTCAAGCTCGCTGTAATATTCTAGTAGGCGAGCTTTTGATAACTTTCACTATAATTTTTATAGTATTAGAACTGCCATATATAGGATGCTTTGCTTTCCTGTTATCTCAAAATTAATTAATTATCAGTCAACATTTACATTTGACTTGTCACGTCAACATTCTCCCCCCGTTGAGAAATTTATTTGATCAACTCATTTTGGTATTAATTTATTTAAAAATTTTTATTAATATTAATTAATTTTAGGTTTCACATGCTTCAAATTCGACCAAACAATTTTATTTTTGCGTATCAAAATTCTTACACTCCGCCCTCCATCCAAGAACATCGTATAACGCTTCCTGGCGGTACCTCGAATATATTTCCAAGGTATAGATTCTAGTTGTTCATAAGAAATGGTGAAGCTTCTCCCTTCTTTCGTGATTAACGTATAATCCTTTTTTTTCTCAATATTTGTGTTACCTAATTCATTTCCCGGCTCATTTTGAACGTCCATCTCCTCCCAATTTATATTTCTTCCAGGAGTGATGGGTAATTCGTCCTTTTCTTTATTCTGTTCGGTCACTGATATATTTGTTGGCGTTTCACTTCGCTCTTTGTTCGGTTCTTCGTATAGAGTTGACGGTGTGGTAATAGACCACTCTCCTATTGTTCTCCCAGGAGTCCGACAATATATTCCTTCTGATACTTTAGAGTCAACTTCTGAATTCATTTGAATTACAATCTAATGAATTTATGCGATATTTAACAATATATTTATATAGATTTCAATTATTTATATATATATATATATATATATATATATATATATATATATATATATATATGTATATATATATAGGTATATATATATATATATATTTTTTTTTTAATTTTAACGTCACGTTATTTCGTCGTACTTCCTACAACTAGACAAATTACAAATTATTCCTCGGTCCTACTATGTTATTTTCCTACGTCTACTGCACGTTAATTATTCTCAATCGATAAAATTGCAAGTTTCTGAACATAGTAAAACAGTGTGAATTACATCATCACTACCTGGATAACATGGCCCAATGTGCTGGTGGCTATGACGGCTGCTGTTCCTGCTCCTGAAGCTCCAATTCAGCAAGTTCCCTATTTCGTTTCTCTCTAAGAATATCCTGATTGTGTTGCATTAGCATTTTTCTCTTAGCAAAGTATTTATGATGCTTTCTACCATCTAGAATTTTATTGCTACTGTTTGTTTGTTGTATTGAATACTTTTCTGGTGAAAGACTATTGTTGTTGTTGCTGGCGTTGTTTAAGAATGCTTCGTTGATTGCTGCCCGCGATCTAATATGCTCACGAAAACTTAAGAAGTTCGGGCCTGGTATTGGTGGATTGCATGATAGTGGTGTTGTATTGCCACTGCTTAAGCTTATTTGTCCTGCATTAAGGGATTGGCTACTGTACCTGGTTGCACCATCTTCTGAAGGTTTTGGTACCCGGAGATCTTGTTCGGTCTCGTTTATACTCTGCTGTAATACGCTATGTAATCCCTTGATCTTCATTGCTTCGGCTACTTTGAGAAAGTGTGGTAGATCTTCGTATTTCACATTGACCTGGCCACTATACATGAAATCTAGAAGTCCAGCCATATGATTGCTATCGACATCAGTCATAAACAGGATAGGATGACTACATGGATGATCTAGAAATATTTTCTGGAAATAAGAGCTGCACACGGAGAGGACCAGCTTATGAGCTTTAAATAATTTTCCACCAGTTGCTATAGTCACATCGACCATTTTATCATCCTTTTGCAAGCTGTGGAAACCTTTACACATATTACCATGAAAATTATTCCAGGATAACAAATATTGATCTATAGTATGATGCTCTGGCTGTTGATTATGCTGCTGTGATTGTTGAGGAGGTTCTGGACGAACTGAAGGCTGTTGCTGCTGCCGCTCAGGGCCGTAACGTGGATTTTGTGGGCCCTGGGCAAGACCTTCAAATTGGGCCCCCCTCAATAAAAAAAATTGAGAAAAAACTTACCATGGCTATAGTTCCTGTTCTTTCACATTTTTAAAGTTTAGTAGGTATATCACTTAATAAATAAACACAAAATAAGGAATCTTTAAATTGGTCCTGTCCATATTTTTTGTAAATTTTTTTTTATTTTATATTTATGAAGAAAAACGAATTAAAAATTTATTTAAATTGCATTCTTCTTGCTTTTTTCTCCGCAAACTCATCAATTATATTATTAAAATCTATTTCTTGCACTATGTTAGATTCAATTGATATAATAGACAGGTTCGACAAACGCTGTTGTGAGAGCGACGATCTTAAATAGTTTTTAATTAACTTCAGTTTACTAAAACTTCTCTCGCAAGAAGCGGTGGTGACTGGTAGGGTTAGAAATATTCTTAAAGCAGCCACCATGTTTTGGTACGATTCGACTAATTCGAAATCATGTATAGTCTTGTAATATATTTAGAGGAGTGGTTTCTTTCAAATTTTCCACCAGCCCACATACTTGAAATTTAAAACTTTCATTCTCACAGCTTAATTCGTGACTATTCAAATCTTTATCATATTTTCTGGATAAATCTGCCGCCGCCTTTTGTAATTCAACAACGCTCATTGATTCTAATGACGAGCCAAAAAGAAAAGAAAAATCTTTACAATTTCTCTGTGAACCTTCACGGATGCACGATTTTTGAATGAAGAAGATTTATGAATGAAGTCACAAGAGACTTAGACTTCATTTGTGTCTACCAAGATAGAGGGTTAATGATAGAGGGATAGAGGGTGAAAATGTTTGTTACTAGCCTTTTTCCCGGTATTTGCAAAATATAGTGATAGAACATATTAAAAATCACTTCATTTGGTGAAAATTCAGAGTTTGAACTAAAATAGCCTGAAAATAAACTTGGTTGGCCAAAAGTACAAAAGATCATGATACATATATTCGTAAAGTTCAATTAAAACCTTTGCGATTTCATGTAAAACAAAATTTTGACGTGACAACGTCTATTAAAACGATGAACGCCGGCTGCATGCATGAAAAATGATGACTCATTGTCCCGTTATGTCCCGTTATGTCCCGTTTTCTCCCGAAGTAATTTTAAAAATTTGATCGTAGCAATCTTAAAAATTTGATTAAAATTGTCAATATTTAATTAGATTAAAGCAAGCCAAACACTCTGTCTCCTAACTGGGTGCCGGTGTATAAGAAAATAGTGAACATTACACTGACGAAAACTGTGAAATGCAATCGAAAACAGTTTCCTTGCGTTCCTGCTTGTGCTATTACCATTCACAAGTCGCAAGGTGGGACGTTTGCTGTTATTGTTTATAAATACTCCTCGGAGCAACCACAACAGTTGGTGTACGTGGCGCTGAGTCGGGTAACGAATATATGTAGACGGCTTGCACATCATCACGGAAAAGATGCGCCTTTTATCTTCAAACACGGACGGGATGGGAACGACTCACAAACTACGCGAGATGTCCGTAACGAATACATTCGACTCCGTGGACACGCCCTTCAAACAATCACTTCGAAAGCAGTGAAATTTTGTGCTGACGGTAACAACGCTGGGCAAACTGTAGTGACAAACCTTAATGTTCAGAGTTTGTCTGCGCACTTCGCCGATATTGAAACGGATCCCGTGATACCAAGATCGGATTATTTGATATTGACTGAAACGTGGATGCGTGACAATTTTGATCCAGTTCCAATCAATAATTATGAATGTATAACCAGGCAGAATAATCGATTGGATTCTGATACAAACGCAGCTGGTGGAGTGACAATCTATCGAAAATTAACATCAACATCCACGGCCAAAGTTCTCCACGTTGAATTGTCGGACACAACTCGTCTTATCAGAAACACAGGCGAGGTCTGCTTGGCTGAAATTACATGCTTCACTGCTGATACAACGTTTAAAATTGTACTTGGCGCAGTGTATATTCATCCTGGAGCAAGTGTCTCAAACATTAGTGTATTGCTGCACCAAGCACTCTTTCCGTATGTGCATAACAGGCAGTATGTGCATCCGATCATGCAAGTTGATACCAATGTACCAATTCTTCTTTGTGGCGACTACAACACAAACGTGAAAAATGATGATACATTCCTCAAATACATGAAGGATGTGTACAATCTCGAATGCACATCAGATGTTACTAAGTCAACAACGCTGAGAGGAACAACCCTCGATTTGACTTTTTCATTACACTTGAAACACTCCCATTCATTTCATACTTTTCCTATCATCGACCTATCCTTAACAGAATAACACAGATTGCAACAAGTTAAATATCAGACATGTATAAAAGCTGTAAATGAATTTGTTACTACACATTGTTACTTGTAAATAATCTGTTCATTAAAGTAATAAACATATTTGAATTCATTAGTTCAAATAGAAGCTAATTTATCAATCAAAATGAATATTTCATTTCACTCCTTTTTGTATCCATACAAAATAATGATAATTTGATATAAATGATTCAATTTTATTCATAAAAGTATGCAATCATTTCATCAATGTTTTCTCATGACGTTGTCACGTTAAACTATCGTCCGCAAACCCTCTTTACAGACAACAAATTTTTTTTGAGGTATACACATTTTGAGATATTTTAAGTTGAAAAAAAGCTGTTTTTTTTTTTAAACGCCATTTGAACCATTAGATCTAAAAATTTCGCTTCGACAATGTCATAAATCGATTACATAAAATTTCCTATCAGAATAGTGTATTTTTACATTTTTTACTGTTCACTATTTGCAAATTTAGAAGAAAATTCAACTATTGTGAATTCTGACTTCGATAAAAACATAAAATAAAAAATCGATTATAAAAATCAATAGAATCAACGAAAAAATCTTATATTTGGCAAAATTTGTTGTTTTTAAGTGCAGAAAACGCCAGTGAAGTTGAATTTAAAATCCGTGATGGGCGGGTGGACACTCATGCTGAGTTGGCATGGAATTACCCATATGTGATTTGGAATATTCATTAAAATACGAATGAAAATAATTGAGATAATTTTTTATCGGGGTTTCCTGGGCCCCTCTGGGGCCCCCCTGGGCCCAGGGCCCTGGGCAAGTGCCCCTATTGCCCCTGCCTAGTTACGGCCCTGCTGCCGCTGATGTTGCTCAGGAGCAATGACTGATTTCTTATTGTCTTCATTATTGTTGAAATTATTGTAATCATTGACTGAAACTTCCGATACTCGGTCCTCATAGTTATCATTTTCACTTTCTTGTTTTCGTCGAACTTGTTCTGATATATCCATAAATGCTCCTGATGTTGAGTATTCTTTCAGAACATCATTATATTGATTCTGAAGCCTTGTATCCTTACTCAACTTTCGCTCGACACTCTCAAGTCGCTTTAGTGTACATTGGTAAGAACTTCCTAAGTTAGTAACTTGTGATTTGAAAGGTAATGCTACAATATATCTTCCGTTAGATGCTCGTTTGACGTGTTTTTGAAAATGTTGTTCACATAGCTCTTCTTCCAAAGAGAACTTGTTTTCCCTTGGACACTCTTCTATCTCCCAAAATTTGCTCAATTTAAATTGTAACGATGTCATGAGATGACAGGCATGATGTTTGCGTGATGATTTTATAGTCGGTGCGGCGCCTCCGACAATCCAACTAAGCAATGTCTTTTGTAATAAGAACTCTTGCTTCTCTGGTAGTTGAATTCGTATTTTCCCTACTGATAGTACTGAGAGCGTTGTTCCTGCTCCTAAGAGGATATCGATTGGTGCTGGTTGGTAAAACTTAGGGTCTGCTAGTTTGAGATTCCTTGGTATACAACCAGTTTCGATCTTGATTTGTTGTTCTGGTATTGCTTGAGAGATGGTCGGTATAATTAAGAAGGTCAATGTTCTTTCATAATTATTTCTAAATGATTGAATGGTTGTGATTACCATCTCCTTTGCATATGTTTTCGTTTCGTTTAGCATGCCTACGGGTATCTTGCAGATACTCCTTTTCAAACCTAAAGTGTTGGCTAAACTCTCTGTTATAAAATTGGTGGTGGAACAGGTGTCCAATAAAGCTCGGCATTGAATTGGTTGAGTGTCCTTGTCCAGAATATTTAGCATAGCCGTTACTATAATATCGTTTGCCACCGAGTTTATAACCAAACTAGTTGGGTTTCTTTGACTCGGCATAGCATTCCGCATTAGTCATGTTTCTGATTCTAATTTGCACCTTTCTGGTGGGATGGGATTGATTTTGTTCTGATCAACTTCGATATGTAGTAATGTGTTATGACGTCTCTTGCACCTTTGACAAGATGTCCTTGATTTACACTGATTTACTCCATGCCCTTTGCCAAAACAATTGAAACATAAACGAGCTTTAGAAATTACCTCTTGTCTTTTTTCTATTGTCAACTGACGAAATTTATTGCATGTGTAAATCCTATGGGATTCATTGCACATTGGACACATGATACCTAAATTTTTATTGCTTTTATCTATTGTCGTAAAGGTTTGCGAACAGTCACGAAATTTAGCTGTACCATTGGCCTCATTTCCTTGTCTTGAAGACCTATAGCTTGGTTGTTCAGTTGTAACATTTGCTACGCAAGTAGCTCGCCTTTCTAGAAATTTGAGCAATTCGATATATGAAGGCATTTCCTTCCCAGTAAACGACAACTCCCATTGTAATACCGTGTTAGTGTTCAATTTCGATAATATTAAATCAATTAACGGTATGTCCCAATGAGACACTGGTGCCTTTATATTTTCTAAGGCTCTAGTATGCTGTTGAAAAGTGTCAACTAAACTGTTTATAGCCGAAGGTGTATCCTTTTGTAGCTTCGGATATTCTCGAAATATTGCCCAATGGCGACGCAATGTTCTACTTGTACATTCGAATTTTTCTTTCAAAATATTCAAGGCGGTTTTGTAATTTTCTTCATTAGTCTCTAAAGCTTCTATTACTTTGGCAGCTCTTCCTGTAAGAGATAAGCGCAGATACTGTAATTTCTTTACTTCTGGCAAATCTTCTTGGTCAATGAGCGTACTAAAGAGACTATAAAATGAAGCCCATTTTCGACCGTTCCATCGAAAGTCGGTAATGGGATCGGTGGTAAAATCACTGCAGAATTATTGATTTTATGTACAGATGAACCTGATGATGTTTCAGCGTTATTGGTTTTCTTTACATATTGCTCCTGTATTTGTAGTACTCGACTTCTTTCCAAATTATAACTCTCAATAATTTCAACACGACGACCTTCTTCCGTTTCATCAATTTCTTCTATGGTAGCTTGTAGTTCTTCAAACTTCTCAAAAGCCCTTTCCATCGTATCAAGGGTTGTTTTCACTAGGTAAATGTTGCGATTGGTTGCGTCTGTATCCCATTTGTCGAGAATATTTCTTAAAATTGTTATGGTTGAAATAATATAAGCCCGTTGCTTCTTCAATTTGCTTAGTTCGGCCATTTTCGCTTCTTGTAAGTTGATTCACGATAATAGTCTTATGATCACTGGCCACCCAAGTTGACTGCTTTTGTTGATGATAAGTTACTGGCCATATCCGGCTCGAAGGACCAATGTTTTTGCGTGTGACTTCTCTTTTTACGGATAATCACTATTTGTGTTGGTAAGTATGATTTGGTATTGATGAAATAAAAGAAGATATTAAATGGAATGGTTGTTATTTATTAACAAAACACTAATACTCGAACAATATGGAAACGCGTAATCTTAATGTTAATTCTTGTTTAATTCTTGTTTAATTCTTGTTAGATTCTTGTTACTAAACCTCTGTTACGATTTGGTAAACCCCAAACCGTATCTAACCCTATCTGTGTTACCGAGCCGAAATTTTGATCACGGATGAAGCTCACTAACTCTCTGGCGGAGTCAATAAACAAAACTGTCGAATTTGGTAAAGAGAAATATGATATTTACGAAAAACCACTGCACGAAAACGAAGTCACTGTCTGGACTGGAGTGTGCTCAAAAAACACAATTTTTCTTCAAAGTTCGAGAAACTCTGGTCGGCGCACGGTATCGTTGGATGTTGGCGCACTTTGTCCGCCCGAAAACGCGTGAAAAATGTCTGACGAACCTATTTACAACAAGACGGCGCATGTTTAGGAAATTGTCCAAGCTTTCCAATTTTGAAAAAAAGTATTGGTTAATTACATATTTTTTGGAGAAAACGGTTGAAGTTGAAATTTTAGTGAAAAAACAACAAAATTTTGACTTTTGACGACTCAATTCTTTGCTTAATACATATAAATGCCGACAAGTCTTTTGAAGATCTTGAGGAGAAAGGATGTGAGATAGGTCTCAAGTATTTTAAATTGTGGTGGGAGATTTTACCAGCTTTCGGAGTGAAAGCCACCTTTGCTACCCTCCAGGGCGTTGGAATGTAGCTTAGGCGAAGTAAACTCCTATAGATGGTTGCAAGCCGGTCCCGAACTAGGTCACTGAGTTCTTGAATAGGATAAATTCCGTCCGGCCCAGTTGTTTTAAAAGGGTGAAAGCCTTCAATGGCCCATAGGAGTAAATCCCTTTTTATCAGTTTGTCAATAGTGCCTAAATTATATTCACTACTTGGGCTCCCAAGACCAGTTTCTGCCGATGCTGGTGACATGATATAAAAAGAAATAAATTCAGTTCGCTTATTTCAAAATTTCTAAAAACGTACAATTTTAATGTCCAAAGTAAAAGATAATCATTAGAGCATAAAATTAACTCCACCATAAAAAAGGCGCATACATAAATTTTGAATCAACCCCCAAGGAAATAACGCTTTACCAAAAGGAACAAAAAATACTCAGCAATAATTTCCATAATTTTGTAATTTCTAAAGTCGTGAAAATAAATTTTTTAAAGGACGCTCTTAATTACACTTTATTATAGGCACACATACTCAAACTGTCCTTAAAAATTCACAAAATTACCGTCAAGGTATCATCCTTGAAAAAAATAATAACAAGAACGAGCATCCCTATAATAGCGTCCTTAATTTGTGCGGATCCCTTACGAATGGGACAAACTTCATAAAACCTCAGCATTTGCTGTAACATGTCCTCCTAACCAGAAACAAATTTTTAACGCCATATGGTGCTCGTTAGTACAGCATAAAAATGCAATTTTATATTATTTATGTCGTCCTAAGTCAGATGGCGCAATTTATGGTTACATCCAGGGGGTGTGGATGGTTACCCTGCCTCTCCAATTTGCCTGTGCTATTTTCATGGCACTTGTTTTAATAGAGTGAATGTTAACACGAAATGCCCGGGGAAATTTTTTGAGATACTTTAATTTTATTTTTGCGATAATTTGGGTTTATTTCATTTTAATGATGATTCGGCATTGTTTGCATGTATAATGAGTGGGGATGACGTCGTAATCATATTATATTACTGTGGTGGGACATAATCATGAGCAATTCACATTAAATTATTTTGTAAGTTTCTTAAGGGGCCAAATTTAATAGCCTGGATCAGGGACGTGAAGCTGTAAGAAGGCAAAAAAGCAAAAAATCGCCAGACATCGATGGAATACCAGCTGAACTGCTAAAGGAATGAGGACCACGACTCTTAGCAACCTTACACCAGCTCATATGCAGCATGACCCGTTTCACAACGGCCAACAACCAAACAACAAAAATCTGCTGTCATCGTCCGTTCCCGTTTGAAATTCGATGACAAGTCACATAGGCTTTCACACCAGCCAAATTTTTCAACCAACTGAAAGTCAGAATGTTTTAGCAAAAATTACTCAGAAAGATACGACAATGTAATCCTTTCTGTGCGAAGAAAAAGGAAAGTAAAAATCTATGATCTTCTGTCTATTCATATACGCGCTCCGGAATGGCGAGAGGGCGGAGCAACAGCAAACTACACAAACACATGCAGAGCAGGAAGTACACGAAGATGGTACATGAATTCACACAAGCAAAATAAAAGTTCAGACGGTACAAAAAATTGCGGAGAAGAGAAATCAGTGCGTCTCTTTCGCACTTCGTAAAATAACATTTTTTTATTTTCCCTCTCTTTCTTCGATTTTTGTTTTGTTTTTAAATTGAATTTTGTCTCGCTTGCACCTTGTCGATTGATATATTCACTCGCAAGGGAGCTTATGGGAAATTTTGAGAGCGTCGTATCTTTGTGGGTAATTTTTGGTTTTAGGCTTTGTAGTTGTGTTTTATCTTAATTTTCCTTTCTGCTATATTCCTCTCTTTTATTCCAGAAAGAATGAGCAACAACAGTCACCCAGCTGTCCAAAAATTGACTCGAAAATCCAGTGAAAGCGTTGGTTCAAAAAATCTGCGAACCCCTTCGTCCTCGTTCACCCTTTTCTCCACAAACGATGTTTTCAGTCGGTTTTATGAGAGAGGCTGTACAGGATTCCATTAGAATTAGGAATCCCTTCAACTCTGGTACGACTGATCAAATGCGCAACGAAAAGCTCACTGGTGAAAGTAAGGAACAAAATGCAGTAACAGAGGAGTTCGAAGTTCGACAAGGTTTATCGACTCACCCCCATGCTTTTCAACCTCGACCTAGAACGGGTGATAAGGAAAACGTCAATCAAGAGAAGTGCATCTACTTGCGGACAAGGTGCACATAGTGCGAAGGAAAGATCCTTTTGGCAGCAAAAGAAATTTATGTCGAAACTGCGCTCCTCAAAGTTACAACTGATATCCGAAACTCTCTCGACGCTCATCACCTTTGTTGCCTATTGCTGCTCGACTTCTCTAAAGCCTTTGATAGCGTAAATCACTCTCTACTTTTGCAGAAACTTTCCTCTCATCTTCATTTTTATACTTCTGCTATCAAACTGCTGCAAAGCTTTTTAACCGAACTCTCTCTGAAAGTTATACTTGGTCGTCGTCGCTGTAGTTCCTCGATAGCTTCACTTTGTGCTGGCGTACTCCAAGGTTTCATTCTGGGTCCTCTATTATTCAGTATCTTTATTAACGATCTTCCTTCGGTTGTAACACATTCTCAGATTCATATGTACGCTGATGATGTGCAACTTTATATCTCAGCGCCGAATGATCAAATTGAAAGATGTTTGGAGGAGTTTGCAGCTGACCTTCGCCGTGTTTCTTCCTGGTCGACCTCAAACTTACTTCAACTTAATCCTTCGAAGTTTCATTGCATCTTTTTCTCTCATTCTGCCAATCTTCGTCCTGACCTCTCCGCTATCGCTTTAAATTGGGTCCCTTTAGCAAGTGTTGAGAAGGTGAAAAATCTTGGAGTTATCTTGAATGCCAAAATGACCTGCTGCGATCATGTTAGTTCCATCAATCGCAAAACATACGGGCAACTGTCGAAACTTAGGTTCCATTGCGGTTTTCTCACTAGGGGACTGTCCGTATGTACTTAGTGAAGGCACTAATTTTACCTCTTCTCATGCAAGGTCTGTCTATTTTTAATACGCTTTTATTAGCTTCACTTGTAACTATGTAATAAAATCTTGTAAGTTAAATTCGACCCACTTCCCGGTTTCCGATTGAGCTGAAATTTTGCACACACGTTTAGTTTGGATGACAATGCAATCTGACTATTTTGTAAAAAAATCAAGATGACGGGTCCAGGATGGCGGCTGAATTTTGCAATTTTTGTGTGACACCATTTTAAATCGAACATGGTGGTGACAAGAAAATGGTAGAAGCCATATAATAGACTAAAAAGTAGAAAATAAAATATATAGTTTAAAAAAACCAAAAAATACGCTTTTAATTTAAAATGAACAAAAAGTAAAAAATAATTTTTAATGTAAAATTTTTATTGCTCCAGCCAGTATATGGGAACAACCTACGTTTCGAAATGTAGAAAAGCGTGGGGCGCTAACGAAAAGTTCCAATATTAATAAAATAAGGAAATAGGTAAGGAGCCATACGGTTTTTTACATTTCGAAACGTAGGTTGTTCCCATATACTGGATGGAGATATAAAAATTTTACATTAAAAATTATTTTTTACTTTTTGTTCATTTTAAATTAAAAGCGTATTTTTTGGTTTTTTTAAACTATATATTTCTCCTGCTCTTGATGCCTCCTGCGCTCGTAAACTTGAAATTGCTTTTAACGACTGTGTTCGTTTCATTTACAAGTTACGCCGTTCTGACCACATCTCACCTTATTCTAATTCCGTTATGGGCTGTTCTTTTACTGACTACCGGGAGTATCGACTTCAGCGTCTGTTTCACGATATCCTCCATCACCGTAAACCATCTTACCTCAACCAGTTTGTGCAGTTCACAAGATCACTTCGAAATAACAGTGTGATTATTCCGCGTTTTCATACTGTTGTTGCGTATTGCGGATTTCAGTTTCGCCGAACGACAAACCAACGAGAAAATTACACAAAAAACACCTTTTCCTTTCATCAACAAACTATAAACTTTATTTTAAAACAAATTTGACAATTTTAGGAGAGAACCGAGATCCGAGTGAGTGGACGTTAAGACTTCGAATGTCTTTTCATGTTTTACATTTAATCATTCAAGCTGGAGGTAATAGAAGTGTAATTTGATATTTTATATAAAGTCACGTTGAAGAGACATGCATTGCTTTAAACAAAAGTGCAGAGGTAATGAAATTTCGTACAAAAAGTGCAATGAAAGAATTTAAGTACTTGGAAAAATGATTAAAAGTGAAATAAAATGATTAGTTGGAATAATTTATGGGAGGTCTAATTGAAAATGAAATAAGAGTAATGAACTTGATATTTAAGGAATTTGCTGCCATGTACAAATAGGCAAGATTTAACTTAACTTTATAACACTTCCCCCCTTAGGAATGAAAATCATACCTAGGGTTGGTGTGATTTTCAGTAGAAGAATCAGAAGATTTAGAAGGATAAGAAGAACAAGGGGTTTTAGCTACTGGTTCAGCTTTCTTTATGTTTGAAATTTCTAGCTGGATAGCATTAAGCTCATTATTTTCAACGTTGGATCTCGGTACCCTTGTACAAAACTTAAAGTTAGAATAATATTTTAACATAATTTTAGTGACTACTACAACAGTTAATAATGTTACAATGATGGATAATGAGTACAAATGGTAAGAATGATTTTTAATAGCTTTAAGCGGAATAACCTTTTCTTTGAAACTTTTAATATTATAACTTAGTTTTTGTAAATCTTCGAGTCTATCAATGACGTGTGACGAACTGGTGAAATTAATAGGAGTTTCTTGAGCATATTTATTAAAGTGTTCGAAATCTATGTTATTAATTTCTAAAATTGGAACTTTTGAAAAATAATTTAGAGAAACGTTACTCTTAAAATTGGATTTTGAACTTAAAATTATGTTTTTTGTATGAGCCTCGCATCGTTCTTGTAGTTGGAAAATGTTTACGCCTTGAAGTTTTATTTGAGTCGTTTTGGCTTTGCATCTTATGATGATTTGTTCTCCTGGTTCTGAGATTGAAATCCAGGAATTTGGTCTAGCAAGTTGAAGATACATAGAATTTTCTAGGTGCATTACTCGTACCATGCAAGAAGTAGGGACTGCTTCGACTGGATCAAGTAGACTTCTTTCACATCCGTTGTTTAAGTGTGATACGAAAATTGGCGTTGTCTGCTCGCAAATGTAACGTTGTCGTCTTGTGCTCTTACAGTATTTCAGGTCG
Organism: Thereva unica; assembly: GCA_949987705.1. Lineage (NCBI taxonomy): Eukaryota > Metazoa > Arthropoda > Insecta > Diptera > Therevidae > Thereva > Thereva unica. Next base: position 54,604,059 of record OX465281.1, on the reverse strand, counting down.
TCATCATTAAGAAGAAGATAGTGCTGCTTGATAGAATCGATTAGTAGAAATTGTTTATCTGGTATAATAATAACATATGTCCTATTCTGAAATGACTTAGGTATACTAGTTAATTTATAAATATTAAATTCTATTGATCTAATCAAAGGTATTACTAATAAAAAATTAAGTTTTTTATTGCTGTAGTAAACATGTGTCTCTATTAATTTATACAATTCGCCCATATTCTCAATGCTAGGCGGTAAAGGTAAGTATAGACCATTCGGGAGAAAATCTTGAATTTTATTTAACTCATTTAACATATCGGCTCCATGTATGACGTATGGATGCAGAATACCTTGCGCACTTGAGACTAGAATTTCAATTATATGAGATTGCGCTTGCGAGTACAAATCCGCGGTAATAATAAAAGATGCAAAAATTTCGTTCATTGCGGCAATTTGGTCTTGGATATATAAATTTAGGTTCGTCATGTTTTCTAATTGGCTTAATTTAAATAAGGTTTTTGATATTTTGACATCAATGTCGTCTATATACTTCATTGTGTGATTGATTTGTTCCACGGTAAATTCTTGTACAGTAATCTGCTCTTTTATCAAACTATTGAGATGTTCGGCCCCGAACACAACAACCTGAAAGGGGACAGGATTCAAACAAAAAAAAAACACAACACATATAAAATATAAATATAATTTGTCCTAAGAAGTTATAAACTTAATCTAATTATCCTAATTCTAAGACTTAAAAATATAAATTAAAAATAAACTTAAAAAACGAATTTGAAATAAACTTAAAAACTAAATCTAACTTATAAGGCATGCTGAAATAGAGAAATATATATGTAAACAATACAATGAATTTTCATAAATAAAAAAAAATCTGAAAAAAAGAAAATAACCAACTACGAATTAAAAATTATTCTCTGAAACATAAGGAAAAAATAAATAATAACCCTGAAATATAAAATGATAAAAAAGCTGAAATTACAAATGAACCTGAAATAAATGCTTATAGAGTAATTAATCAACGATACTTACCAAGCCCCTATAGCATACTGGAGGCTACTTCATTTCGGAGCACCGGCAAGTTGAAACTTGTCTTTTTACCTAAAACCCTAAAAATGAATGAAATTATTAATAAAATATTAAAAACAAACTATAAGATTATACTTACCTGCGATATTTAGCTGAAACAAGACAAGCAGAATTAATAAATTTGAAAATAATTGAAGGTCAAAAACAACAACAACAACCACACGCAGAACGTAAACAAACCGAATTCAAACAATTAACACATAAAAAGCACATCCAAGTTAAACCACTTGCGCAATATGTGCTACATATCATTTCACCTGTACAATATGTGTATATGTCACACATTACAGGTGAAAAATAGCAATTTAAGGTGGAAAATGACGGATATAACCTATCATTTTTACCCACCTATTTTCTCACAAGAAAACACGATTTCCGAAACCTACAACACACACAACTGTTCACAGGTGAATAATAAACACACCACATCACATTACTTACCTGAAAATTAGTGAAAAACAGGTAAAAAAAACACTAAAACAGCACTCGCGATGTACACAGAACTTCGCCCGGCAAAGAAACGTCAAACTTTATGTTTCATATGAAAATGACATATGAAACTTATGTAGAATTTCGCGCGGATTCTAATGGTAACATTAAAAACATCGAAAAAGATACGCGTAAAAAGATATTTTAATAATAATATTTCTCCATAAGGTTAAGGAGAAAGAAAGAGAAAATAAACTTATGAAATTAAAGCGAGACAAGAATAGTTGTGTACAAAATGGAGAAAGGAAATTATTTATGGCCATTTTAGGGAATAAAAATATCCCTGCAATAAAAATCGACAAAAAAGAGAAAAACAGTCGAAAAAATATAAAGAAAAATTAGAATAATTATTTTAAATAAAGTACAAATAATTACTATTACAATTGGCCTCTAAATTCGGTGAAAGTTAATAATTTTACGCTGCCGATAAGGCAGTTCGCAACAAGGAAATAAAATTTCCTTAAGGACACCGTTATCTTTGGACTATAAAAACGCGGACGCATCCTTAGTCGGCCTCTCTCAATTTTCAGCTACGCAGGGAACTCTCCAAACCAATAGGAAGGTGAGAGTTTTACATGCAATATTAATTTCTGAAAATTTTTGATAGCAAGCAGGAAATTTTCTCGCACACCACTAAGTGGAAGGCGGAAAATTTCACATGCTATTGTGTTTAATTTGGTAGCGGGCAGCAAATTTTCGCGCACACCACAACGTGGAAGGCGGAAAATTTTACCTGCATGTTTTGGTTGTAGATTTGATTTATAAAGAGCAGTGAACGCATAGGCACACCACTTTGTGGAAGGCTAAGGTTCTGCCTGCACTTTATTCACTTTGTTTTTGTCTCACGTAGAATAGATAAAAAGCAGTAAATTCATGCGCATACCATTTTATGGAAGGCCAGAATTTATCTGCTATTAAGTTTGTGTTCGCGTATCAGTCGTAGAAATTAGCAGTGAGTTTCTGCACACCGCTTACTGGCGGAAGGTGGCAAATTCTGCATGCTTGTTTGTGTGTAGAAAATATTAGAATTCAAACAATCGCAGTGGATTCCTGTGCATACCATTAATGGAAGGCCGGAATTCTGCCTGCATTTGAAACATATTAAACACGTAGTAAGAGAAACATCCAGGGCATCAAAGGAAATATTCAGCTGACCACCACGACGCAGGACTGGCATTTTCACGACGACCAGCGACACCAGGGCACTGCAGCAAGCAATTTAACCATACATTAGCATAAGTTGCATGATTAGGTTGTAAGTTTGCAAATATTGAGGTGTACTTATTGAATAAAATTGAATTACCAACTGCACGTGCGTTTTTGTTCACTATTTTATATTTGTACGTTTCCGTTTGAAACATGAGATGTTCCTGATTTTGGCTTAGAATCTCAAGTTGTTCATCATAATATTTGGCATCGCTGTCATCTAGAGTTCCAAAAAGTTGCTTTGCGACAGTGCCGACAACGTTGACTAGACCTCGTTTTTGAATTAAATCTGATCGAGATCCTAAAATATTACTTATTAACTTATTTTGGGTTTGGATAGTCGATAAAGTTTGCTTTATTTGGGGAAGGTAAAGAGGACATTCTTTTAAGTTTATGTCTTCTTTTGATAAAAGTTCGCACATTCCGGTCATTTTCGTAGCTAAGGAATATAATTGTTTGTATTGAAGTTTAATGCCATTTAAATCAGTAAGAATTAGAGGTTTCCATTTGTCATTGTAAATACTTGCTTGTCCCACATGCTCGTAATAAAATCCAGTTACGTTATCTAGTCTCGTTATATTAAAGATATCTTCATTACCATTGACTACCATACACCATGTGGAGAGTAAACCAATAAACAATAGAGAGCCCATGGTCACGGCCATTTATCCTGGAAAAATTTGTTTGAGTCAGTGGTAATACATTAACTACTAAAGTATGGTATTAGACGATTATTATGAACCGTAACAGGTTTGTTTTTAATAATTATTTTACTATTTACACCTGCAGAAGATAGAATTTTATAAGGTCCAAGCCAGACTGGAGATAATTTTTTACATTTACCCTTTTTAGAACCTTCGTCTTTTAGTAAAACTAGATCGCCCTCTACAAAACTGGACGGGTTTGTTTGTTTATCATACTGTATTTTAGAAAGGTTTTTATTCTTTAGAAGATTTTCTCTAGTTACCTGATTGGTGTGTTGCAGCCTAGACTTTAGTTCATTGGCATAGATATCGTAATTATACACGATTTCGGGTGATCGAGAGAAGGAGGAAGGAAGGTCGACTTTGCGACCAAATACAAGCTCGAAGGGAGTGTATCCAGTGGACGTGTTGGGCGTGGTATTATTAACAAATACCGCGTATTTAATCCAAGTATCCCAGTCATTTTGGGACCGATTAACAAAACACCTCAAATATTCTACAAAACCTCTATGGCTCCTTTCGCAAGAACCATTAGATTGTGGTCTGTATGCACTAGTTTGTAATTTGGTTATTTTTAATAACTTACAAGTTTCCTTCAGAATTTTTCCTATAAAATTTTGACCTTGGTCAGTAAGAATGTACTTAGGAGTACCAAAACGAAATATAATATCAGTGACTAGTTTTTCGGCTATGGTATTAGCCTCTTGATTAGGAATAGGTATAGCGTCGGTATACTTGGTCAAGTCATCTATGAAGGTTAAAAGATATTTGTTTCCTGTATTTGTAGCAGGAAGTGGACCTACAATATCCATACAAATTTTCTCGAAGGGCTCTTTTGAAGTAGAAGTTATGACCATTGGTTCTCGGGTGGAACGAGTTACTTTATTTTTTCTACAAACTTCGCAGTTCCTAATGAAACGTTTAATGTCTCGATACATATGCCTCCATTTATGATATAATTTAATACGATTGTATGTCCTATTAACACCATTGTGACCACCTGTAGGATTGGAATGGTACTCTTGTAGTAATTTAAGAATTTGGTCTTCGTTCAGGTTAGAATCGAAATTGTTGTGACAAAAGATTACCTTTGTATCAATATCGCGAAAGACGTATCGTACCATTGCTCTAATATATTCGAATTTTAAATGTTTAAACGAAAGAAACTTAGTAGGATTTGGGAGTAAAATTTGGGAAATGCCTTCGAACTTAGAAAACGTCTTGAGAGCTTGGAATGTCTTGTAAAAATCTTTATAATCTGCTTTTTTTTCTTTGGAGTGAATCACTAAATAGGTAGCGAACTTTTCGTTCGTTTTTAAAGGTATGACGTTGTGTTCTTCGAGAGTGGCTCTTTTTAATAATTCAAAATGATTGGCTTCGTCTATGAGGGTTTTAGTAAGGTTATCTAAATCTAATTCTTTATTAATGAAAATTCCTACGTTACTTTTCCCATCATTTTTGAGTTTGTCATTATTATCTGTAACGTTTGGATTGACAATGACGCTCCGCTGCATTTTATTTAGAAAATCTTCATACGAAAATAAATCAGGGTCAGATTCTGGAGATGAGGAAATTGGTATAACCGGTATATCTGATTCAGAGGTAGTTTTCTTATGATCAGATCGCAGGGTCATTTTAAATATTCGACTTAGACAGTCAGCGTTCGTATTTGTGGAACCCTTTTTGTATACGATATCAAAAGGAAATTCCTCGAGTTGTAATTTCCAACGCATCATGCGAGAACTAGGATCATTACAATTTTGAAGATAGACCAAAGGTTTATGATCCGTAAAGATCTTAAATTTTTTTCCAAAAAGATAAGGACGGAAATGTTTGACAGACCATACGATTGCTAACAATTCTTTGTCAGTAGTTGAGTAGTTCAATTCACTTTTTCGCAGCATCTTGGAAGCATAAGCAATAGGTAGGTCAGAGCCAGGCTCACCCTGTGAAAGGACTGCACCGATAGCAAATCCACTAGCGTCAGTCGTTAATAAAAAATCTTTGGTAAAATCAGGATATTGCAGAAGCGGTGGATTTGTTAAAGCTTGTTTTAGAGAATTAAAAGATTTAGTGCAATGGTCGTTCCACTCGAACTTTGTATTTTTCTTCAGAAGACGGGTGAGTGGTCGAGATATCTTAGCGAAATCTTTGATAAAACGTCTGTAATATCCGGCGAGACCAAGAAGTATTTTAATTTCCTTTGGGTTTTTAGGCGTAGAAAAGTTTTTTACGCTTTCGATCTTTTTAGGATCTGGACTAATTCCGGCTTCACTAATAATGTGACCGAGATAGGTAAGCTCGTTTCTCAAAAATTCGCACTTCTCAGGTTGAAGCTTAAGATTATGGGAACGCAATCTCAAGAACACTTCTTTAAGTTTCTCATTATGTTCCTCTAACGATTTGGCATAAATAACAATGTCATCCATGTATACGAAGACTTTTGAACCTTGGAGCCCCGCTAGCACATTGTTTATTAATCTCTGAAATGATGCCGGCGCACCTTTCAGACCATACGGCATACGGACATATTGGTAGTGACCTAATGGCGTCGAAAAGGCTGTTTTCTCTCTATCCTTAGGGCTTACTTCCATTTGGTGGAACCCGTTGGCGAGATCAAGCGTGGAAAAGAATTTAGCATTTCCTAATTGATCTAAAATTTCCGTTATGTTCGGCAAGGGGTACGCATCTCCAACAGTCACTTCATTCAGTTTCCTGAAGTCTACGACGATGCGCCATCTTTTATTTCCATTCATATCGGGTTTCTTCGGTACAACAATCAAAGGGAAATTCCACGGGCTATTCGATTCAGTGATAATGTTGCCCTGAAGCATTTGCTTGACTTGGGTATTTATTTCATTCTTTTGAAATTCTGGTACCCGATAGGGCTTAACATGGATGGGTTGTGCACCCGGAGTTGGAATATGATGTTGCACCGTTTTAGTGCAAGAGAGTTTATCTTCATTGAGATAGAAAAGATCATTAAATTCGGAGCATAATTTTAAAATGGATTCACGTTGATCGTCACTCATATGAGCTGTTCTAATTTCGCCTTGTATCCTATCTTCGCGTTTGCAATCTAAGGAGTCATAGGTATTTTCGGAAGAAATGTGACAGACTTGGAAATCAGATAAATCAAGCAGATCAACTTTACTAATGTCGAGTTCCGAATCGTGCTCATTTGGGTTTATAACAGATATCAAACAAGAATTATTTGTAGGCTGTAACGGCCGCCCCATGGATCTAGCCTCTAAAAAGCATTATTTCACCCCACAACCGAACGTTGGACTCAAATTAGCCAACAAAAAAAAAAAAAAAAAAAAAAAAAAAAATTTATAAAATAAATGGCAACCCGGCCTCCCCCCCGAATAGGAATTATATATATAAAATAGGAATTATATATATAAAATAGGAATTATATATATAAATATAAATAAAAGAAATACATTTTTTTTTAAATTATCGTTTTATCTTGAAATCAAAGAAAAAAAAAATAAAGAGAAAAATAATGAAGTTACAAAACTGAATTCAAAATAAAACAACAACAAGGAATCTTTTTATATTTAATGGATTTACAAAATTTGAATTAACAAAGAAACAAAACCACAGAAAGTAAAAAGATTTAATATTTTTATATAAATAATAAGTAAATACAAAAAAAAAAAAATTTTTTTTTCATATATGGAAAGGTTACGAATAAACGGCCATAGAGAAACAAAAAAGGGGGAAACATTAACAGTTTTACCACAATGTTTTTTTCTTATCCCCTCGACAACCAAGGAAAAACAAAAATATTTACACTTAGTTTCGTTTTATTTGTTTCCCCAACTCGGTGAATAATGAAGATAAAATATTAGAATTAAACATAAGTAAAATAAAAAAAAAAAAAAAGGAGACACGCAATCGAAACTCAGCAACAACAAATCCTTCCCACAAAATCCCTCTTCTCTGGTATTAAAAATAACGAAAATATTAACTGCGAAAAACACAGAAACCAAAAACATATAAACATGCGCGATTTCCACCGAATTTATTGGCGTGATATAAGATAACTACAAATAAAAACAAAATTTCTTTGAATCTAAACTAAAAACAAAAACCAGAAGAGAGAAACTAACAGAAACAAAAGGAAGGACGTAACCCCCACTATGATCGGTTAGGCCACCCCCCCAGTGTGGCCCTCGGGATTAAGGAAGACCCTAACAAGGGTAAGTGATCTCCACCTCTTTTGGATGCTCTTATATAAGACAGCCCAAACATGACTGGTGCCCATTGACCACCATTCCTCTCTCCCTTATTGACCCCCCCTCTCGTTGGTCCCGGACGGCTCAAGTGACCCCTTATCGCCCTTTCTTTCGTTTAATTCTATTAAATGGCACGAGTTTTTTTAAACAGTTTAACTGTCACCCCTTCTGCATCTCTGCATCACGAACCCCACCCCATCCGGCGAGCTAGCTTGAGCATCGCAAGTCGTGCCGACTTCAGATGCAGAGGATGCAAGCTTTTGGCGATACCCTCCCGGCTGTCGAGCCGTCCCTGCTACCCCTTCTTCATTCATCCTTTCTCCATCTCTTATTTTTGTGACAACGTCTTTCTGGCCTTTAGGGCTCACTCCCTTCTTCGTGCTCCGGCACAAATTATTCCCGACAGTTACAAATGGCGCCCAACGTTGGGCTAAGGAACTTAATCTGCTTTGAGTTCCTTGGTCTAGCGATCCGATGACATGGACGCGACTGATTGTCACTTGGTGACACCTTACTTTTCCCCTCGGCATATCTTTTCTCCTAGTTTGTTTTCCCTCTCATGTCATCGGTTTTAAATATCCTTTTTTTAAATTGCAGCCGAATTTTCTTTTGAACCCTTTTCCTTGTGGCATGGGCCAGCGAGAGGAGCCCGGAACGAACTTCTTTCAACTTTACGTTCCCTCTCAGTCCAAGTTCCTCCGGCTTCTGGATTGGGCGAGGGTGCTTACCGCGGCGCCTTAGCCCTTATCACTTTGTCTCTTTCCCCTATTCTATTTTTCTTCTTCTTCACCCACTTCAACTTTCGTTATCTTTAAGCGGTAGCCTCCCTAATTTTTGTACGGTTCCTGTCAGTGAGGCTCGGAGTCTGGTTAACAGGCGTACAACGCCTGACTCTGCGCGAGCCTACACTGACAGAGAACACCACTCACTAGTTGTTCTCCCTTTTCTTCCTGTAGCATGGATGGGTGGATCCTGTAACGTCGGTTCTGTCCCGTCTGGGCTATCAGGCGTCCTATCGCCTGGCCTTGCGACAGAATCGATGTTGCAGAATGCAACCACAACCCCCGTTCAATGAACTTTCTGACATTCCGCCTTCCTGGGGCTCGGCAGTGTTGCCGACCAGTTGTGGTGGATTGCCAGAACGTTCACCCCGAAATTCGTGTGGAGGCTTCTATCTCTCGCTTTCCTTCTAATTGGTCAATGGGAATCCGGTCACGATAGGGGTGGCCGTATGTAAGATGATAGGGACATCGGTGTTGGGGGTGTTGTTAGGCACTAGTCTAATGCCAACCCCAACATTGATTCCGAAGGTGAAGGCACTTGGTGTTCCTGACGACGTGGATGCCAATCTGCACTGAGTACAGGCAGACTGTCATCGGCGCCGTCAGCCACCGTACCCTTGGAGGGGACATCCTTCCCTGGGGCCACATCGTTAAATGAATAAAACATAAAAAGATAATAAAATTTTTCTTCACTGTATGATCATTCTGCTCTCTCTACTTTATTATAACTAAATATAGATATATAGATTTTTTTCTCTTCTAATTTTGATTTTCGGATTTTCGTCCTTGAGCAAGGTTTTGCTTCCGAGTTTTTTTCGTTAGGTGATAGCCAGTGTTACTGGACGGTCACAGAATTTGCTAACTATAGTCATACCATTTTTTTTAAATTTTGGGTTTCCCTAAGTCACTATCCGCTAGTCGGTCTCCCAACCATGTCAAGGAATCGGAATGAAAAGGGGCAATTTGCCCCAAGTAAACAGGTTGAAGGAGACGAGGAGAACACTCCATCTGAAGAAGGCGATCTGGAACGGGACGCCGTGTTGACAGCTCTGGCTGAACAAGTGGCGGCCCTACAGCACGAAATGGAGCGGATGAAACAGCGCGGCCCCCAGGAACCACCCCTAAATGAGACTGTGTCTAACTTTCTGCACTTGCCTACGTCGCCTGGAGCGGGGCCCAGTGGCATTCCTCCGCGGTCCAGCAGCGTCGGTGAGCGCCCCCATTACCGCCCTGAATATACCGGCTCTGCCATCAGGCAGAAGTCGCCAGTCTTGAACTGGAACCTCAAGTTCACGGGTCGCCCGGGAGAAACCTCGGCAGAGGAATTTCTCTATCGACTCGACACCCGAGCTCGAGATGAGGACATATCATCACGGGAGTTGGTGCGGAATGTGGCCGCCTTACTGACAGGACCCGCTGAGGACTGGTACTGGACCCAGTTCCGGAGACAACATGTCAGTCCCTTGTGGGCGGATTTCAAGTCTGGTCTAGTAGGTCAGTTTGGAGGACTTGAAACAGACTATGAAATAATCAGTCAGATGCTAGAAACTAAACAATTCAACCAAACCTACGACACTTTCTCGTCAAAGATAATAGCCCTGGCGAACCGCCTAACGCGCCCGATGCCCCCCCTCGAGCTGATGCGCATCATTATGACTAATTTAAACGCGACCTTGGGGATCGCCATAATCGGATCTACCTACACAGACCTACGCCAGCTCCGCGAAGCGTGCATTCGTGTGGAGAGATGGCAGAGGGCCAAGAAGGAGGAGAGCCGCCCTTCGCACAGAGTACATGAATTGGACGACTTCCACCCACAGCCACCGCCCTTGACCCATCCCAACTACCTTCGCGACGCACCAACTCCTGCAGTAGAAGAGATGAGGGCTGACGCTGCTCCGCGCCGCCCCGTCACGTGTTGGAACTGCAATCAAGAGGGACACTCGTTCTCGGATTGCCCTTCTCCTCATAGGAAGATTTTCTGTTATAGATGTGGGCGCCCCGAAGTCTACACTACTTCTTGTCCAGTCTGTTCGGGAAACCGGAACCTGGGTGCGAGGCCCCGGGGAGGTTCGCGCCCGACTTAGTCCCTGAAAGTTCCCCCTTTACACCTGATTTATCTACCAGCCTGTCTAATATCTCTGACCTATCGACAATGGAATCTCTGCCGGCCTTCCCTTCTCCGGAGGTCAGAGCCTCCTTTATGCAACGATGGGCCAATTATTATCGAATCCGTAAACGAATATTTAATGACGTTGGCGAACAACCACCAGTTCACAAAGCCCCGCGTATTAGGTCATGTGCAATGGAAAAGCGGGCACACAGTCAAAAGATCGTCGCCGCCGTATTACATGAGAACGGGGATGATCGACCTTTCGTCAACGTACAGCTTCAAGGTGTGACCATAACAGGCCTGCTGGACACCGGCGCCAGCATTAGTTGCTTGGGTAGAGGGGCGGAGTTGTTCCTCCAGGAGAACCCGGCCATCAAACTATACCGCTTACGCGCCGATGTCCAGGTAGCTGACGGCACGCCTAAGGACGTAATCGGTTTCATTACCGTCCCAATATCTTATGGATCGAGAACCATCACTATGACCTTATATGTAGTTCCTGGCCTGGCCCAGAACCTTTACCTAGGAGTTGATTTTTGGAGGGCCTTTAGGTTGGCCCCTCATATAATAGGGGAACTCCATCATACCCCACAGCAGGATCCCAATTGTCATTACCTTGAGGAGTCTCAACAGGAGCGACTGAACCAGGCCCGAGCGCGGTTCCCGTCTTTCGACACCTGTGGACTCGGCAGAACTCACCTGGAACAGCATGTGATCGACACTGGCGAGGCGGTGCCTATTAAGCAGAGGCACTATCCGGTCTCTCCCGCCATTCAGGCCCTCATGTATGAGGAGGTCGATCGCATGTTGAGTTTAGGTGTGATCGAAGAGTCCAACAGCCCATGGAACTCGCCCGTGGTCCTGGTTCGGAAACCTGGAAAGGTCCGCCTCTGTTTGGACTCCCGCAAGGTTAATGTAGTAACAGTGAAGGATGCCTATCCACTGCCTCATATAGACGGTCTCCTGGGGCGCTTGCAAGACACGAAGTTCATCTCCGCGATTGACCTTAAGGACGCCTTTTGGCAAATTCCCTTAGAGGAAAAGTCGAGGGAAAAGACGGCCTTCACCGTCCCAGGAAGACCGCTGTATCAATTTACAGTGATGCCGTTCGGGCTTTGTAACGCTCCGCAACGCATGTGTCGCCTCATGGATAAAGCGATACCAGGCTCTCTTAGAGAAAATGTGTTTGTCTACTTAGACGATTTGTTGGTGGTGTCTCCTGACTTTGAGACTCACCTCAAATTGTTGGAAAAGGTCGCTGACTGCCTTCGTCGCTCCGGTTTGACAGTAAATCTGTCCAAGAGCCGGTTTTGCGTCAGGGAGGTGAAATATTTGGGGTTCATCATTGGCGATGGGTCCCTAAAAACGGACCCCGACAAGGTGGCAGCCATCAGGGACTTCCCAGTTCCAAAGTCAGCCAAGCAGGTGAGACGCTTTTTAGGCATGACCGGATGGTATAGGCGCTTCATAGGCAACTATGCGAGCATCGCCTCACCCATCACGGACTGCCTAAAGGGTGGCAAATTTGCTTGGTCCGACGAAGCCCAACAAGCATTCATGGAACTTAAGAAGTTAATGATGTCTGCTCCCTTACTGGTTACCCCAGATTTCTCCCTCCCCTTTTTCATCCAGTGTGACGCCAGTAAAACGGGGGTAGGAAGTGTCCTTTTCCAAAGACAGGGCGATGAAGAACATCCCATCGCATATTTCTCTAAGAAGCTCAACAGCGCCCAGCGTAATTATTCCATCACGGAACTAGAGTGCTACGCGGCGGTGCTGAGCGTTAAGAAGTTCCGGGCGTATGTGGAAGGGCAGTCCTTCACTATAATTACCGACCATGCCAGCTTGAGGTGGCTCATGAGCCAGACCGACCTAAACGGTCGCCTAGCGCGGTGGAGCCTAAAGCTGCAGGGCTTCCAATTTTCAATCGAGCACCGCAAGGGTAGTCAAAACGTGGTGCCGGACGCATTATCACGAGTCGACTGTGTCGATGAAGTGACCTTCTGTCGTGAAGTGGACCTAACGTCCCCCGCCTTCAGATCAGCGGACTACCAACATCTCGCTGACAGAATCAGTAGGGATGCTGGGCAGTTACCTGATCTTCAGGTTTCGGAGGGATACGTATTCCACCGTTCGGCCCCACGGACTGGCGACCCCGAGACGGACGATCTGATTTGGAAATTGTGGATCCCTGCAGAATTAACTGCTCCCTTGATCGAGTCAGCTCATGGGCCCCCTCAATCTGCCCATGGCGGTGTTCACAAGACTCTTGCACGCCTTAGAGAAAAGTATTATTGGCCCGGCATGATTCGCCAAGTCAGGAAATACATCGCGAGCTGTGAAGTATGTAAAGAAACGAAAGCTCCAAACACCCCCCTTCGGCCCCCAATGGGTAAAGCCATGGATGTGTGCCGACCCTTTCAACTCTTATACATCGATTATATGGGCCCGTACCCGAGGACGAAGAAAGGCCACACGGCTGTGCTGGTAGTACTAGACGCGTTCTCTAAATTCAGTTTTCTCCACCCCGTAGTAGGCGAAACAGCCAAAGCCGCCGTGAATTTCCTTGAACATCAGATCTTTCACACCTTCGGAGTCCCCGAGGTGATATTCTCCGATAATGGAAGTCATTTTACCGCCAAAGAATTTGCGAAGCTGTTGTCCGATTACGGCGTCAAACACCAACTCACTGCTATCTATTCCCCCCAAGCCAATGCTTCCGAGCGGGTGAATCGCTCAGTATTAGCTGCTATCCGAGCATACTTGAAAGAAGATCATCGGGATTGGGACCTACACCTGTCTGCAATTGAATGTGCCCTACGAAGCGCCCATCACACGTCCATTGGCACCTCCCCATACCAGGCCCTGTTCGGGTGTCCAATGATCCGGCACGGATCCGCTTACCCTATCCTGAAGACCTTAGGTGTCTTGAAAGAGGGAGATATAACCATAGTTCCGGCAATAGACAGATGGCAGTCACGACGTGACCGGATAGAACATCACTTGGCCGCGGCTCACACGAGACATGAGAAACACTACAATCTGCGCTGCAGAGCAGTAGAGTTCTCGCCCGGCCAAGTGGTTTACCGCCGAACCTTCCCTGTAAGCAACAAGGTTGGACAATTTAGCGCAAAATTAGCAGATAAATTCATGAAAGCTCGCGTGAGGCGAAAGCTTGGGAGTGGGAGATACGAACTAGAGGACATGAAAGGGAAACCTATCGGCATTTACCACGCCAAAGATCTCAAAGCCTGACGGGCCGTAGCGAAGGTGTACCTAGGGGAAGATTCCGCGCAAAATCACCTGCCGGAGGACGCGGTAGATTCCAGTTTTAAGTTATTTTCTCCTTTTTTTTTTGTGTTTTTTACACAACTTCATTGCTTATTTTAAAAAAAAAAAAAAAAAAAAAAAAAAGAACATTGGGATACAGAGAACAAAACGAAAATATTTAAATCAAATGTGACTGGGAACAATCGAACAAAGAAAATCGTTAATTAATGTATTTATAAATATCAAATTGCCTCGTTTTCCTTACCCGTTATTATATACCTAACAACATTGTGGAATTATTGCTTATTACTTTATTGGATGAACCGACATTGATAATGTTCCTTTATAGATTTTGTTTTCGCCCTATTTTGGAAAATTTTTTCTATTATTAATTGTTTATTGAAAATTTCGCACAAAACTGGAAGAAGGTTTAAAATTTTGCCAGAATAATTTCCGTTTATTAAGCGTTTGTTAATTTTTATCTATCTCTATCTCGATTTATTTAGTGCTTCTAATATTGTAAGTCAATTTCCCGGCCCTCCGATTTCATTAGCCGCAAACTCAGATATTGATCCATGCGCGATGCCTCAACCACCCCCTGAAGGATCCCGCCTCATGCTCTGGTGGCTGTGCCATACGGACCGCATTATTTGACCGACCTAACGTTTTAATATTGCCCACACTCCTACTGTGCTGCCAAGAAAACCAGGTCCCAGCAGGTTGACTCGTTCAGCACAGAGATAACTGGCTGCTGCCATTTGCAAGTCGCTCTATACGTATAGTTTCGACCCAGTTCCCCAAATCATCTTGACATCCAATGCTCACGAGGTCCACCCTGTAAGACGTTCGCCTATGATTCCAATACTACACATCTAACCTTTGTATGCTCTTGTTGGCGCACTAGCCACGTCAAAGAAGCAAGCAGGGAACGCATGGTGCATGGATGTTCCAGAGACTGTTGACGAGTGCGATTGTCCGAAAGATGCTTGGGATAGGGAGACGGTCGACCTCGTCAAAGCAGAAACTATTTAAGATTCAGGCAGCTCCTAAACGAAAAACCATGGAAGAGCTACACAGCACTTTGGCAGCACAGCGGGAGTCCGATGTGCAGAATTGTAATTGTGATCCTAAGCAAAGTGCGGTCAATTTATATGGATGAATGGGCCCGGCTGGCTCAGTCGGTAGAGCATGGGACTCTTAATCTCAGGGTCGTGGGTCAGCCCCACGTTCCATAGGGAACCTTAACCTTGTATACAGTCCGTCCGCTTGTTTCTTTTCGCGCTCCCTCTCCCCTGGCGGCGTCTAAGTAGCGCGCGTTGTAACGGCCGCCCCATGGATCTAGCCTCTAAAAAGCATTATTTCACCCCACAACCGAACGTTGGACTCAAATTAGCCAACAAAAAAAAAAAAAAAAAAAAAAAAAAAAAAAAAAATTTTTATAAAATAAATGGCAACCCGGCCTCCCCTTGGTGGCTGATCTCACAAGTCAATCTATAGAAAAAAGAAAAAAAAAAAAAAAAAAAATTTTTTCCTGATCTGGCAACTTCCAGACCCAGTTAATGTAAAAAAACACAATGATTCTCAATACCGAGGAATGCCAGCTAACGGGAAACATTCCAAAGAATAGAAAAATATTGGAACTCAGTGAAGGGATTTTGGTCTCGCTTGGGAGAATTTTTTGGAATAGGAGTCAGTCTGGATATTTTGAGTTGGGTGCACGGATGGAGGTTTTTGGATGATGAGAGTTGTGCATCGTGCATTATTATTTCTCTCGGAAGATAAAAATATAGTGATTAAAAAGGTGAAAAGTTTTTCTGGATTGGAAATTACGTCCCGGAACATTAGACTTAAGTTCCTCTGAGATTATAATCTTCTCTTGTTTTGGGAATTGAAGGAAGTGTGGAGGAGTTGATCGTGGATTCAAGGAAGCTAAGTTCTTATTTTTTTTATATATTTTTTTATTAAATAACTATGAGATAACCCCAAATTAAATATACTATCGCGAATATTTAATCTCGGGTTAATTAATAAAATAGTTAGTCTTTCTTTTCGAGATAACGCCAATATTCATTAAGCACCGTTAGTATTAACATATGTATATATATATAGTATTAATAAGTATTATACATGCAAATCCTCTAACGGGAAACAGTTCAAACAATAGAAAAATATTGGAACTGAGTGAACGATTTTTGGTCTCGCTTGGGAGAATTTTTGGAGAGAGAGTCTGGAGATTTTGAGTTTTGGAGTTGGATGGAGAGTTTTGATGATGAGAGTTGTGCATCGTGCAATATTATTTGTCTTTGAAAATACAAGATAGTGACTAACAAGTGAAAAGTTTCTGGATTGGAAAGTACGTCCAGGGAAATTTAGGTTAAGTTCTCTTTTATTTGTTATAGTGTAAATAACTTTTTTTATACAAAACATGCCTCTGTAGTAAGGTGAGAGCACTGAGTGTTGGCGGGAAACTGGCCGTGAGCGATGGTTTATAATGGAAGAAAAGTCGCGGGATTTGTTTAACGAGTGGTTGTTCGACGCCAATATGAAGTTTAACTAATAGTTGTACACAAGGAGGTACATGTGTGTTTGAATCTAGATAATCTATTATGAAGACTATGTTTCGTAGTTACTTCGACAAATGATGATGAACGGTTTATGATTTTATGAAGGGGAGAAATGTGTATCCCCACTCACCACTACATTTCCTTCCATTTTATTTGTCTTTAAACATTCACTCCTCTTCCGTGGTTGCTTAGCATTAATTATTAACTAACTAATGAATGAATTAATCTATATTAATAACAAAAAGGATAAATAAAAACAAATTCCATATTTTAATATATAAATAAAATTTTGTTTATTCTTCTTATCTTCTTTTATCTTATTTTAGATTTTTTTTATATAATTTAATTGTTTTGGTACCTTACACAAAGGTGCAAAAATCGCAAAAAATTTGGTTATTAATTCACCGGATAAGCGAATATATAAAAATAAGTAAAAACAAATTATCATTAAACCACAGTAATAATAATAAAATAATTAAAAGTAATCTAGATTTAAAAGTTGATAATGAATTAACAATTAATAATACACATAATACAAATACAAATAAATTGATTAAATATAATAAGATACAAAATTATCGCTATCAACAGCCGCAGCAACGGAATAATAATAAACAAACATTGCAAGTGCAAAAAGAATCTAACATTTGTAATAATAACCGCAATAATAATAATACTATTAACTTTAATAATAATACATTATGTTGCATTAGCTGGCTGTCTTAGTGTAATAATAGGTACTACGTTGACCTTTACCACATAGCAGAATTAAATTTTTGGGGTATGTTTTTGCTTTTATATATATTATAATTAATAATAATAAAAAAAAAAAAAAAAAAAAAAAAAAAAAAAAAAATTTATAGGAATTATATATATAAAATAGGAATTATATATATAAATATAAATAAAAGAAATACATTTTTTTTTAAATTATCGTTTTATCTTGAAATCAAAGAAAAAAAAAATAAAGAGAAAAATAATGAAGTTACAAAACTGAATTCAAAATAAAACAACAACAAGGAATCTTTTTATATTTAATGGGTTTACAAAATTTGAATTAACAAAGAAACAAAACCACAGAAAGTAAAAAGATTTAATATTTTTATATAAATAATAAGTAAATACAAAAAAAAAAAAAATTTTTTTTCATATATGGAAAGGTTACGAATAAACGGCCATAGAGAAACAAAAAAGGGGGAAACATTAACAGTTTTACCACAATGTTTTTTTCTTATCCCCTCGACAACCAAGGAAAAACAAAAATATTTACACTTAGTTTCGTTTTATTTGTTTCCCCAACTCGGTGAATAATGAAGATAAAATATTAGAATTAAACATAAGTAAAATAAAAAAAAAAAAAAAGGAGACACGCAATCGAAACTCAGCAACAACAAATCCTTCCCACAAAATCCCTCTTCTCTGGTATTAAAAATAACGAAAATATTAACTGCGAAAAACACAGAAACCAAAAACATATAAACATGCGCGATTTCCACCGAATTTATTGGCGTGATATAAGATAACTACAAATAAAAACAAAATTTCTTTGAATCTAAACTAAAAACAAAAACCAGAAGAGAGAAACTAACAGAAACAAAAGGAAGGACGTAACCCCCACTATGATCGGTTAGGCCACCCCCCCAGTGTGGCCCTCGGGATTAAGGAAGACCCTAACAAGGGTAAGTGATCTCCACCTCTTTTGGATGCTCTTATATAAGACAGCCCAAACATGACTGGTGCCCATTGACCACCATTCCTCTCTCCCTTATTGACCCCCCCTCTCGTTGGTCCCGGACGGCTCAAGTGACCCCTTATCGCCCTTTCTTTCGTTTAATTCTATTAAATGGCACGAGTTTTTTTAAACAGTTTAACTGTCACCCCTTCTGCATCTCTGCATCACGAACCCCACCCCATCCGGCGAGCTAGCTTGAGCATCGCAAGTCGTGCCGACTTCAGATGCAGAGGATGCAAGCTTTTGGCGATACCCTCCCGGCTGTCGAGCCGTCCCTGCTACCCCTTCTTCATTCATCCTTTCTCCATCTCTTATTTTTGTGACAACGTCTTTCTGGCCTTTAGGGCTCACTCCCTTCTTCGTGCTCCGGCACAAATTATTCCCGACAGTTACAAGGCGTAGAGAGAGAATTCGAAATTATTAGGCCATTTTCCAGCTCCTTTGAAAGGCACAGGCAATCGTGTTTAAAATCTGTTTTAATAGAAGTGATCATCTCTGACCTGGCAGGAATTATCAACCTTGAAATAGAAGGCACTAGTATTGACACAAGGGATTTCTTCCCACAGAACATAGAAATTGTCTTTTGACCGTAGTCTAGTTTTGCTTGAAATCTTGTTAAAAAGTCGTCCCCTAGTATTCCGTCATTAGGAATGGGGAAATCTTTAGAAACAATATGGAATTTGTAAGAAATAGTAGTTTTATTGAATTTTATTTTAACATAACTGATACCAATGGTATCTTTTAAATCTTCGCCAATACCCTTTAATTTGGCCTTTTGATCCGTGTATACAAGCTGATTTTTATCGAGGCAATTCACTTTTAATAAGGAGATCTCGCTACCGCTATCTATAAGAGAATTAAATTTATTTCCAACAACAGATGGAGAATTTAGAATAATAGAATTGAACTTTCGGTTATTTTTCAGGGAGACAGTAAAAACATTTTTAATATAACTTTTCTGAATAGTTCCCTTTCTTTTAAGAGGCTTTTCACCTTTTGAAGAATACCTTTTGTGAGGAGTGCGGCTAGAAGACGATTTAGGAAGGGAATTTGGTAATGAATTAGAATAATTTCTAGACTTTGCATCCTCGCACGATAATGGTAGAAAGGTATCGTTTAAAGTTGGAAATAATTTATAAGAAGTAGAAGTTGTAGGTTTGGAGGGTTTTTGAATTAAATTTATTGCAACGATTCTGCTCTGGTCGCGCCTCCTCTCGTACCAGGGCCAACAGCGTTTCCCGAATCGTTTTGGGCATTCGTCCTTTTCTTACTTTCATTATAGGCTCTTTTCCTACACTCTTTGATATGGTGCCCACGATTCTTACAATAACTGCAGATAATATAGTTCAGTTTGTGCACGGGAGAAGAACATTCCTTTTTGACTACCGGTTTAGTTTCGTTGGAGAATTTCGGAAGCGACGGATTTGATTTTAAGTAACATTGGGCGATGGTGTGACCGGATTTATTACAAAATTGACACTTAGTGGCGGATTGAGATTTTTGAGAAATCTTCATCCTACCAGCCGACTTTTCTTCTTGTACTGCTGCTTCGACAGCATCAGTGAGGTTTTTGAAACGACTTTGCTTTAAAATAAAAATTTGAATAAAAAAACAGCTGGTCTTCTCCAAATATTCCTTCAAGTACTGCCTCAATCAGGTAAATCCGCTGTGTATCCAACCTCGGGGGGGGGGGGGGGGGGGGTGCTTCAGGAGAAGAATTCCTACTAATCTTTAAATAAAATTGTAAATTTTATTATTATTTAAATATGGTTGGATATCCCAAACCATAGAAATTTAACTTTGCTAAATGAGTCTTGTATGGCTCTTGTCCTATACAAGCTCACGTGAAATCGCCTAAAACAGGTGTAAACCGGAGGAAGATCCTGGTTCAAACTTGTCTGTAATGAATGAACTCGCTAATTGTGTTATCAATTTATAACCAGATGTATATACTGGTGCTCTCTACACAATTTGTATACAACAAAGTTGTGATAAATGGAGTAAATTTACTTCGCCGAATTGTTTACAACAATTTATAAATCGGAAAAAATATTCTGATGCCCTCTATGCAACTTGTATATTACAAAGTTGCTAGAAAATGGAGTAAATTTACTTCGCCGACTTGGTTATAACAATTTATAAGCAAAAAATATTCTGCTGCACTCTATGCAACTTGTATCTTACAAAGTTGCTAGAAATTAACGTAAATTTACTTCGCCGAATTGTTTATAACAATTTATAACCAGATGAATATTCTGGTGCTGTCTATGCAACTTGTATACCACAAAATTGCTAGATAATGGAGTAAATTTACTGCGCTGAATTGTTTATAACAATTTATATCCAGATGAATATTCTGGTGCTGTCTACACAAGTTGCATAGACAGCACCAGAATATTCATCTGGATATAAATTGTTATAAACAATTCGGCGAAGTAAATTTACGTTAATTTCTAGCAACTTTGTAAGATACAAGTTGCATAGAGTGCAGCAGAATATTTTTTGCTTATAAATTGTTGTAAACAATTCGGCGAAGTAAATTTACGTTAATTTCTAGCAACTTTGTAAGATACAAGTTGCATAGAGTGCAGCAGAATATTTTTTGCTTATAAATTGTTATAACCAAGTCGGCGAAGTAAATTTACTCCATTTTCTAGCAACTTTGTAATATACAAGTTGCATAGAGGGCATCAGAATATTTTTTCCGATTTATAAATTGTTGTAAACAATTCGGCGAAGTAAATTTACTCCATTTATCACAACTTTGTTGTATACAAATTGTGTAGAGCACCAGTATATTCATCTGGTTATAATTTGATAACACAATTAGCGAGTTCATTACAGACAAGTTTGAACCAGGATCTTCCTCCGGTTTACACCTGTTTTAGGCGATTTCACGTGAGCTTGTATAGGACAAGGGCCATACAAGACTCATTTAGCAAAATTAAATTTCTATGGTTTGGGATATCCAACCATATTTAAATAATAATAAAATTTACAATTTTATTTAAAGATTACTAGGAATTCTTCTCCTGAAGCACCCCCCCCCACCCGAGGTTGGATACACAGCGGATTTACCTGATTGAGGCAGTACTTCAAGGAATATTTGGAGAAGACCAGCTGTTTTTTATTCAAATTTTTATTTTAAAGCAAAGAAGTCGAGTAACGTAGAGTTAATTTTAAGCATAGATTTAATTAGAATTTATAATTAATAGGAGAAATATATTTGTATCAAACGGACCTTAGACTCTTTTATTTAGAGCAGCCGGCACCTATCCTACATTCCAGCTATTTTTTAATTATTACGACGATCACCTCCTAACACCAGGTCTTTAACCGGTTTTAGGAAAGTGACGCCGTAACATTGGTCCTTCGAGCCGGATAGGTAGCAGTGATACAAATATATTTCTTGTTTTCTTCTCGAGTAGTCATTACGCGATCCAAATATTCCTTCTTATAATTAACCCAGGGTTTCCATGATGAAAGGTATAGTACAACAGCAGGGTGTCTATAAGGCACAGTTGGATCAGACAATATCCAACTACAAAAAGACACCAAAGCCCAGGCGTACGCCGGGCTATATTAAGGGTAAATTAGACAGCATTAAAGTTATTGCAAAGAAATTTAATAGCAACCATGCAGAAATCGGGGCAGCTGATTTAGATGCGATTACTGATTCAAAAACTAAATCTATTGTGACAGGCTACTTGCAGGGAGAGGAATTCTCGGAATTCGAGGAAACTTATTCCGAATTCCTCGGAGATCTGCAAGACGCACTGAGCACCAGCGATAGTCCACAGTCGGTAACTATCGATCAGACCACTCACGATGGCGAACAATCAGGATCACCAAGGGCCTTGGTAAAACCAGCGAGCAATAATAATAAGAGTGATGAGCTAGAACAAATTTTCAAAAATGTTTCAATGCCCTTGAGATCAGCTGATAAAAATTTCAGTAGGAGTGAAAAAGTCAAAATATCAAAGATGTAATATCTATGATAAACGGAGGCAGAATTGCTTTCACACTACACGCAACGTGTGTGAAAGAAAGATATAAAATGAAGGGGAAGTGCTAATTTTCCAATTTAGCCAATATTTAGCTCAACACTGGAAGAATTTCAAAACTCCCGCGTTTTTAATGTACAATACAAAGCCAAGTTTTAGAGTCGCAATGTGTACCAACAAGAATTTGCCCACGCATACATATAAACATGTTAGAGTCGGCTGCATGTGCTCTGTTCCAATTCGACTTCCATTTGAATGTAAACATTCCAATAGGGGAAGCAAGCAACATGTTCTGCTTCATTCATACTCTTGTGTTTTTTGTATGAAATGTATATCTATCGCGCATTTGTTAATATTTTTTTGGACTTTTTGAATAATGGTAGTTCCAATCTCTTCTTTCATATGTTTAACTCTTTTACTTGTCCTTGAGCTCCACCTAATCACTCTTGTTATTATTGCTCGCTGGTAAAACTACCAACGCTGGAGATTCCTAAGTTTGATGGCCAGTACACATCGTGGAGAACATTTCACGACCGGTATGTCTCATTGATACACAATGAAGGTCGTCTGATGCCAGTCGATAAATTACACTATTTAAAGAGTAGTCTAACAGGGGAAGCCCGAAGAGACTTGGACTCGTTCGACATGACATCAGAAAACTACGCAGCAGCTTGGGATTTATTGTGCAAGCGGTATAACAAAAGGAGACTGTTGATATACGCACAACTCAAGCAATTATTCAATCCCAACGCGATCAGGACAGAGTCACACAAGAAATTACGAACCTTGCTTGACGAACTGCATCGCATACGGCATGCACTGCAGGTGCTTAAGGTAAGCATCCTAGATTGGGACCCTATTTTCGTGTATATCACAGCGCAAAGGCTCCCAGAAAAAACCCGTCATTTATGGGAGCAGTTGATCGCCAAATCCGATGAGTTACCAGCACTTAAGGATTTGACTAAATTTCTAGAGGAAAGATATAGAAGTTTAGAGGCGATCAAAGATGGTCATAGTAGTAAGTTGAATCAAGAGATTCGCAAGCCGGAGCAGGCACGGCACAAGACTACTAGTTACCATACTCAGCAGCAAGGCGTCAATGCAACAAAGCAGCGTAGACGCGGACAAGGAGGAGGCATAGAAACTCTTCAATGCAGAATGTGTCATAAGGAACATTCATTATCGCAATGCGGATCATTTAAAGCGCTATCCGCTGAGGCCAGAGTCCAGTGGGTAGCAAGGCATAGGCTATGCTTTCTATGTTTCAAGCCGCATCACAGCAGACTTTGCAGAAGTACGAGCAAATGTCCCAGATGCCAAAGAAGGCATCATTTATTGCTTCACAAGGAAGAGGCAAGAAATCCAAAGGTGACTGGCCACCTAGCATCACCAGCCGCAAAAGACATTGAACCAACTGTGGCAACATGTAATTTCAACATGAATACGACACAGTCAATGTTAGCAACGGCTCTGGTTAAGGTAAAGGACCAGCATGGCAACAGCCTGACCCTACGTGCTCTCATTGACCCAGGGTCACAGTGTTCGCTCATAACAGAATCTGCGTTTCAATCCCTACGACCAGAGGTCGTCTCGGCGTCCATGCATATTAATGGAGTGGACTTTACAAAAGTAGCAACTTCGAATAAGTTGGCGAAATTCACGATAGTTTCAATGTCAAAATCTAGATACGTGAGCGAGATGCAAGCGTACGTTATCAAAAACATTGCCAACGCATTTCCACCAAAGCAGATCCACAAAAACGATTGGTCATGTCTCGACGAACTGGAATTAGCCGATCCCCAGTTCATGGATCGAGGTCGCATCGACCTGCTACTTGGCGTGAGTGTATATGCAGATATCGTGGAAGCCGGGTTGCGAAAGGGACCGAAAGGAACAATCGTTTTGCAGAAAACCAGTCTTGGTTGGATCATGTTTGGAAAATTACCAGCAGCCACCAGACATGGGAACAACACGAGTTTCTCTGCATTTACAACGCAGAGGGACGCATCAACAGAGCTGCATGAGCAATTGAAGAAGTTCTGGGAACAAGAAGAATTGCCTCATACGAGGATATTGACAAATGAGGAGGAGCAGTGTGAACGATTCTACAACGAGACCTCCAAGCGGCTACCGAATGGACGGTACGAAGTCAGATTAACATTTAGAAATGGCGAGCCCCCCACACTCGGAGACTCCAAAAGGCAGGCAACATCAAGGTTAATGCAATTGGAGAAAAAGTTAGCCGACAGGCCTACAATGAAGACATCATACTATCAGTGTCTTCAGGAGTACTTAGAGCTAGGTCACATGAAGGAAATCAAGCAGCGTGAAATTCAACGGTACTACATGCCACATCACGCCGTGGTAAAGGAGAGCACCACGACGAAAGTGCGCGTGGTGTTTGACGCCTCCGCACGAAGCTCAAATGGTAATGGGTTAAATCAGCAGATGTTAACAGGTCCCACGCTACAACCAAAGTTATTCTCTACATTATTAAAATGGCGCAAGTATCGATACGCAATAACGGCTGATATCGAGAAAATGTATAGGATGATTCTCGTTCATCCAGACGATCGGAAATACCAGACCATCCTATGGAGGAATGGACGGACGGAACCGATCAAGGAGTATGAATTGCACACTGTAACATTCGGGACAACGTCAGCCCCATACTTAGCAATTAAAACGTTGCAGACATTGGCACGCGATGATCAGCAGCAGTACTCCAAGGCATCAAAGGTCACCCTCACAGACTTTTACGTAGACGACGTCTTAACT
This sequence comes from Thereva unica, assembly GCA_949987705.1. NCBI lineage: Eukaryota > Metazoa > Arthropoda > Insecta > Diptera > Therevidae > Thereva > Thereva unica. Next base: position 54,579,079 of record OX465281.1, on the reverse strand, counting down.
GGCGGAGACACGTTACAAGATGTTATTCAGCTACAACGCCAATTGATCGGGCTGTTGAAAGGCGGTGGTTTCCATTTACGAAAATGGGCAGCGAACCACCACGATCTGTTAAAAACGATTCCCCCCGAAGATTGCGAACTCCAATTACCCCTTCAGGTGAAGGAGGACGAACGCATAAAGGCTTTGGGCATTTATTGGCACCCAGCAGAGGACTATTTTTCCTATGCCATAAAGCTGGAAGAATTCCAAAAATTGGCAACGACCAAGAGGAGAATATTGTCGGAGGTTGCCAAATTATTCGACCCACTTGGTTGGATCACTCCCTGTGTGGTAGTAGCGAAGTTGCTGATGCAAAGGATTTGGATTACGGGGTCCAATTGGGATGAGACAGTAGACGACTGTATACAAGAGGAATGGACCCAATTCAAAGATCAATTACAGCATATCCAAGACATAAAGTTGCCACGATGGATAAATATTGATCAAACTATACGAGAGTCTCAACTCATAGGTTTTTGCGATGCATCAACTAAAGCATATGCAGCTGTGGTCTATATGCGAACAATTAGTACGGAAGGTAAAATAGCCGTATCTCTTCTTATGGCAAAAACACGAGTGGCTCCAATTAAACCCATGTCGCTTCCTCGTTTGGAATTGTGCGGTGCTGTATTATTAAGCCGATTAATCAAACAAGCAAGGGAAGATATGCATCTGGGAAACATATACAGTCAATGTTGGACGGATTCGAAAGTAGTCCTTGCTTGGCTAAAGGGTTTGCCACGGAGGTGGAAAACCTTTGTAGCAAACCGCACGGTGGAAATAAACGAAAACGCTTTAAACACGTCGTGGCAATATGTTTCAACCAAGGAAAATCCAGCGGATATAGCTTCAAGAGGATTGTTGCCAGCAAAGCTGAAGAACGCTACCATATGGTGGCGTGGCCCCAGCTGGTTAGAAGAACCAGAAGACAAGTGGCCGAAAGAAATTTCAAACGAATTTAACACGGAATTGGAAGCCAAGACTACAGCGCATGTGTTGCTGACCATTCAACCCCAAGAGGACGAATGGTGGATGAAATTCTCGTCGTATACAAAAACATTGCGAGTCGTCGCCTACTGTTGTCGGTTTGCAAGCAATTGTCGTAAAAAAGAACACCGTCGGCATTCGCAGATCTTAGCAGAGGAGATCGAAAACGCGAAAATCAAGCTAGTCCGAATGGCTCAAAAAATGATGTTTGGCGACGAGTACAAACAATTAGAAAGCATGAAAGCCATCAATAGGCAGAGTCGGCTAAAAAGGTTGAACCCCTTTATAGCGACAGATGGCACATTGAGAATTGGCGGCAGGTTACATTATTCGGACCTGCAATACAATCAGCGACATCCAATGATCCTGCACGGAAGGCATCATTTAACGAATCTTATCATTGACCATTATCACAAGGTGACGATACACGGCGGAGCTCACCTAGTGCTGACCAACATCAGAAATGAATTCTGGGTAATAAATGGATTGGCAGTCGTCAAGGAGCGCATATACAAGTGCGTAAGGTGTATGAGATATCGTGCAGCGAGTCCAAGACAATTAATGGGTGAGCTACCCAGAGCAAGGGTTACAAGAGCCAACACATTTGAAAATGTTGGTATTGACTACGCTGGACCTTGCGAGCTGAAGATGTCAAAACACAAGGGCTCAAAAATCTACAAGGGGTATTTCTGCATATTCATATGTATGAGCACTAAGGCTATACATATCGAAGTAGCGTCAGATATGTCCACTGATGCTTTCCTTGCAGCCCTTAAGAGATTTATAGGACGGCGAGGGCAGTGCCGTCACATTTATTCAGATAATGGCACGAATTTTGTCGGCGCTAATAAGCAGCTACAAGCTCAGTTAAGAAAAGCTGTAGGAAGCGCTGCCACTGAAGCCGCGGCCAAATTGGCCAACGATGGAATTCAATGGCATTTCAATCCTCCATCAGCTCCACATTTCGGAGGAATCTGGGAAGCTGGAATAAAAAGAATCAAATATCATCTAAAAAGAGCCACATGCGAGAAAATACTTACCTTCGAAGAGCTGAATACATTGCTCATCCAGATCGAATCCTGCCTAAATTCGCGGCCTTTATGTCTCCTCTCAGCTGATCCATCAAACTTAGAAATTCTCACGCCGGGACATTTCTTGATTGGGAGACATATGACGGCTATTCCAGAACCAGACTTCACATCGGGAAATATGAAGTATACAGATAGATGGAAACAAATACAACAAACTGTTCCAAGATTTTGGAAACATTGGTCCCACGATTATCTGGTTCAACTGCAAACCAGATCGAAATGGCAAATAAAGCAACCCAACGTAAAGGTTGGACAAGTGGTGATCATTATGGACAGCAACAGGCCACCTAATCAATGGCCCTTAGGGATAATAAAGGAGATCCATCCCGGGGTGGATGGACAAGTCAGGGTAGTTACCGTGAAGACAAGCACTACCACTTCAAAAAGACCCATCAATAAACTCTGTGTATTGTCCGCATGAAATGGTGTACATGTAGTCCGTCCCATTTTATATAGTATAGTATAAGACAAACATGATTAAAATTATATTGGTATTATTCCTTTTACAGCGCAAACAAAAAAAAATGACAAGTGAAGAACTAAGCTTAGACCTTGATCTAGATAATTATCTAGAGTTGTGGCCTCTAACTGCTGAGCAGATGGAAGAGTTGTGGAAGCCCGAGCTATTGGATGAAGAGCTAAGCTTGGACGCATCTCCGCACCCCAGCGACAGTGAAGTACCTACTACTCCAGGTAAAAACTTGCCCGACCTTCTTGAGGAGACTATGGATAACTCAAACAATCCGGTCAACAATCCAGTGCACCCGATAGCTCCACCTGAGGCTCCACAGGCCCTCCCAGAGTCCCAGCACAAAGGTCCCGGGATAAACAATCCCGTGCACCCGATAGCTCCACCTGAGGCTCCAGAGGTTCTCCCAGAAGCCCAGCACAAAGGTCACGATGCAGAGCAAATTTCACCACCACCACCACTTGAAACGACACCCCAAAAGGGCACCCCGGAGCTAGACAATAAAGTTTATGAGCTACCGACCAACGAAGGTGTATTTTTCAAAATAACCCACCACCAGCTCCACTCGATCCCCTACAAACGAATCGACGATTCCAAACGGAAAAAATATATAGTTAAGTTAGGCGGTGGTAGAAGGGTCCACCTGAAAAGGCGCGACTATGTATCACATTTTTATAATTACACCGAAGATACAACAGAATAATGTAATGTAGAAATTTGTAGACTGCAGTGCAAAGCGAATTAGAGTTAAGCAACTAAATGAAAAAATAGACTATGAATTAATATATTTACTAAGGGAAATTGAATAAAATTTACGAATATAAATATTAGCATATAAATTGAAAATAAAAATGAAATACACTTTATGTTTAAATAACACAGCAGGTGATGGCATAGAAATTGTGTTGATGCAACGCATCAACAAGGGGGGAGTATGTTTTGGCCTAAAAAGACAAAACAATTAAAAATAAAATTAAAATACAGAAATTACCTTTTTCCATATCCTATTCGCAATGTCTAAACAAAACAAACTGGATGTGTCAAAATAATGACATACGAGTAAGTATATATATGGAAAGCGAAAACGTAGGAAAGCAGCATTAAGAATTACGCTCTAGTTTTGAGCAATTTTACCCCCACCTAGCCTCGATATCCAGCAACAAGAATTTGGCGAAGGATACGAGGCTCGGAGGCAGATATCAAAAATTGAATCTTCTCTGGACATCGGCCGAGAAGGTTAGTATCTGGAATTGTTCCGATACGCTTATATTAGGGCTTAGATAATTGGTGGGCTTTTAGCCGCTGATTTTTGTGATAGGATTATTTAGAGAAAGTGTTGTTTTTCAGGCAGCTTTTTACAAAAAATATTTGAGTAATATTTATCTTTAAATATATATATATATATATATATATATATATATATATATATATATATATATATATATATATATTATTATTATTTATATATACATATATTTAAACGTAACAAATATAATTTTTGTTTCTGGTGGCGGTTTTTAGCTTCCAACTCCAAGCTGAATAGCGGTAGGCTAATTCAGCCACGGCACTTTAAAAAATAAAAGATAAAGCAGAGTTACTTGCGGTAACTTGTGAAAATCCTTTGCAAGCAATTTAAGTCCTCTGGTTGGAATTATTCCGCCAGGTATTGGAGTTATTAAATTCGATTTAATAACAATTCCAGTCTCTAGCAACTTTGTTGTATACAAGCTGCGTAGAGTGCACCAGAATATTCATCTGGATATAAATTGGTATAAACAATTCAGCGCAGTAAATTTACTTCATTTTCTAGCACCTTTGTAATATATAAGTTGCATAGAGGGCATCAGAATATTTTTTCTGATTTATAAATTGTTGTAAACAATTCCGCGAAGTAAATTTACGTTAATTTCTAGCAACTTTGTAAGATACAAGTTGCATAGAGTGCAGCAGAATATTTTTTGCTTATAAATTGTTATAACCAAGTCGGCGAAGTAAATTTACTCCATTTTCTAGCAACTTTGTAATATACAAGTTGCATAGAGGGCATCAGAATATTTTTTCTGATTTATAAATTGTTGTAAACAATTCGGCGAAGTAAATTTACTCCATTTATCACAACTTTGTTGTATACAAATTGTGTAGAGCACCAGTATATTCATCTGGTTATAATTTGATAACACAATTAGCGAGTTCATTACAGACAAGTTTGAACCAGGATCTTCCTCCGGTTTACACCTGTTTTAGGCGATTTCACGTGAGCTTGTATAGGACAAGGGCCATACAAGACTCATTTAGCAAAATTAAATTTCTATGGTTTGGGATATCCAACCATATTTAAATAATAATAAAATTTACAATTTTATTTAAAGATTACTAGGAATTCTTCTCCTGAAGCACCCCCCCGAGGTTGGATACACAGCGGATTTACCTGATTGAGGCAGTACTTCAAGGAATATTTGGAGACCAGCTGTTTTTTTATTCAAATTTTTATTTTAAAGCAAAGAAGTCGAGTAACGTAGAGTTAATTTTAAGCATAGATTTAATTAGAATTTATAATTAATAGGAGAAATATATTTGTATCAAACGGACCTTAGACTCTTTTATTTAGAGCAGCCGGCACCTATCCTACATTCCAGCTATTTTTTAATTATTACGACGATCACCTCCTAACACCAGGTCTTTAACCGGTTTTAGGAAAGTGACGCCGTAACAATTAGTTTGACGGGATCTTGCAGGCCATCTACGAATGATTTTAGGACTGTTTTGCCGTTAAGGCTCTGAATAACCTCAGAAGCTTCCTCGCCTTCCGATATGATACAAGCATCGTTTAGATCGGCTAGAAGCCTTTCAACTCTGTTTGCGAAGGATCTTACATCTTCATGGAAACTTTGCTTAGCATTTACAAGTTCGGTTTGTATTTGAGCAAGCGTCCTTTTCTCTAGAAATTGTTCTTGTAGCGCTTGTCTTAAAGCGCTCCAATCTTCGAAAGTTTTATACTTTACAATATAATACGCGGCACCGGTTAATTTGCACTTAATTATATTCAATACCATAGAGGAATCTGAAGCACTTAAACCACTGGGATTTACTACGTCGCAACAACTAACAAACCGATGCAATTCGTTACGGCTTCCATCAAATTCGGGTATAAACTTTAGAGCGAAATCGGCACTGAGTTTTGGCGGCATTTCGATATCGTTGTGTTCAGGCAATTCAGGCAACGACATAAAATTGATTAGGAAATAGGAACAAAACGTTGAAGAAATTAGTAATAAGGTAGTAAAACGTTGAAAAAAATAAAAAAAAATCACGGCGAACCCAAATGGATATCACTATTTTTTCAGAAATTTCCACCGCAAAACACGAATATACCGAAAATTCAGCGCATCATAAAAATGAATTAACCCTTTGTTTGGCTTTAATTTGTTTTCCTTTTCACTGCACTATAATTTCTATTCAAAATTTTCTCGATTTCAGGTTACTTTTACAAATATAACACGCATTTCTTGTTAAAAATTATCAATAAATTCAAATTAAATATTCATGAGTAGTAAATTTAAAAAAAAATTATTTTTTAATTATTTGTTCGAAAATTTTAATTACTAGATGAAATATTAATAGAATGAAATTTATAAGTGAAGTTTGAATCTTCCACAAAAATTTGATAGAAAAAAAAAAATTTATCTCACAAGGTTTAGTAAATAATTTAGTATTTAAAAGGCTAAAAGGTTTCACAAACAAATTTTAATATATAAAACTTAATATATAAATAAAACACAATAGAAAAATATATTTATTTTAAAAGGAAATTAAATTAGAAACTTTTTTCTCCGTTTGAAAAACCTGAATATAGATCCCACGCTGGAGTTTAACCTCTTCTTCAAATTGATGAAATTGATGTAATTTTGGTCCAAAAAGAGTAATTATCGGCCTCTCCACTTATTTTTTTCAGCTTTTTGTTGCCTTTGACTTCAAGGATTGTCGAGCGACGCACTTTTACACACAATACAACCCCACATCTGACACCACTTTTTGTTGTTGCGTATTGCGGATTTCAGTTTCGCCGAACGACAAACCAACGAGAAAATTACACAAATATAAAAACACCTTTTCCTTTCATCAACAAACTATAAACTTTATTTTAAAACAAATTTGACAATTTTAGGAGAGAACCGAGATCCGAGTGAGTGGACGTTAAGACTTCGAATGTCTTTTCATGTTTTACATTTAATCATTCAAGCTGGAGGTAATATGTAGAAGTGTAATTTGATATTTTATATAAAGTCACGTTGAAGAGACATGCATTGCTTTAAACAAAAGTGCAGAGGTAATGAAATTTCGTACAAAAAGTGCAATGAAAGAATTTAAGTACTTGGAAAAATGATTAAAAGTGAAATAAAATGATTAGTTGGAATAATTTATGGGAGGTCTAATTGAAAATGAAATAAGAGTAATGAACTTGATATTTAAGGAATTTGCTGCCATGTACAAATAGGCAAGATTTAACTTAACTTTATAACAATACGTTAATTGGTCAGCGATCTTTCTTCGTCCACGCAGCTTTGCTATGGAATTCTCTCCCAGTTGAACTACAACGTGCTGATTTAATGGGCATTTTCAGGAAGCATCTTTTTGATTTAATATCTGATAGGTCTGTATAGAGCATGAAAACAATACTTTAATTACTTTTAGTTTAATTTTAAATTATCAATGTAATTAGTCGTAATTAATTTTAATGTCTTTTGTAATTCTTATATTTTTATTTTATTCTACTTTCCCTCTGTCAATTCTTTCTACAATATTTTTTTTCCTTTTATTTCTTCCTCTTATGTTCTCCAAATTTCTAATTAATGTACTTTAATTTAAGATTTTAATCTTTGTACATGTCCCAATAATTAAAATAAAATAAAAAAAAACTAAAAGAGGCGGCAAAGTACATAGGCCTGAACATCAACTGGGAGAAAACAAAGGTGATGCAACAGTTCAGACCTGGAAGATTCAAAAGGGGAAGAAATATAACTATCGACGAACACACTCTAGAAGTAGGCGATAAAACAGTCTACCTTGGGTATACAATTGCAAAAAGAAACGACGTGAAAGAAGAGCCAACTCGACGAATACAACTGGCTAATGAGTCTTTTATGCTCAAAAACAAAACAGTAAAACGACCAGTACTGTGTTATGGCCGCGAGACTTGGACTATGACATGACTATGACTATGGAGGAACGAGTTAACAGGTTTGATCAAAAAGTTCTCAGGTACATAATAAGCCCAGCCCGAGAGAATGGAATATGGCGAGCTATCTGGAAACTTTAATAACAATAAGAAGACTAAGACTAGTCGGTGAAGTAATCAGGATGGAGGACAATCGCATCGTAACACGGCTTATGATATCAGAAATTTCGGGAAGTAGACCATTGGCAGACCCAGGTGGAGAAGAATAGACTCTGTGACGGCTAAAGACCGCCAAACTTCGAGAAATGCTCTAGAAGAGACCAAGGCACGATTTGAGCTGTAGCGCCATTGCATGGATGGAAATTCAATAATCTTATTTCTTTACTTATTTCAGTAGGCATAACAATCCGAAAGTTGCAACTTTTTAAAACTTATCTGCCGACCGATAGAGGGTTGTATAAAGGCTGGCACCTAAGCTTAGACTTGTAATGGTGTTTCATACGGTTGTTCTCTAACCTCCTTTTTTAAGGGAGGGTTGCCGGGAGCTCTCGAGTTGTCAAAGGTCGTGTGAGAACAAACACCTTCTTACAAAATATCATTTCTTTATTCATTAAATACCTTATACACTAACAATTTCGGTCTCTTAAATCTAAGTAAATACAGGGATACATGTTTATAGGTTTCTTATAAGTTATATTCAAGTAACTAACTATGGGTTATCTCTAGGTACATGCTCCCTACTAATTTATTGCTAAGCAGCTATCTACACATTACTCTATGCTACCTGTAAGCTGGGGTCAGTGGTATCCCTGGTGCGGTCTAGCAGGATATGTGTGTGTGGGTTCGGAATGTGGTCGGTCTTGTATCTGGTTATACCACGACACTGGTATAGGTAATGCTGCCGGGAACAAGGTCGGATCGTTAACCACGACACTGGTCCAGGAAACACTCCTCAGGTATTCGGTAGTCGGTCGGTAGGTGTTATGTATGTGTTATGTCTGTGGTCTAACCGTGCCGGATCGTACACCACCGTGTCGTGGAATCGCCACTTTGGCACATTGTCGGATCGTACATCACGACAAGGCCTAGGCAACATTCCTCAGGTAATGTGTGTAATGTGTATAGTGTAACCGTGCCGGATCGTACACCACGACACGGTATAGGACCGGAGAAGGTGACTTTTCCGGAACGAGCCTGATTAAAGACTGAATTTCAGCCTGGTGAAGCGGTTTGTTTTATAGCCAGAAAGCTCGTCGGCGTAGGAAGCTTTAACGCTTCGAAGTGAGCTGTCAAAGGAAAATCACGCAGCCTGCTGAGTAAATATTTATTTTTCCTAAAGCTTTGTTAGGAGATGCCTTCTAGAGTTGAAACGTGTTACTTTAGTATTTTTCTAACCTTCGTGAAGATGATTCTTAGTAACTAAACGTGGTTCTTTACAGACTATGAAATAAAAAAGCTTAGATTAAAGGATAGAGAGAATAAGATACGTAAGGGGATGTCAGTGGTGTTGGAGCAGATGGCTATGGACCTTACAATTTAACTTTTGAATGCTGTACGAGTTTAGAAAAAATGATTTTGGGAGATTTTTCTATTTACAAACGAACTTCTAGACGTTGGTGTGGGTGAAATGTAAATAGCTGGGTGTGAGGATGAATGAACTGGGTGGGCTAATTTTGTGCGAAAATTATTGGCGTGCCGGCAGGAGGGGGCAATTTCAGTGGAACAGCTACTACGGTATTAGCGATACTAATAAGAAAAGGCTGGTACATTCCTGCGGTGGTTCAAAGACTTACGGGAGATCCAGAAGCTGCCATCTCCTATGATTTGAATGGAGACATAATACTTTTAAACTCGATGTCCTACAGAGTGCCCAATTTGGATGCGGCCAGTAAAACTCAGCATACAACTACATGTAAACGCCCTGTGCGTGAGCCCCCTTTGAAATGCTCGAGCTCATCCCAGTTTCTCAGAATTTTGGCTACTTTTTATGGCCTTAAAATTTTCAAGTTTTTCCCAGGGTTTCTTAGAATTTCTGATAGTTTTGTAGTCGTCGGGATTTTCTGAAATTTAAAGGCCTGGTCACACCGAGCGCGGCGCGGCGCGGAGCGAATTCCGTTCAGCGATGTTTTTGGGAAAAATAAGTCTGTGATTCACACCAGAAGCGGCGCGGTGCGGCAATTTTATATTTCGCCGCGCGGCGAAATTTATGATTACTCAAAACCAATTTTTGCCGCCGCCGCCGACGATTTTTTTAGTTTTTCTGGAAAAAGCACCGCGTGTACTTTAACATTTAAAACCATTCCGCGCCGCGGCTAATGTGAATCAGCCGCCCCATCTCGCCGTCCTGCGGTATACCGCTCCACATCGCGCCGCGCCGCACCGCGCTTGGTGTGACCAGGCCTTAAAGAGGACGACTTTTCAATAGTTTTTTAGCATGTCACAAAATATTTCACTTGAGGGTTTCCCGAATATTTTCAGGTTTGGGGAGTTTTCTACCATTTGTTTCCCTAGCATAGAAGTGCGCCTTTTGTGTTAGAAGGGTAACACTATTATTATTATTATTACCCAGCGGGAAATTATGTAGGTAATGCTTCCGGTAGAAAGGTATAGGGTAAGCCTTCCTTGAAAGTAATCTGTAATGCAAAAGTAAGCAGTAGGCAACAAACTTGAGGTCTGCTTCTTAAGGAAGGCAAGGGTAAGCTGAAAGTAAGCAATTGCCCTCTGCCTTACCTTACCAATAATGTAGAGGTAAGCAAAGCTAGTGCATATTTCTGCCTTACCAGTAATGCAGTGGTAAGATAAAGCTGGCTTATACCTTACCTCCCTAGGACATCAATGTAAAAAAAGAAATGAAGTGGGTTTCCTAAAGTAATGCTTCCACGGATTACCAGGAGTACTTACAGAACGCAAGTTGAAGCCTTATTTTTCCCGCTGGGTAATAAGATTAGATATACATAGGTAACTCCCCAAACCTGAAAATATTCTTGAAACCCTCAAGTGAAATATTTTGTGACATGCTAAAAAACTATTGAAAAGTCGTCCTCTTTAAATTTCAGAAAATCCCGACGACTACAAAACTATCAGAAATTCTAAGAAACCCTGGGAAAAAATTGAAAATTTTAAGGCCATAAAAAGTAGACAAAATTCTGAGAAACTGGGATGAGCTCGAGCATTTCAAAGGGGGCTCACGCACAGGGCGTTTACATGTAGTTGTATGCTGAGTTTTACTGGCCGCATCCAAATTGGGCAGTCTGTGTCCTACCCGTACCACGCCAGGTCTCAGGAGGCTGCACTGGCTTGTATAACTTATGGGTTAAGTTCTAGACGGGTACCACAGGCACTATTGAATATAAACTTCTTGTGAAACATTCAAAGAAAACCTCGTAAATAATTTTTAGTTTAACCATTCCCGAAAAAATAGCATGTTGAACGCGTTAAGAAAATTGAGTTTTCCAGCTCGTGTAAATTTAAATCCAATTTACACTCACTGGAAAACTATCCCTTTTCTTTACTTATAGAAAAATCTACTATTGTTGATCTTGATGTGGTATATTACCCTACCCATCACTTTGTCCTCACCCCAAAACAGGGGCAGGTATTACACCAAGCAGTCATTTTTCTGTATATTTTTCTTGTAACTATTGCAATGGGGATGACAGTATGTTTGGATTTAGTGATGGTTGAGTGAAACCACACAATTCTTTATAAAACCATTTTTTAGAAAAAGTAATAAATGAAATGATTAATCGTTTAATTTATCAGTGGTGACTGATGTGGTATTTGCAGTGGTTCAAATGTATCTTTTAACAAAAGTTTAATTTTTTGTCTAAAATATGCCATTGGAGTACTATTTTAGGATTAGTAAAGAGCATCCTGAGTTAAGCTCTAGTCGCCTACTAAATTATCAATTAAGTGTGTATAATGCAATTTAAACAACAAAATTCACTCATGTTATTTTGGAGAAAAAAACGCAATTCAGGACAATGTTAAAATTTTACAGTTTTCCCAAACATTGACTCCACTGCAATTTAGTCATATTTCACTTGCAATTTTGCACTTCATAAATAATTGATTTTCTCATTGTGATAAAAGCGTATACTCGTGGCTAAGCATAGAACTGGCATCCGCTTTCCTTGGAGAAAGTCGTTGTATTGTTATGTTATGATTGAAATTTTCTCAGTTTTATTCAAGTTAGTTTTGCAGCTCATATTATTCAAAAAGGAAAATTCCCAATTCCTATGATATCCCCTTTCACGTAGTTTCGAATACAGAATTATTGACCTGCTGAATTATTCAACGAATACCAATCGAATTTCGTAGAATTTTTCTTTTCGAATACTTAACGAAATAATGAAACTGTTGGAAATATTTCGCTTTTGTGAATTTTTCGCTTTTTGTTATTTAAGTTTTTTCTTTTTTTTGGGGAGGACGGAAATATTGAAGAATTCTTTATTAAATCTAGATCTGAATTTTGTTTCCAATTTAGCATTGTGTTGTTAGGTGAAACTTTTTTATTGCATTTTATGAACTCGGTGTTATCAGTGACTGATTTCTTCGTGGTTAGATCTATGGGGTGCATCTGCGGGGGACCTCCTAAACTGCACAGCCTACCAATAGATTCAGCCCAGCTCGAGCCTTGGCTCCTCTAATATTTTCCTCGTCTTCTCGATTTCTAGTCGAAAATCTCCATTAACGGTTACCTATTCGCGTGCTCCCCACCTACAATAATTATGCTCCGCCGCCCCTGTTCGCTAGCAGTATTCTTCTTTTAATTTCCGCCGTAATGTTGTTGTCTTTGATGCTGCTCTTTCTAACGCTACATATGCTTCCTTCGCTTCAGTCATTGACCTGCCTATGACGACTATATCATCTGCTTATGCCATTAGCTGAATAGACTTGTTTAGAATTGTCCCTCAGTTTCCGGACCGGACCGTTATTATTCGACTCAATGAGATGATTTTAATTTATTGGTCTGGAAAGTTAATTTCCACCATTGCTTCGTAGATTTTTTAACATAGCGCAAGATCATATACTGTCTTAAACTCAATTAAAAAGAGGTGATTCTCTATATTAAACTCTTTCGTCTTTTCAATTACCTGTTTTAATGCGAATATGTGATCGGTTGTGGACTTTTGTTTCCTGAATTTGGCGACACACTTCAGGAATTTGGCGGCACACAAAAGTGTCGCGGCACATTGGTTGAGAATCACTGCTCTAGGCTATAGATATATGTACTTTATTAGAAATCTCTTTTTTGTCGTTAAATATACTTCCGGCTGGAATTTCCGGACCATTTTCTCAGTTTTAGATCTCTTGATCAAGAGCTACAATTTGAGATATGGCCCAAGTCTGTAGCGAAAGTATTTTCAGAGATGAAAGAAGATCACAGACGGACAAACAGAGCCTCTGTATGAGCTTTTTTTTGTTGAAAAAGCTATATTTATGTGTATGAATTATGTAAATTATATAAATAAATAATCCGCAACATTTTATATATATACAGGGTGTTCCTTACCATCCAAATATCACTGAAATTCCGATTGAAAAAAAAAACCACGTGTTCAATATTTTTTGAAACTCTATCCAACTTTTTTCTACGGCCTTTACTTTTGCAGGTATAAGCTATTTTAATGTTAAAATTGGCTCTATTTCGTCCTTTTTTTAGTACTTTTCCACCTGAGCTTTGTCGAAAAGTACCAAACTAGCACCACATAAAGCCAATTTTAACATGAAAATTGAAAAAAAGTTGGAAGTAACATAGTTTTTATATGTAGATAGCTGTAAATTTTTCATGTACCCAAAATCATGTTTTGCAGATTTGGTCTTTGTTTCATGGCGTTGCAATGCACGCGAGTTTTTGCTAGTACATATTTAATAAATTTTGCTCTTTTTGTGTGAAGTAAGCAAAGACAAAATGTTCAAGTACTTGAAAACACCACCAACCATATTTTGGTGAAGGCTGTATCTCATAGAAGTTTTAAAATCGATCAAATGTTTCCAATCTTAGATGTTTGCACATTAAGCACTCATTAGCCTACATTGCTTCCTTCATACGATGAAAGAGTAACCTTTTAGGTATAAGGATGTATTTTTTTAATTAATTGGTCCTTAGCCTACCTTTTCCAGTTGAAGAACTTTTTGCTGGAAAGCTTTGATGTAAAGCTCTCTCGAAGGAAAATAATTTTATTTATAAAAAACAAGCATTTTCAATTAATTTCCCATTACCTTTTGTCCTTTAAATTAAACCGCTTCACTGGTCTTTAGTATCTGCTTCTTCCTTAGCATTTTAAGGACATAAAAGCTGTATGCAGACGACTACGACTTACACCCGGAACGGGCCCCCTCGACCGTTAATCCGGAATACTGCCGCTCCGCGGAACATAACAATGTCGGCAATATTTTCAATTCCTGAAGCGTGACTCTAGATAGTACAAGGACTCTTTTGGGAATTTCATGCCTAAATATTGCTCTGCCGGAAACAAGGACAATGGTGCTTTCTAGGTCGCGGCATTATCTTAAATTTACATGTCACTTTCTTTCGATTAATTAACATGATAAAGAGTAGGCCTGCAATTTCGGAAATTTATTTGGTGGCGATTGTCAAGCGATCAATTCATTTAATAAAAGCGAAACTAGATTTTGAACGGGACTCGGTAATTTAATGAGAAGGCTATGACCATCCTTGCCTTCATTTGCATTGGGATGGTGGTTTTAAAGTATTCATTTGTCGATTTGAAGCGCCAATTTGTAATTTTTGTAACTAGCATAGGAATAAAACAAATGGTACTGTAGAAGTAATCCTTCTTGATATAAAAAGAAATTTTATAAACTCGCGGGTTTTGTTATGTAACTATTGAGTGTCCCTACACTTTGAAACGACAACAGGGAGTGCTCGTTTTGGGCATAAGTACAAAGTATCTTTAGAGATTTGTAAAGTGCTGTTCGGAGAAGTGGATTATCCCAGAAGTGGAATTGATGGATGTAAGGCGAAATTACATCTTAAGGAAATGACTTCTAACCGACCCTCTCGATATTATCGATTTATTTATTTGAGTAACGAGGCTCTTTGCTCAAGGATAAATTTTAGTGTATGTTTTATTTCGCAATTATTTGTTTAAAATTATATAGTTATGCCTAATCTCCAATGGCAAAACCAACCACGAACCAACCACGAACCAAAATGTTGTTTCCTTTTCCTTCTCATTGTAAATTGATTTACCCGTCTCGCTCGTGTTTTGGTCGACATGGGTAACTTTCCGTATGTGTTAGTTAAACCAGCTAATTCAGCTAATTCCGCCTACTGGTACGTGGTTGGTTTTTGTATTGGAGATTAGGCATTATAGTCTAAGCTCCCATGACAAAAAAGGTACCCCATCGAACCCCTCAAAACAATAAAGTGAGATTGGCAACTTCAATACCATTTGATAGCACACTAATTGAAGCCTAAACAATGATAACGTCCATTTTATCTTATGAATTCCGCATTATTGGATTACTTTTTGTTTAAATATTTTACATCGTAATGTAGTTTTCGTTTGTGCACAGTACACCATCTTGACTAGGCATAGGTGCCAAATTCCACTAACTGCCTTCTTTCTAATTTTTAAATAGTCCTCTCCTCCGACGCACTTCGCTATTTCGCTAATGACGGTACTCTATGCTACTTTTAGGCCTTTGACAGTGTTTTTTCCAAGTTCTTTTAAATAAGTTTTTATAGCAAAGAGATTATTTTTTTTTGTGGATTCAGCAGTTCAAAATTTTTCTTTCAAAAGTGCCTAGAAGAGTTTCATCAGTAACTTTCAAAGTCCATGCCGCTGATCCAAACATCAGAACGGGCTTGATTAGCACCAAGTTTACACTTCCTTCCTCTAGACAAAAAGCGTGATGTAAGATGTTGTCAAAAGCCACATTTATTCTCCTTCTGATCTCCGTTGTCTCGCCACTGTCAGCTTGCAATACTGTTCCAATCCGAGTAAAAATAAATTATGGCATTACAACGGGCGTGAGTGTACAACAGACAACAGGGTGTCAGCTTTGCTGCAGGACTGTGCGGTCATACAGGGGGCGACTGACGGTGGAATGATGGCCTTGCCAGTAACGGCCATATCACCATGGAACGGCGCACAGTCATGCCAAAAATCCAAAAATCGAAGTTTCAATTTAGGACTTTTTATGTATCGGAATAGTTAGGTCGGTACCTTAAGTGTTTGGAATGAGCGATACGAGGGCCGAGTCACCAACATTGCTCGCGTGAGGTGGAGTGTAACATAACCTTCAAGCGAATCGTTTACGAAGCTCACACCCAACACGTTTTTCAAAAAATTTGAATCGTCGGTAGTTTTTTCTCTCTTAAGATATTTTGGTGATTCCAAATGGACAAAAAAGGAGAAAGTAAGTAGATTCAGACCAATTAATAACATATGATAACGTATGATTGCTTTTAATTTTATCGCATAATTTACAATGTTGTTTTTAATACTTTTTACTTCAAAAAATCATTCTTCAAATATGTAGAAGTAAAATCCTCCACGATCCTTCAGTCATTTTTAAACAATTTAAATAAAACTAAACTTGCCCCGGGTTGCCCCAATTTTTTTAATCACATTTTTTACGCAGCTGCGCACTAGATTTTCAGGCAAAATCAAGTTTTGCTAGTACAGTTTCCAGAGTAAAATATTCACTAAAACTGCAAAAAAAATTGTAGGTTAATGAAATTTGGAATGGTGGGAGTTTAGCAATAGGAGAAAAGGTAACCGTTGAGTTCCGGGCCGTACTTTGTGAAAATCACGAGAAAACCCGATTGAAAGGATTTTCCGACGCTTTCCCGGCCATATCTCGAGAAAAACGTCGAAATTGGAAAAATGTTAAGAGGACAAAATTAAAGCTATGAAAATCCTCCACAAAAAAGGTTATTTAAGCCTTTCCCGGAAAACCTCACGTTTGGTCGGAAAATGGAGGGTAAGGAAAAAAATTATGAAAAATTATTTCGTATATATATATTGTTTTCTTTATGCAGGGTGTCCCACCTAAAGTTACTAAGTGGCGGGGTGTAGATAGGCTTTGGATAGACGAACAAAAAATCATATGAGAGGGGGGCGGAAATCGTAACGGTTTAGCCACTAGGGCGTTTTGAATTTTTTTTGATAGAGGTTTACATATCATCCTGTATTTTAGTAACCCGATGGCCTATTTCCATGAATTGGGTAGTAGTATACGCAGAATACTCCCACCTATCTAAAACAACAAGTGTTGCTGGTTTGGTGTGTTGCAAAGCAAGTCGCATCGAAAATCATATCTGTTTAACAAAAAGTTTGTTAAATGAAATATAGTTTCTTTTATATACATACATGTGGGAGCTGAAAATCAGCAATCCATGAAAATGATTGCACGTCAGGCAACCCCAATCGGCTACACAGGACGAAAGGAAAGCAGCAAGGACTTAGAACCTAATTGAACGTGGACGTGGCAGGTTGATCGTTTTTACTTGTTATTATTCGGTATTGCTCAGAGAGTACTAAGATTTGTATTTTGATTAAAACAAAATAATTGAGTTGTCATTCGATTTTATTTTCATTAAAAAGATTGTTAAATAAAAAATCAGTTTAAAATCCCACATACATTATATGAGGAGGTTATTATCAAAAGGTGACATGTCCTCCATTCATTTTTAGCTTTTTCAAAAAAAAAAAAGCTTATACAGAGGCTCTGTCCGTCTGTCCGTCTGTCCGTCTGTCCGTCTGTCCGTCTGAAGCCTACTTTCATCTCTGAAAGTACTGCAGATACAGACTTGGGAAATATCTCAAAATGTAGCTCTTGGTCAAAAGACCAAAAACTGAGAAAATGGTCTGGAAATTTCAACCAGAAGTATATTTAACAACAAAAGTATATTTAACAACAAAAAAGAGATTTCTAATAAAGTTCATTTATCGGTAGCCTAGAGGTAAGGATCTTGGGTCCTATCCCAGGCGAACCAAGTTCAATCCCCGACCGCAAAATGGTGAAATAAATTTTTTTTTTACTTCGGTGTAACATGTTTTAATTCTATTTCTCACTAAATTATATTATTTAATAATGATACTCAGGAGAACATAAACATTTATTTAATTAGAAGTGCAAAAAAATCATTTTCTTGAGTTTTTATGGCTCTTCGGCGGCTTTATAAATCATTAAGAAATTTCGCGGAAATAATATAAAGTATTTATTTGTTTATATGCATATTTTATATGCTGTTCATTTTATTATAGTTTATAGTCATGTAGGTGGTGCTGTAGACCAAAACAAAAATTCAATTTTATCGAACTTCGCTGTGGATTTGTCACAATCAACCAGAAGTATATTTAAACAACAAAAAAGAGATTCCTAATAAAGTCCATATCGGTAGCCTAGAGGTAAGGCGCTGGAGTCATAACCCAGGCGAGCCAAGTTCAATCCCCGACCGCAAAATGGTGAAATAAAAATTTTTTTTTACTTCGGTGTAACATGTTTTAATTCTATTTCTCACTAAATTATATTATTTAATAATGATACTCAGGAGAACATAAACATTTATTTAATTAGAAGTGCAAAAAAATCATTTTCTTGAGGTTTTATGGCTCTTCGGCGGCTTTATAAATCATTAAGAAATTTCGCGGAAATAATATAAAGTATTTATTTGTTTATATGCATATTTTATATGCTGTTCATTTTATTATAGTTTTTAGTCATGTAGGTGGTGCTGTAGACCAAAACAAAAATTTAATTTTATCGAACTTCGCTGTGGATTTGTCACAAAAAATATGTATGATTTAAACGAAACATTTGGTAGGTTTAAAACGAAAAGTAGATTATCTAATTTTTACCAGGGCATATAAACGCTTACTGAAATGAATGAAAATTTATAAATTTCACGAACGATGTATTTAAGACCGTCCTTATAGTCCATGAATATAAGGAAGTGATTTTTCTCAGAATTTTTAATATTTTACAAAAATTTTACAAACGATTTGCCCCATATCTAAAAAATTTTGCAGCCCTTTGTTTAAAAGCATATTTTTAAGTTTTTATTAACTAAATTTGTATGTATCTCTTCAGAATAACAAAACAAAAGTGGGATGTTGTGCCTAGAAACTAGCCACTAATTACGCTTTTTCTTGGTATTCTTTCTATTGAATAACACTTCAGTCTGGATGACAATATATTAAGTGAAGATTGTGAAGAATTGCGAAAATATTCAAACAAATAACTCGAAAAACTAACGCATCTTTCATGGAGATGCTGCTGAAAGAATTATACAATAATTACCCGCCAAGAATTTGAGAGAATTGATATATTTTAATTGCACCCCATCTATGACAAAGAATAGTGAACACCATCTATGGCAATATTACATTACTCACCGTTTTACCTATGATTATCAATTTCCATAAAATATACAAAATACATTTCATAAATAATAGAAAATCTGTTGTCATAAATCAGTTGTTTACTTCCTTCTAAAGTTTATACATATCTTGCATTGGAATGTACCTTTTTATGAAAGCATGAATAAATAGGTTTATTGCCACATTACTACAAGTTAGTGTTTGGAGTAATGGGAAGGCGCTAGATCGGGGTGCGAAATTACCAAGTTCGGTTCTTGATGAATTTTTTAAGTACTTTTTTTAGCTTTTTTAGTTATGATGATTTATTGTAGTATAATAAACTAAGCCTGCGTTGATGATAAAATCTCAAAGCGGCGACTAATTAAAACCTTTGGGACATATTCAATTGTGAGCTATAACTCAATCTATAATAAGCTAAATAAGCCAAATCCGTTTTTAACTAAAACTTTTATTTCACGTTGCATTGATTTAATTATTGTCATAATGCTGTATCCTAGTGTGGCCATGGAGATTCATAAGTATTACACTGACCAACGCTATATATAATTAATCTTGCAAAGTTTTTGTTAAAGGCTTATGTAGGTTATAAGTTGTGAGACTTTGCGTAATCTAAAACTTAACAAAGTATTTAACAAACACTACCAAAATCATCATAACTTAAAAAAAAAAAAATAGTACGCGGCCATCGCCAGTATCGAACCCGGGTCCTGTCGCACCCCGAGCTAGCACCAACCCATTACTCCAAACTCTAACTCGTAGGAATGTGGCAATAAACCTATTTATTCATGCTTTCATAAAAAGGTACATTCCAATGCAAGATATGTATAAACTTTAGAAGGAAGTAAACAACTGATTTATGACAACAGATTTTCTATTATTTATGAAATGTATTTTGTATATTTTATGGAAATTGATAATCATAGGTAAAACGAAGAGTAATGTAATATTGCCATAGATGGTGTTCACTATTCTTTGTCATAGATGGGGTGCAATTAAAATATATCAATTCTTTCATATTTTTGGCGGGTAATTATTGGTGTTGGTCTCTTGCGAAGTGGGGGTACTTGTGTGCGTGCACGTGCATATATGCTATGGATAAACAGGTGCCTGTGTTTTTCAGTAGATGTTCTACATTTAAAGAAAAGTGAAGTGCGTGCATGATAATATTTTCTTTAAAAATAAAATAAAAAATAAAGTTAAATTGAAGTGTAAATAAATACAAAAGGCGCGGTAAGCTGAATTTTTAACAATTATGTATGTTTAAGTAAAATAATACACCTAATTCTGCTGTGCAAAGTGATTTTAGATTTGCCTCCAATCCATAGAAAAATGTTTAGATTCGTTTTACATAATTAAATAGTGTGTACATGTGTGATGTGTTTTGTTTTTGTTTTTTTTTTTTTTTCAATTTGACACTTTCGATTTATTGGCCTCGATTCCCAGATCCAGTGGGTCGGAAGTGAGTGCGGATTTGAGACTTTGCGATTCTCAAATCTGCAACCGCGAATCTCTCTTTGACATTTTCCGTGCTTTAAAAGTGTGATCCGCAACAAATTTTCTGAGGATTTGAAACCACAAATGCGCCTAAGATAATCCGACATCGGGTATTTCATTAGCGTGTAAGTCTTCACTCCGAATTTTTGATTTAATTGAATCCGCGACTGCGAATTTGAGAATCGCAAAGTGTCAAATCCGCACTCACTTCCGCGCCGTCGGATCTGGGAATCATAATATTTTTTTGTTAAATTTCCTTCGGGGATTTTATTTCATATGAAACAAGTTTTTGACATGAATACGTCTCTAAATTTGCTTCCAGAACAAAAACCGATGATAACGAAATTATGGCATATAGTTTTTATTTGCAGCTCAAAAACTGTTGTTTATATTGAATAAAGAAATATACCATGACGTGGGTGAAGAATCAAAGAATTTTATTGTTTACATTTGATTTCCTTTTTTTAAGCTATGATGATTATATTGTAGTGTTTGTTAAATACTTTGTTAAGTTTTAGATTACGCAGTCTCACAACTTATAACCTACATAAGCCTTTAACAAAAACTTTTCAAGATTAATTATATATAGCGTTGGTCAGTGTGATACTTATGAATCTCCATGGCCAAACTAGGGTGCGGTAAGCCGAATTTTTAACAATAAGACATGTATGTTTAAGTAAAATAATACACCTAATTCTGTTGTGCAAAGTGCATCACATTAGATTTTCCTCCAATCCAAAGAAAAATGTTTAGATTCGTTTTCTATAGTGTTTACATGTGTGATGTGCTTTTTTTTTTTCAATTTGACACATTCGAATTATTGGCCTCGATTCCCAGATCCGGCGGGTTGGAAGTGAGTGCGGATCAATCTCCACTTAATATATTGTCATCCAATCTGAAGTGTTATTCAACAGAAATAATACCATGAAAAAGCGTAATTAGTGGCTAGTCTCTAGGCACAACATCCCACTAGTTTTACAGCAATGAGTAAAAACTGTGCATGAACTTAGTCCTAAAAGATATTTATTTTTAAAAAATATGACGACACACATAAAGTATTTTATTATTTTATTGTGAAAAAATCATAGAAATACATTAACTGGTTATTGTGAAAAAAGCAAAAACAAAATGGACATGTACCTTTTTGTAATATGCCAATGGACATGTCACTTTTTGATTTAATGGTATAGTGGACATGTACCTTTTTGAAATCATAGATACTATTTTAATATTTTGAATTATAAAATGAAATCAACATTTCATTTTAAACTAAAATATATTTCTTATGAACTTAACTTAACATTGCTGGGTGAACTTAATTTAACATAAGCGGGGAAGAAAATTTAGGGAAGAAAATCGGTTACTGGGACATGTGTCGAATTTGAAAAAAATAACCGAATTTACCGTCTATTATATACGAGATATAGTGCGGTTTTAAACTTGTTTTCAAGCAAAAACTATGCATTTTACCAAGGATAATCGATCCTTAAAAAAAAAAAAAAAACTTGAAGTATGGACATGTCACCTTTTGATAATCTTCTTTCTTCTTTCTTCTTTGTGCCCCTTTAATCCCTCATGGGACATAGGGCGGAAACAGTTGCCCTCCAGCGGACTCTGTTTTGCGCGACAGCTCTCAGCTCTGACCAGGATCTCCCAGTTGTTGCGGCCTCTGCTAGTAGGGTCCTCCTCCACGTTGTTCTAGGTCTTCCAACTCGACGGGATCCTTGCGGGTTCCAGTCAAGGGCCTGTTTGGCTAGGTTTTCGTTATCGCGTCGCAAGGTGTGGCCAACCCAATTCCATTTCCTTCGCCTGATTTGGTCGTCTATCCTTTCTTGGCCGGCACGGCGCCATAGCTCTTCATTTGAAATTCTATCTGGCCAGCGGATTTTTAGGATACGACGCAGGCATCTGTTGATGAAGACTTGTAGGCGCCCTGTGATGAATTGGGTGACTTTCCATGTTTCGCAACCGTACAAAAGAACTGCCTTAACGTTGGAGTTGAACAGCCGCAATTTGGTGTTAGTTGAGATCTCCGTTGATCTCCATATGCGGAACAGGCATGCATATGCGCCTCGTGCTTTATTTATTCTGGAACTGACGTCTTCTTCTGTACCGCCATTTTCGGTAATAATGCTACCGAGGTAGCAGAATTTATCTACCAGTTCCACGTCACGGTTATTCAGCGCAGTTCGTTCAAGTGTGTTTGCATTTATCCGCATTTCTTTGGTTTTGTTCGGATTCAGCCTTAAGCCTGCTAGACTACTTTCTGTTGCCAAATTGTTTAACATGTTTTTTAGCTCCTGATGTCTGTGGGCCAGCAAACAGATATCATCCGCGTAGTCGAGGTCCTTAAGGCGGTCTAGCAAACCCCATTGTATGCCGCCTGTTCTATTATCTAGAGCGTCGACAAGGATGTCATTTATTACTATAAGAAATAGTAATGGCGAAAGTAGACATCCTTGTCGTACTCCTGAATTCACCTCGAAGCTGTCGGATAATTTTCCATTATGGAGAACTCTGCATTTGGAATTGTTGTAAAGGGCTTTTATCAATTCTATTATTTTATCAGGCAGTCCACGTCGCCGTAATGCCTGCCATATAAAGCTCCTATTAACCGAGTCGAACGCTTTCTCATAATCTACGAAAGCTAGGTAAAGGGGGGATCGGAATTCAGTAGACTGCTCCACTATGTATAGCTCACTGGTATGAGCTGGACTGTTATGTGTACTGGGTGATTAGGACTGCACAACCTAATCGATTTAGTAGCAGTTTTGGTGGTTAAAGAAAACACTTTGAGTTGCTGTTGGTTCTCAACTGAATTTTTAATGTTCCAGAGCTTAATTTATATGTTAACATTTGTGCAACATAATCATTTTTTTTTATATTATTAATTAGAGCAACATTAATCAATAAGTTATTGACTCGGTGATCGTAATTATATTTTATTATTGAGTCATCAACATGAATGACTCGGACGCGTGTGGCATACTTATCGTTTTGTTTGCTGTGCAAACATTTTGCCCAGCCGAGGTCGTGGATCGCGGGGCTGGGTTAGGTCCTAGATGTTCTGTCGATTGTTGTATGCCGGATGAGCTGTGAATACTCTCTGGTAGATCGCCAGTGGTTACATGGTGTTGTTTCAGACTCCAACGGGTCGGTCGACATTTCCATATACCTGCGATGATCGCTATGGTGAGTAGGACAGATCCTGCTGTTGTGGCGGTATGGTGTCCGATAGTTTTCCATGTTGATGACTGAACTTGTAAGCCAGTTGGATCGTGGATGATGCTGCTGAATGTGTCGGATGTTTTTAGTATCGGGTCTAACATTACTGGTTTGCTATCTAGCCCGGTAGGGTTGAATATCCCAGTTATGTTGAAATTCATTGGCTTTAGAAATGTTGATTGAATAATGACTTTGTTACGAACTTCAGAGAAAAGTATATTCTTCGTTGTTTCAATCACACAGTCCTGAGTTGTCTGCAGAATTCCGACGCCATGCAGAGTAACATCTTCCCGTTGTCCGTTACATTTAATTGCGGCCGTTGTTGGTGGATCTGCGATAAATAACCAGGTGTTCGCCAAAAAAAGATGTTTCCATATGACGGAGTGGATTTTCAGTTGCTTTAATGGGCACTCTTGCCTATTGTGTCGTTGGTATATTTCATCGATGATACAATTTGGATTTTTCACTAAGTCACTAACAACTGCGGGTGTGCACAATTTGGAGTATTTTTCTAAAGATACGCAATTTCTCATTTCTTCTTCGGTGATTTCGAAATATTTTTGATTATTGTACTCTATCGCCAGGATTGCTGATGATATTTGTGGCGTGACATATGTATTGTTATTTATGCGCTGAGGAATTGGGGTTGCTTTAATCATATTAAAGGTATCGGCATCCGTTATATGCAGAAATCCAAAAACCTTAACATCTGAATCGGCTATGTATATTTCCATATCATTCCCTGGTTCTGGAATGATTCTTAGATTAGATGGCATTTTGCTTGCTGCTTGATCTGTTATTTCTGCCAATTTGCTTGGAGTTATGAAGTCCATAATGTTTCCTTTACCATAACCTGCTTGTAGAATTTTTATGTAGTGCTGTTTTAGGTCTTCCAAAATATCTTTGGCAATCTGGTACGCTGCTAGTATTTGTGTGCTGACCATATTACTGTCAATCTTGTCATACCATCCTTCAATCTTGTTTACCTCGGAGATTACTCTGTTCAGTTTGTTTGTGACCAGATCGAACTGTCTACCCATGCGGACTTCTGTGTCATTTATCCTTGTCATTGTAGATACCAATATATTTGCTTGATGATTAGCCGCTTCTCTCAACATATCTTGATTATGCTGAAGGTGTTCAATGTCAGTGTAAACCTCATCGTTTACTCCAAAGATGGCTTGCAATAGATGTCCAACAAGCCCTCTTTTATTTCTCCGCTTCCGCCTTTGGTTTATTGCTTCAATCTCATTTAAGATTGTTGATTTTCGTTCTAATATAGTTCAAGTAGAGTGCGGCAATGCGTGTTGTCTTCAAACCGTTTTGCCTCACTGCAGGTTTGTTCCATCTTGGTTATTATATTATTTACTCTACTAGTGTCTGCTGTTGTGTTGATTGGGATGAGTACCTCGACCTTGATAGTACCTCTCTTTAGTTTGGCGTGTCCAATTTGTTCGATAAACAGCCCAGGTTGTGGGTATTTTATTGTGTAGTGTGTATGTCCCGGTTGGATCGAGCTTAATATAACGAGTGTAGTTAAAACCAATTTAGCCATGTTCCAGGTAGTTGCTGATTTATGTGCCGTCTTCTTGTCCGCATGCAGGTGACTCTCTGTGCCAGTTTGATGATTACTTGTTACAGTGACATGTGTACCAGCACACGTTTTCAGCTCTGTTGATGTAGTATGCTCTGCATTCGTCAAGTTGTCATCTTCAACAGGTAACACACATATTTTTGTTACTGGACGCTTTATTGTGGAGTTTTCTTTGACCCGTAGAGTTACCACTCGTACAACTCCATCTTTGCCTGGATGTGTCTCGATTATTCGGGCTAGTGGCCATCTCGTTGGAGCGCAGTTTTCATCTTTTACGAGAACAATTTGCCCAACTTCGATCAGCCTTGCTCCTGATTTCCATTTTGTTCTTTGTTGGAGTCGTGATAGATATTCACTTTGCCACACCTTCCAGAAGTCTTGCGTCATCTTCTGTACTTGTTTCCAGCGGCTCAATGTGGTAATGTTGTTGTCTATGGTTGGTCCTGGTAGTCCTACTAATTCTTGCCCAACCAAGAAATGTCCAGGTGTTAGAGTAAGGATCGAACTAGGGTCGCTCGGTAGTGGGTATAATGGGCGTGAATTTAAACAGGCTTCGATTTGGCACAGTAGCGTCGACATTTCCTCGAATGTTAGCGTAGTGCAGCCTATTACCTTTTTCAAGTGGGATTTGATGGATTTGACTCCAGCCTCCCAAATTCCTCCGAAGTGAGGAGCTGCCGGCGGAATAAAATGCCATTGTACACCTTCGGTCGCCAGGCTTCCCACTACTGTGGTTAAGTTTCTGATGGCATGGCGAAGATCCTTATCCAGTATTTTTTGTGCTCCTACGAACGTTGTTCCATTATCACTGTACATGTTTGAAACAAGGCCCCTTCTTGATGTGAATCTTCTAAATGCTGCTACGAATGCCTCCGAGGTCATGTCTGTTACCGCTTCGATGTGAATGGCCTTTGTAGCTAGACATACAAAGACTGCTATGTAGCCCTTGTGGGATTTGTTTCCTCTTCCTTTGGACATTCTTATCTGAATAGGCCCTGCATAATCTAGTCCGGTGTGCGAAAACGGTTTCGCTGGTGTTACTCGTGGAGCTGGGAGTTCACCCATAATTTGTGTCACTGTTTGTCCCTTGTGCCTGCAGCAAGTAATGCATTTGTTCAATACTTGTCGTATTTTGCTTTTCCCATTGATTATGAAGTATCTTCTTCTAATAAAAGCATGTCGTCGGCTTAGAGAGTAAACCTGCTAAATCCATTTTCATCACATGTGACATTTTTATACCGTTCGAAAGAGAAAGAAATGTCGCATCGTCCAAGCAAAACAGTTAGTGCAATCTAAAAGTATAAGTATCGAAAAATATCTGATGAGTAAAACTGCTAAATCCAATCAGTATAAATTTCACTGCTAACTCCAGCATTCCCCTCATTGAGAAATGTAATTTTGCCGCTGACTTGTATTTTACTACAAAAAATTAATTTTTGCGTATATTTCGTATTGTTTTAGTACTGACAGATATTTTGCAAAGGTAAGTGCCTATTATTTGAATTCAGTTTTATTGTTTGTGGGGCTCATTGATATCTAAATTGATTTATGGTTTGAAATTCATAACCATTTTCTCTGAGATCTCTGAGAGGTTCAAATTTAATTTTAACGGCTGTATGTTGCGGTTCAAGGGTTGGTATGCATTGCGTTGTAGCCCCACACGCATGTAATATGAATGAATGAATAATTTACACATTTACACAAAGTGCAAGCTTTACAGAAGAAGACAGGAAAAGTATATTTAAAGGATTTTGGAGCATGAGTTGACAAGAAAAAAAAATGTATGTTGATGGGCTCGTGACAACCTGTCCTACCAAAAGACCACGAGGATGAAAAGAAAATGAAGATTCTAGAAGAAATCAGTCACTTGTATATTATTTAAAAAACAAGATGAGCGAAGTAAAGTCTGCAGAACTATGTTTCTCAACACGCTCGGCATTGGTAGATGGACTGTGCTTTTAGTTGGAAAAAAAGCAAGCAATTGTCATAAACCCAAGTAATGCTTTAAGAACCCCCTTGCGATCTGGAATCGAAAATACCTCTTCTAAGCCTTTTGAAAAAGAACGTAAAGAAATGGACCGTTTTTTAGACTCTTTGCCTACTATGGAATCCACTACTGCCGCCCCACAACCCACAAAAAATACTTATTATTATTAAAAATACTTACCGGAATGGACAACAAAGCGATCTCTTTACGAATTCTACAAAAATGCTTGGTGTACTAGTCGTGGTGTGCCACCTTTATCCATAGATCCTTTTTACGAAACTTTTGACGCTAAAAACCTGAGTCTATATTTCCCAAAAAAAAGACCAGTGTGAGAAATGCGCTCTGTACAAATTTGGGAATTTGTCAGAAGAAGAATATTCGGAACACTAACAGAAAAAAGAAGCCAGAGCAGCAAAGGACAAAGACAAAAATGAAGAAAATATTGTTTTTACAGTTGATTTGCAAGCCGTTTTGATGGCACCGAAGTTAAAAGTTAGTAGTTTATATTACAAAACAAAGCTTCAGGTACATAATTTGACATTTTATAATTTAAAAAACAGAAACGGATACTGTTACTTATGGAATGAAACTGAAGGAGGACTAAATTCTGAAGAGTTTGCAAACATATGGATCGATTTAATTGAAAAAAAGGTTTTGCCACAAAATGAGTCAACAGAACCACTTACAATAATTTTTTACAGTGATGGGTGCACCTATCAGAATAGGAACTGTGTGATGTCTAATGCTTTGTTGTCCATGGCTATGAATCACAACATAATTATTGAGCAAAAGTTTCTTGAAGTGGGCCATACTCAGATGGAAGCTGATTGTATGCGAATCGAACGAGCACTTAAGAATAGAGATATTCATGTTCTGCAGAATATGTTGAAGTCTGTAGATCAGCTAGGAAAAAACCAAAGCCTTATGACGTAACTTACCTCAGCTATAAGTTTTTCAAGAAATTTGACATGGTTCAATTCTTCAAAAGCATTCGTCCTGGTCGCGGCAGAGGTGACGCTAAAGTGACTGACATGCGAGCCTGACGATACAACCCAAATGGTGAATTATATTTCAAATTAAGATTTTCTCATGTATGACAAACAATACCGCAAAGAAAATCGTCGGCAGTTGTCCCCTAGCCGTTTTCTCAGCTTCCGAATCTCCACGGAAACACAAGAAAGATTACTGCCAGAAAGTTTGAATACCTGCAGTATTTAAAAAGGATTCTTCCTGAGGATTGCCGTTCTTACTATGATAATTTACCTCATGACTGAAAAATACAATTATGTTCCTACTTGAATTACCTAAGTTTAGTTTAAAGTATTGATTTGCTAAGTATAGAGTGAAATACTTCAATTGCAATTTTTAAGTTACCTTTTTGTTTTTATAAAAGAAAGATTTACGTTTTATTTATTGTTTTCCTCTAAAATGCTCTTTGAATTCATACTTTAGTTTATTTCTTCATTAGTAAACTAATTCCTTATAATACAAATTTCTTTCATTTATACCAAAAAACCTGCTAAGTCCATCACATCATAATCCGTACATATACGAAAACCTGCTAAGTTACAAAATCGCTCATAAAACAATAACTACTAAATTCTATTTGTTTATTTATAGTATTTACTATTCAATATTACAAAATAAGCCAACTATATTTTTGGTCTACTTTGTAAGCTGCAAATATAAATTATATTAAGTTTTTTGTCCGCCCTGTAAAATTTCATTAAAGTTAGTTAGCAGGTTTACACTCTAAGGCGACGATGTGTGACTTCATTTCCTCCATGTAGTGTCGCTGCATGAGCTTCAAGTATCAATAGTTTAGCTATGTGGTGTTTGTGAGGTATTATGACGGGATGTTTTTCATTATACGGAATACGAGAATTTTGGATTCTTCCACCCACTCTTAGTACGCCATTTTCGTCCAAAAATGGATTTAAGGAAAGAATTGAACTTTTTGTGTTAAGTGGTTTCTTTGCTTCCAGCTGTTTTAATTCTGCAGCGAACTCCGTTTTTTGTGTCATCTGTAGAAGTTGTTGATGCGCTTTATCTAATTCCTTTACTGATAAATCTGTGCTGTTTATTATCTCCTTCCTGCATTTCGCGATGAATCTTTTGCAGTAAGCCAGCACACGTGTAAGTTTCTTAAACGATGAAAAACGACTAAGTAGCTCGAAGCCTTCATCATTTTGAGTTACATGGACCGCTACTACCTTATTTAAATTACCTCCTCTTGTAGTATTTGTGTTAATTTTTTGTGTTGGCCATTTATCTTCAGTCATCTTTAGCCACGATGGACCATTCCACCAAAGCTCTGCATTCTTTAGGTACTGCGGAGTGGCTCCTCTCGACGCTAGATCAGCAGGGTTGTCTTCGGAACGCACGTGACGCCAACTTGTAGACTCCAGATTTCTGTGAATTTCTGACACTCGGTTTGAAATGAAGGTTTCCCATTTATCTGATTTTCCATGGATCCATGCTAATGTTATCATCGAATCTGTCCAGGCGTATTCCTTTACATTCTTAATATCCAATGCTTGTTTTGTTCGACGTAGTAGTTTAGATAATAAGACTGCTCCGCAAAGTTCTAATCTTGGTAACGTGGTTTTATTTAGTGGTGCTACCTTAGTCTTCGCTACAAGTAGTGTTATATGTACTTGCTCCGATTCTGACGTAGTTTTACTGTATACGGTTGCTCCATAAGCTTTTTCGGATGCATCGCAGAATCCATGTAGTTCAACTGTTTTGCATGCGGGTGTATACTGTATCCAACGTGGTATGTTAATTTCTTCAAGTTTTCGTAGTTCATTCCTGATGTTCATCCATCGAGCAGCTAGCTCTTCTTCCAGTGTTTGATCCCAGTTGTATCCTTTTGCCCATAATTCTTGAATTAACATTTTGGCTCTCACTGTTATGGGTGCCAACCACCCGAGTGGATCAAATAGTCTAGCAATTTCTGATAAGATTGTCCGTTTAGTAGGTACTTCTGGTGTTGCATTCAATTTTACCCTAAAGTGGAATTTGTCTGCTGCTGGTGTCCAGTATATACCCAAGGATTTTACAGCCTCGTCATCTTTTATTTCAATGGAGCCTTGATCCCTAAGTTCTGTTGGTAGATTATCAATTAGTTCACTGTGGTTGCTTCTCCATTTTCTAAGGTTGAACCCTCCTTCTTTTAGCGTTTGGATCAGCTC
The DNA here is from genome assembly GCA_949987705.1 of Thereva unica. NCBI lineage: Eukaryota > Metazoa > Arthropoda > Insecta > Diptera > Therevidae > Thereva > Thereva unica. The sequence continues at coordinate 54,548,463 of OX465281.1, read as the reverse complement.
ACGTTGTAACCACTTTGCTTCCTGAATTGAAGACGTTCCAGACATCATGTCGTCCACGTAAAAATCATTGAGAATTATTTTTGCTGCTTCTGGATGATTTTCTTCTTCATCGCGTGCTAATTTTTGCAATGTTTTTATAGCTAGGTAAGGTGCTGATTTTGTTCCGTATGTCACAGTTGTGAGTTTAAGGGGGTCCTCTACTTTCTCGGTCGATTTTTGACGGCTTTTTCAATAATTTTTTACGGGCAAACCATGCAAATAATATACCTCATTGTTTTTACATAATCTTTATTAACATTTAATGACCTTTACAAATTTTTTGAAGACAAATGATGTAATAGAAGCAAAGATATAGTGCCCGACAGGAAGACATCAAGTGAAGGAGATGATAGACGGTGACCATGATTGCGGCTGTTTCGCTTATCAGAAATAAAAAAAAAAAACAGGATTTTAATCTTCATCTTAAAGACTAGCGATTGACCTAGGATGAATTAGAAATTACAAAAATTAATGTTTTTATACACTTTTGAAAATTAGGTCCTATTTTTTACTCATTTTTTCTTAAGTTCCTCGCTCATAGAAAAAAAACTATCGAACCAATCACGATAATCCTAGATCAATCGCTGGCTTATAACATATTAAAGATGTTGTATAAACGTGAACAATATCGGTGCAGTAGTTTCTGAGATATCGTGGTCACCGTATTGGAAAATCGTGTTTTGAGAAAAACGCATTAATAAAAATTTCATCTCACCGTCAATCTGCTATGCCTGGACCATACAGTGGGCCTTCCTCTTCTTCTTGGAAGTCACGCAGAGCTGCTCCGTCTTCCCTTTTCGTGATTCGGGCCTGTTTTGCGACATGACTCGTGCGCTTTTCTGAACGGTCGATCCGAGAGCTATCGCGCTGTTGAACGTATCCTTTAGCTTGACATTTTGAAAATTATTTTCAAAAAAATCAGGTACGTGCGACTTGCAAGAGAAAATATCCACGACGGTTCGCAACTCCCACTACAAAACTGAACTAATCAACGCTTCGCAGTGTCATTACCAATACTCGAAAGCATCTGTCAGCCATGCTGTCAACGGCCTCGGCTCCCCTCTACTCGGGCCTAATTCACAAAACGTTCAAGTATCAGTTAGATTTAGGAATATCAATATTATATCAATATTATTGTCAGGGCCTGCTCCGTTCTAGAGCCATAACTTGTTAACCACTTCGAATATCGAAAAATCCTTTGGTGGACATTTTCTACACATATTGTAGATGTGATTTATGAAAAAAAAAAAATCGATTTTTTTGACCAGAGAAAGTAGAGGACCCCCTTAAATTCTTGAATGCTATCTCTTGTTGAAAATCGCCATACAATTCGTTGGTAGTCTTGATGTTCCTGTGAGACCCTTATTTGCCTGTACATCTTCTCAATGTCGGCACTAAATACATATTGATGTTTTCTCCATCTTAGTAGAATGTCCTGTAGGTCGTGTTGTAGTCTGGGGCCACAGTGCATTAAATCGTTTAAGCTTAGCTTGGTGCTTGTTTTGGTAGAGGCGTCGAAAACTACTCTTAGTTTGGTAGTCGTGCTTTCTTCTTTGATGACTGCTTGATGAGGCATGTAGTATATGTTACGAGTATTGCACTGAAGTTCTTTGGGATCAATGAGTACCATATGTCCCAGTTGTAAGTATTGTTTCATAAATTTGTTGTATTCATCCCGCAAAGTTTTGCTTTTTGAGAACCGCTTTTCCATTTGATATAGTCGTGCTATTGCAACTGGTTTTGATTCTCCTAACCCCTCTGTCTGCTTGAACGGAATTTGTACTGTATACGTGCCATTGGGATTTCGTTTAACTGTTCGATCAAATTGTTCTTCACACGTTCTGTTTTCCTCTGACATAGGTGGACTCATTACTGTTTCTTCCATTTCCCAAAACTTTCGAAGCTGTGAGTCGATATCTACCCGTGAAATCATGGATGTGATTTTCCTGGTTACTTCTTTCTGTTCGATTGGTCCAGACAATATCCAGCCAAATTCAGTTTTTTGAGCTAACGTTCCACATTTCTTTTTTCTAATTCTGTTCATTAGGATGTCACCAAATACGTCTGCGCCCAATATCATGTCGACTGGTCCCGGGGTATCGTATGTAGGGTCTGCAAGAATGAGATTACTCCAACTGGTAAGATCTTCGCTATCGATATATTTTTGTGGTTGGTCGCTCGTCAGCGATGGAAGTATTAGAGCTTCACACTGCAGTTTAAAGTTGGATGGAAATCTCGGAATGAGTTCTACTACAATTTTGCTGTGAGATGTCCCAGCGTTGCTCTCGTGTATTCCTGAAATCTCTGAATATATTTTCATTCTTGGAACTCCTAGTGCTTGCGCCGAATTTTCGGTTATGAAGGTGACTTGGGATCCGGGATCTACCAATGCTCTCAGATACTCATAGGTGTTTCTTACGGTCTTGGCTCGTACTAGTGCTGTTGCCAGTATTACATTGCAAGATTTCCTTGCAACGTGTGATTCAATTGTGCGTTGAGATGTAGCAATGTGTGATGACATTACTCTCGGTACATCTTCTTGTTTTGCTGTTGGATTTTTTGCCTCTTGGTGAATTAGTGTATGGTGTTGCTGCTTACAGACGTTGCATCGGCTTTGACTGTGGCAGGGGTCGTTCGCTCCATGGTTCAAACAGTTGGGACATGTTTTACTCTGCCGGACGAAGTTGAGCTTCTCTGCTAATTTTAGTACTCTGAATTTTTTACATACGTATATACTGTGCTGTCCATTACAGTATCGGCACTTTGTGGTACTAGTGTAATAATTCTTTATTTGGTAGTTATTTCGTGATTGTCCATGGTTTATGGTGCGGCTGCTTTCAGTTTTCTTCCTAGGCTCTGCAATTACTTCTAGTGCTTGGAATCTAGTTTCCAAGAACTTCAGTATGTCTTCTAATTGCGGTATCTCTCGTGGATCGCTCAATGATTGCTCGTACGCTTTATAGGTCTCTGGATCCATCTTTCTTCGTATAATATGTGCAATAAAGGGTTCCCAGGGTGGGGTTTCTAGTTGTAGGCTGTTGATTCCATGTAGGCATTCTTTTATTTGGTCATGCAATTGTTTTATTGCTTTGGCAGAATCGATGATTAACGTAGGTTGATCCAGAATTGCATCGGAAAAGGTGGAGAATATTTTCCGTTTATTATTAAATCTGCTTGTTACTAGGCTCCATGCTGCCTCATTACTGGATTCGCTGCTTGCCAGGTGTTGGATAAGTTTGTGCGCCTCACCACTTAGTGACGTTTGCAAGTAATGCATTTTCTCAGCATTACCTAAACGTTTGTTGTTGTGGATTAGTCTACAGAATATATTTTCAAAATATTTCCAGGCCTTATAGTCACCGTCAAAGTTAGGAATTTTTATTTGTGGTAGTTTCGTCTTTGCCTCATCCTCTCTCTGACTTTTTTCTTCTATCACATCTTGTAGTTCTATCATGGTTTCTTGGTAAGCTTCTTCAAGAGTTTCATATTGTTCTTCCTTGAAGTACTTATGCGACAGCTCTTCCTCTTCGGTAAACGTCATGATTTCTTCGTGCAATTCTTGTATAGCGCCCCATTGCGTTGTTAACTGCTTGATTTTAAATTCGCAGTACGTCTTGGTTTTCGCTTGGCCTCTCTCTGCTACCTCAGCAAGTAGTCTCCTAATGTTGCTCATTTTGACCCTCTGCTTCTTGAGACGCAGTGACTTCTCCTCCATGTCGTCGTTTAATTTTAAGTTGAAGTTTGCTCCTGAGGTGTTTGCTGCGGTCTCGACCAGCTGCTTGCTCAGTTTTTGTTGATACTCCCTCAGTAGTTCCTTGGCTTCATCGTATATAGCCTTTGCTTGATTGTAGAAATTCTGCGTGAAATACGGCTCCGACGGTCTGTTCATTCCTTCCAGATAGGCGTGGTTTTCTTGGAATTTTCCCCAGGAACTGTCAAATTCCGCTAGTCTCTTCTCTATATAGTTCTTGTCTTTCCTCCCACTGCTGTCTTTCTTCATATTTGAGAGGGCCCGGCACATGGCTTCCCCAAGCTTCTTTTGTTCTTCTGTTATTTCCGAAAATGACTCCATCGTGGTACTGCCGACTCGGTGATTCGGTTCTTAATGTTATTGTTGTTTTTTTTTTTTACTGTTTAACTCGGTGCGAGTTGTGCGTAGGTGTGATTCTTTTTAAAGGTTCGAAGGACCAATGTATAGCTCACTGGTATGAGCTGGACTGTTATGTGTACTGGGTGATTAGGACTGCACAACCTAATCGATTTAGTAGCAGTTTTGGTGGTTAAAGAAAACACTTTGAGTTGCTGTTGGTTCTCAACTGAATTTTTAATTTTCCAGAGCTTAATTTATATGTTAACATTTGTGCAACATAATCATTTTTTTTTATATTATTAATTAGAGCAACATTAATCAATAAGTTATTGACTCGGTGATCGTAATTATATTTTATTATTGAGTCATCAACATGAATGACTCGGACGCGTGTGGCATACTTATCGTTTTGTTTGCTGTGCAAACAACTATGATTCTTAAGGTGTTAATATGGTCTATACATGAGCGGCCCTTCCTGAATCCGGCCTGCTGCCTTCTAAGCGTTCGGTCTACTGCCTCTCTTATCCTTGATAATATAACGTGGGACAAGATTTTACCCACAGTAGATAATAGACAGATGCCTCTCCAGTTGTCGCATATTGTTAGGTCCCCCTTTTTTGGTATTTTGACTATGATACCTTCCGTCCAATCCTCCGGAAAGGTACAGGTGTTCCATGCTATTTCCAGGATTGGCTGAAGCGCATCTGCTATGAGGCTTGAATCGGCTTTCAACAATTCTGCCGGGATGCCATCTTTTCCAGCTGCTTTACCATTGGCCATCGCATGAATTGCGGTTACTATTTCCGTCTTGGATGGGGCCCGGGTGTTGATTCTTATCGGCTGTGCATTGTTGCTGTTTTCCTGAGGTTCCTGTGCAAGTGAACCATTCAGGGCGGCGAAGAAGTGATCTCTCCATCTTTGGAGTTGCTCCTCGTCGCTGCACAGCAGCCTCCCATCCGCACTCTTTACGGCATGCTTTTTAGTAGAGTGCTTTCCCGAGAGCTGTTTAGTAATTTGGTACAGCACTTTACTGTTGCCTGTGTTTGCCGCGTTTTCCGCTTTTTCTGCGAGCTCATTTATCTGCTGCCTTTTATCACGCCGCACACTTCTCTTTACTTCCCGGTGTAATTGGGAATATTCCCGTTCAAGTTGGTGACGTCTTTCCGGGTCGCTTGTAGAGTTTACGTTATTTTTGAGGGCCCTCCTGCGTTCTATTTTTTGCCAGGTAGTGTCCGAGATCCAATGTTGCATGTTTCTCTGGACATAACCGACGCTCGTTTCCGCAGCCGTCAATATTGCGCCCTTTGTTCTACTCCACAGCTCTTCAATATTTGTGTCGTCAGAAACGGTTTGCTGGTTTAATATTTGCTGCAGGTTTCCAGCAAATTCTCGCTTTTTAGCGGTCTCCTGCAGAAGGTCAACGTTAAACCGTCTACGGTTTATAACATCGCGTTGAACGTTTCTGATTGCAGCGATTCTAAGGCGAATAGTTGCTACTACCAAATGGTGGTCGCTTCCAGTGTCCGCTCCCCTGAAGCTCCTGACATCCTCCAGAATGGTTCTCCATCTGCGGCTGACGGCCACGTGATCTATCTGATTTCTCGTTCTACCATCGGGTGATACCCAGGTCTCTTTGTGTATCATCTTGTGGCAAAAGTAAGTTCCACCTACCATTAGTTGATGGGAACTACAAAAGTCAACGAAAAGCTCACCATTGTTATTGGTAACTTGGCTTAGGCCTTGTTTTCCAATTGTTTGTTCAAGACCGGCGTTGTCGCGGCCGATTTGTGCGTTTAAGTCACCCATTAATACAATGATGTCTCCCCTTGGAATAGAGCGAAAAACCTCATTCAGTCGCATATAGAACTCGTCTTTGATGTCATCTTCTGCGTCTTCAGTTGGAGCATAGCATTGGACTACCGTAGTACTTCTTAGCCTGGTACGCAGGCGTACGGTAATAATCCTCTCAGAAACTGGTGACCAGCTAATGAGGCTGGACCTGGCTTCTTTGGTGAGTATTACGCCAACGCCACTCCTACGGCTTTCAGTTTCATTTCTCCCAGAATACAAAAAGGACTCAGCCAGCAGTGTTCTCACATTCCATGATCCGATTCGTGTCCTTGTTCGAAAAGCAAAGGTCGTCGTCGCGTTGTCCATCCGGTTCCGAGGCATTGTTTGCCGATTCGTAGCAATGGTGTTTTTTATGGGAGCGGGTTGCTAACCCTCAGCCCAACCGACTTAAAACTCTGTTTTGTGGCGCAGAGAGCTCGCCATTCGCCCGTCTCCCGTTAGCTCCTTCCGAAGAAGTACCCCAGGGGGCACCGCGGGGAGGTGGGATTAGGACTTGCTAACAGGTCTGCTAGGTGTTTGTATGCAGTGGATCTTCTCGGATTTTTACAGTAGTGACAAATCGGGTGTCACCACCTTCCAAGGTCTTTGTTAGCCGTTCGCCCCCCTTTTGATAATAACCTCCTCATATACAATTATAGATACCTAATATTTTAAGATAAATTATGATTTGATATGCATTAATTGTTAACATAACTTTGAGAAATAATGAGAAAAATGCATAAAGCGCTTTATGAATTTGGCTTTTATATGGTCCCCAAACTTCCCTCTTCTTTTTTGGCTTTTCCGTCAGTTTGCGCGTCGTTTGCCCATATGTGCTCTCCTTAAAAAATTTAAAAACTCTACGGCCATCATATGCCCCCCCCCCCCCCTTGAAAAGCCAAGTCTCCACTGTTTGCTCCTTGAAAGGCCATCATTTATTTTCACTCGGGTATGTAGAGATACAAAACTCACCGCATATTTATTGAGAAAAACATCATCAAAACCTATTTTTTTCTTCTAGCGATTTAATAACAAAATTTTCCACTAAAAATCAACACGCACTACACACTTCCCTTGCAACAAACTGACCGAGGTGAGCTCTAATCGATAATCTTCAAGTTCCCATAAAATAAGTTCAACAAAACATTTGAGGGATATTCTTTTTTGGCCCAAATTTTCCAGTGGAATGCTCGCGTGTACAGCTTGGTTCTTGGCCATTTAAATCCTCTGGTTAAGTTTGGCCGCCGAAAGGCCATGCCATGAAAAAGCCAAGCGGCCGTGATTCGCCCGTCATAATACCCATTTTATCTTTTTCAAAAAAAAAAAAAGCTTATGCAAAGGCTCTGTCCGTCTGTCCGTCTGGGACCTTCTTTCATCTCTGAAAGTACTGCCGCTACAGACTTGGGCCATATCTCAAAATGTAGCTCTTGGTCAAAAGACCAAAAACTTAAAAAATGGTCTGGAAATTTCAACCAGAAGTATATTTAAACAACAAAAAAGAGATTTCTAATAAAGTCCATATATCGGTAGCCTAGAGGTAAGGCGCTGAAATCCTATCCTAATTTCAATCCCCGGCCGCAAAATGGTGAAATACAATTTTTTTTACTTCGGTGTAATATGTTTTGATTATATTTCTCACTAAATTATATTATTTAATAATGATACTCAGGAGAACATAAACATTTATTTAATTAAAAGTGCAAAAAAAATCATTTTCTTGAGTTTTTATGGCTCTTCGGCGGCTTTATAAATCATTAAGAAATTTCGCGGAAATAATATAAAGTATTTATTTGTTTATATGCATATTTTATATGCTGTTCATTTTATTATAGTTTATAGTCATGTAGGTGGTGCTGTAGACCAAAACAGAAATTCAGTTTTATCGAACTTCGCTGTGGATTTGTCACAAAAAATATGTATGATTTAAACGAAACATTTGGTAGGTTTAAAACGAAAAGTAGATATCTAATTTTTACCAGGACATATACATAAACGCTTACTGAAATGAATGAAAATTTATAAATTTAATTGCACGAACGATGTATCTAAGACCGTCCTTATAGTCCATGAATATAAGGAATTTTTGCAGCCCTTTGTTTAAAAGCATATTTATACGTTTTTATTAACTAAATTTGTATGAATGAGGCATAAAAACTGTTAAAATTAGTTCAACCTAAACATTTCATAGGCACCGAACAAATTACTTTATTGCTGCAAAACTGGTAGAAGGTCGGTGGGAGAGTGCGTAGCGCGTTGGATCCTCGATCCAGCGGCGCGTAGCGTTGCAGGTTCAAGCCCTGGTCGGGCAGATTGTTTTTTTTTTCTCTTTTTCTTCTTTCTGAAATGATTTATTAGCATATTAGTCAACCACCGATAGCAGCGAGCACTAAGAGCCCCCGCATACTACAGTACAGACCATCCATCGGCCGATAGTTTGGTCGGGTTGGACTTGTAAGCGCGCACACTGGACCAACTAAACCGTCGGGCTGGTGGTGAGTGCGCAGACTAGACCGACTGTCGGCAGACTGTTCTCGAAGGATTTGCTAGTTAGCTAGCAAGTAGCTAACTAAATAAAAATAAACATGTCTTGATACGTACCTTGTTTTGTTTTATCCTCGGCACTAAGCTGATTCCAATCAGGCACAACTGCTTCACATAATTTTTTTTCCGATTCACATCAGAATACTCCTTTAAGTTTTTTTTAAACAACGCGGGCCCTTTCTCAACTTCCTCTATTAAATTAATTACAGACGTTTCGACAAGTAGCGATGCCATCATGAAAATAACCACAACCATCCAACGCAAAAATATGAAGCGAAGTGAACTATCGGCCGAATTAGCCGACTAAACAATCGGCTAATGTGCGCGCGTGGAAGAGCTCCATACTGATTAAGGAGTTGGCCGATAGTTTGCCGACATTATAGTTTGATGGCAATCGGGTAGCCCATCAAACTTATTTATCGGCCGATTCTGAATCGTTGTAATATGCGCACTTGCATACATGTTAATACTGATTAAGAGCCCGACTAAACTATCGGCCGATGGAAAGTCTGTAGTGTGCGGGGGCTCTAATAACAAGAGTGATGAACTAGAATAAATTTTTAAAAATGTTTCATTGCCCTTGAAATCAGCAGATAAAAATTTCAATAGGAGTGAAAAAGTCAAAATGAACAAAGAAGTAATATCTATGATAAAAGAAGGCAGAATTACTTAGCCACTAAACGCAGCGTATGTCAAAGAAAGATAAAAAATGAAGGGGAAGTGGCTGGAATGTGCATTGGAAAAATTTTGACAGTTCTCAATTTAATGGTATCAAAGTCGGACTTTGAACGCCATTGCGGTTTTTATTTAAAAAATAAACGCGTTCGGATTTGTAAAAATATCAATTTACGCGTGCGCTGCGTGTGTGTTTTCTATGTGCAGAATTCAAACTAGAAATTTGAATTTATTATTTGAAGTTGAAATTTGTCATTCATTATTTTATAAACGTTTAATGGTATTTTTTGTATTGTTGCATAAAAGTTACTGATAAATGTCCAGGCGCACGCCGGTGGTAACAAATTGAATGTTTATCAATGATAAACATTCAATTTGTTACCACCGCCTTTTTCGCCCAGACATTTACCAATAATTTTTAGGCAACAATACAAAAAATACCATTAAACGTTTATAAAATAATGAATGACAAATTTCAACTTCAAATAATAAATTCAAATTTCTAGTTTGAATTCTGCACATAGAAAACACTAGAAAAATAACTTCGGCTCGCGGTGCTTTTTTTTCGTCATAATAATTTTTTTTAATTTCCTTCGGGGATTTTGTTTCATATGAAACAAGTTTTTGACATGAATACGTCTCTAAATTTGCTTCCAGAACAAAAACCGATGATAACGAAATTATGGCATATAGTTTTTATTTGCAGCTCAAAAACTATTGTTTACATTGAATAAAGAAATATACCATGACGTGGGTGAAGATCAAAGAATTTTATTGCTTAAATTTGATTTCCTTTTTTTAAGCTATGATGATTATATTGTAGTGTTTGTTAAATACTTTGTTAAGTTTTAGATTACGCAAAGTCTCACAACTTATAACCTACATAAGCCTTTAACAAAAACTTTTCAAGATTAATTATATATATATAGCGTTGGTCAGTGTAATACTTATGAATCTCCATGGCCAAACTAGGATACAGCATATATATATAGATTTTCGAGGGATATCGAATCAGACCACTATTTGCGGGTCCCTTTTCGTCCCTCTGCCTAGAGTCATCTTATTGGGGTTGCAGTGGGTTGTCCCATTGCTCCCTTACTTCGACTCCCCTAGTTATCGCAAGCAGCTGATTGAAGGGAGTCTGCCTCATGTCCTCCATCCAATGGAGTCCAGTTATGGCAGCCCTTTTCCTCGCCACCGCCGGACAGTGACACACTATGTGTGTGGCCGTCTCAGGTTCCTCCAGGCGCATCCGACAGGTGTCATCCTCCAGAATTCCCATTCTTTTTAGGTGATACCTGAAACATCCGTGTCCTGTAATCAGTGCCACCAACCATCTGAGGGTTCTCCTTTGCATATGCAGGATCCTTCTTCTGGCTGCGGTAATCGGCAGCGTAAGCACCATCTTAGCCTGCCTACACGTGGTCATAGCGTCCCACCGTCTCCGGTGTTCCTCAGCGACCCATTTCTCGATGTAGTTCCTTACCAACCCTCTGCCAATGGCAGAGTATGGCTCCGGTCCCCAGAATTCCGAGGTTGACCCCTGTTTTGCCAGGTTGTCAGCCTTTTCGTTCCCATCGATGCCTGTATGTCCTCTAACCCAAGCTAGCGTCACGTTGTTTTGTTGCGCACACCTGTTCAGTTTTTGGACACATTCCAACGCCAGAGACGCATTAATCTCTGTCTGATTCATGCGCTTAATCACAGCCTGATTGTCCAGTGCTATAAGGATACTTCTTCCCTGCACCTGACCCTCATTTATGTGATCCAGCGCGTGCAGCAGAGCAAGCATTTCCGCCTGGTAGACTGAGGTGTAATTCCCCAAAGCCAGAGAGCAGGTCAGATTTAAGTCCTCTGAGAAGACTCCCGCACCTGCTCTGCCGTCAATCATGGATCCGTCCGTGAAGATATATATGTCTTCCGGTCTCCCTTCCGGGAGCGTTCCGTTCCCTATGAGGGTTTTATGATACTTTTCGGTCACCCTCATTTTTGTGATCCCTTCCATGGGCATCATGAGCTCCCTAATCCCTTTAATGCGATCCAGGATCTTCATGTGCCCATATAAGGTTCCTGACGCCTGCCATGCGGCATCCCGTCTCATCCGAATCGCTGAGGCTGCCGCAGTCTTCATCACCTGGAGATCTAACGGCAGCAGACCTAACAGCGCCTCCAATGCCGCGGCGGGTGTGGTGCGGAAAGCACCGCTCACACCTACGCTGGCCATTCTTTGCACCTTGTCCAAATGCCTCTTGACGGTTTTCTGTGTGGCTTTAGTCCACCAGACCACCGAGGCATAAGTTATGATGGGTCTCACCATCATGGTATATGTCCAGTATGCTAACCTTGGTGAGATACCCCACCTTAGTCCACATACTCTTCTGCACTGGTGAAGCACCCTTGTCGCCTTCTTAATCTTCTCTTCAACGTGGTATTTCCAGGTTAGTCGCGAGTCCAAGTATACACCCAGATACTTGACCATCCCAGACACCTTGATCCTCGATCCAAAAAGCATGAGGGGCTGAAAATCCAGATCTTTAATCTTCCTAGTGAAGATTATCGCGTCTGTCTTATTGGTATTTATGGTGAGGCCCTGTTCCGTACATTACGATACAGCATTATGACAATAATTAAATCAATGCAACGTGAAATAAAAGCTTTAGTTAAGAACGGATTTGGCTTATTTAGCGTATTATAGATTGAGTTATAGCTCACAATTGAATATGTACCAAAAGTTTTAATTAGTCGCCGCTTTGAGATTTTACCATAAACGCAGGCTTAGTTTATTATACTACAATAAATCATGATAGCTAAAAAAAAGTACTTAAATTCATCAAGAATCGAACCCACCTAATTCTGTTGTGCAAAGTGCATCACATTAGATTTGCCTCCAATCCAAAGAAAAATGTTTAGATTCGTTTTATATAGTGTTTACATGTGTGATGTGCTTTTTTTTCAATTTGACACATTCGAATTATTGGCCTCGATTCCCAGATCCGGCGGGTTGGAAGTGAGTGCGGATCAATCTCCACTTAATATATTGTCACCAAGTCTGAAGTGTTATTCAACAGAAAGAATACCATGAAAAAGCGTAATTAGTTGCTAGTCTCTAGGGAGGCACAACATCCCACTAGTTTTATTTTTACTCGGGATAAACAGTATAACGTGAAAATTGATGTTGAATTCCCATGATTTTTCCAAATTCTTCTTAAAGTGGAAATATAGAGTAGGGAGATATATGACAATAACGGCGTAGTTTATGGACAACAACACCCTTTTGGGGTTTTCCAAATAATATATTAATTCAATGTTTTGATAATAATATCTTCCACTATTCTATAACACCTCTTTTAAAGTCAGTTTGGCTGTTAAAAAATATTTGAATATTAAGTAAATAAAAATTTTCAATTAAAATAAATTGAAAACAAATTGAATTACACATATTTAATTGATTTAGTATTATATTTGAAAATGGCATTTCCCCTTGTTAAATGGATGTAAAGAAGGATAAGTAACAAGCAAAAAATCTGTATCGATGCTGAATTTTTGTGTAAAAATGATTTCACATTTCATTCCCATTCTCCCAATTTTTTTTATTACGAAGTCTGATATTTGTGGATTTTTTCATTGATATCAAAAGTATTGAGTCGTCAATAATATCATAATACTAGCATAACTAAATTTCCCTCAGAAACTACAATCGGTTCTACCCAGCCGAGAAAAAATTGAATATAACATAGTACAATAATAGATGAGAGGAAACCAACCATCTCACCTAACTAAGGTCGATCAATTTTCACAATGACCGAAAAAACCCTTCGTAAAAAAAGCATACATTTTTCATCACAATATTGAAATCAATAAATTTCTCGTCTCTAGGATTATTTTGAGGCCAGCTTGACCCTCGTCCTAGAGGGTAAGCGGAGATGACAAGTTATCTTCCGTAATGCAACACTTACTCAGCGGTCAAACAATTTTCCATTTGGGTACAGCATTTTGAACATGAGATCCTCTTACTCGAAATCCTCATGCATAATTTATGAATAGATTTCCTTTTACCTGGAAGCCAACTCTCCGACCCTGCGCCGCATCGGCAAATCCCCTGAGATATTAGAGGTACCATGATATCCTTTTTGCGAAAAAGACAAATATTTATGCCGCACAACACTAACATACGCGACGGATTAACAATTTCATCGCAACCTAATAAATGAATGAATACTCATGTTTTGAGGCTGTTGAATTTCTGATGAATGTCTCCTTCCGCATAAGTGAGAATGACATTTTGATCGTATCCATCACGAGATCCTTATCCACTTGCTTTCAAAAATACATAAATCCAATGAATTTCGAAGGATACCATTCCCCGAACGCAATTTATTCGATTGTTATTCAATTGTGAGCAGTGCTGCTACTGTGTAGAGCCGGGAGGGATGGTGGTAACTTTGGAACTCGTGTTGAAATTTGTTTATGAATTCAATTTTGACGCCTTTTTGGTGACAAGGAATGGCTGGAATTATCTAAATTGAAAAAATTTCTTTTCGGGGAAATTGATATGCGCCAAGTAAGATGACAAATTCAATATTGCAGCACATTGTATTGTAGCACCTAATTATTGTTTGAAATACCAAAAAGTTAATTGAATTAGCTTCAGTTTTGTTTAGGTATGGTTGCCGCCTCAAGAACTACTTTCTTCTGTTGATTGACCGAATCTAGTAGGGTTTATAGTGTTAAGGGAATAATTTTCATTCTTGAGTATTTTTGCATTAGTAGATATTTTTTTTTAGTTCCTGCACTGGACGAAATCGTCGAAGACGAGCGATGAACAATAGAGGCACGGTAAACCATAAAAGAAGAAATCGAGGTCTCGTGTTCCATGTGGCAGTGCTAAGCTCAGGAATCACCCTTTTTACTACTAGTGCGTCATGTCGTTTGTCACGTCTTAGTGCAATGTCTAACAGTAAGCTAAGTACGGGCGGGGGGAATAGGTTAAGGGTTATGAGGGTTCAGGGGGTGTTGAAAAAGGTGGCGATGAACTCTGCATTTGAACTCTTGGATGTTACACGATCTAATGAAGAGCTCGAGAAGAGGCCTAATGTAGGATTTATAGGAGGAGGAACTGCATCACTTAAGAAATCCCAAACACTGGGATTCTTGTTTGGCGATTTGAAATAAGTGGTCATTCCGTCGCAAGTATTTGACTAAGATCATGGCTAAGAAGTGTAGAAAGGAGTCGGCCATTAATGCAACTTCACCCACGGTCAAGGAGAGGTGTTGAACTGTTTTTCTGAAATAAGACAGATAACAGGTAGACCGACAGGTACTAGGTTTTGTTGGGGGTTTCAAAACGATTCTTCCTTCCTCACTCTAGAATGATCTCAATGTCCCTGTTTATAGAGTCGGACATTAGCTCCCGGTTATCAAGACAGGGTCTAGCACGTGTCTGTTTTGTATCCAAGCAGTAAAAGTAACGCAGGATACCGTCGTCGGCAAAGCTAAGCAGTGGGTTGGAGTGGATTGAAAGTAGGTCATTTATAAAAATAAGAAATTGGGCAGGTGATAAAAGTGACCCCTGGGCGACCCTCGCAGAGATCGGGTGGGATGCAGATCTGATGCCATCCAATACTACCTTGATTGAACGACCGGAAAGGAAACTCTCAATCCACTTCTTAAGAAGTGAGTCGACTCCAATAGCTTTGAGTTTAGCCAACAGAGCTAAACGCCAAACTCTATCGAAAGGCTTGGAGATATCCAGAGCAACCAGACTAGACTTACCAGATCCATGCAGACTTCGGTTGAGGTGTTCTGCCTGTAAGATTGCCCCACTACAGAAGTGCAGTTTATGAAAAAACTGCTCTGGTTGTTCCAAAGCGCAACTTTGTCACTCATTTTATTCTAAATCGCAGCTCAATTAAGGTGCGGGCCCAAAGAACGCCGCCTACTAGACGTGCCTTGAAATATCGCAACAGGCGCCGCGAACTCGGCAAGCCCGGGTCCTAAGAAATCTTTGACAACTAAGCTTTTTCAATTATTTGTGCCAATTAGAACGCGAAAATTGAAGCGGATTTTGATTATTTAAGTTAGATTATAAAATTATTGATTATAAAAGCGATATATTAGCAGCCTTATTTGACTGAACTTTTGGTAACATTAGTTCTAAAATGATCAAACCAATACTAACAGCATTCCCACCCCTACCCTTGCCATCTCTGCACTAACAAATAATAGCGACCAATCTGACTTATACCCAAATTTTTCTCGCAGCCATATATGTACATACATATGTATGTATGTACATACATACAGTCAGCGAAATTGATATAAAGGCACCCAACACTTCTATGTTTCAGAGCGTTTTCCTCAGCCCCATTTTGTTGTGGAACCCTGAATTTTAACATAGTTGCCTTTCTAGGGGTTGCGAATAAGTGGTAAAAAAATTATATCGCTAGCTCTCTTAATAACGGTATAATGCATACCGGAAGTAAAAGCATTTCAATTTGAAGCATTTTTAGTGCGAAATTGATTTAAGTTCAGTAAAAAATATAAAGGAAAAAAGGGTTCTTATTGCCATAAATGAACTTTATTTAATATTTAATCGGTTCTCCATTGCTTTTATGACTGTAAAAATTCCTTTTCTCATACTCGTCACTAATGTGTGGAGCATTTCTTCCGGAATTAAATTCCAGGCATGTTAAATGCTTATTTTGAGCGATTCTAAATTTTCAAACCGCCTTCCAAGAGCATACACCTTTCTGAGTACAATTCTCCATAAATCTTCTACCAAATTTAAACTCGTAGAGTGTGCCAGCCAATCCAAAAGGGGATACTTTTGCTCCTCAAACCACTTCATAGTAGCTCTTTCTTTATGGATAGGTGCACTATCCTATTGAAAGGTCCAATTATCGCCAAGCGCTTCGTCTCCAAATGACACCAAAACATCGTCCAAAAGTGAAATCTAGTGTACAGCACACATTCGGCTACTTATCCAACTAATTGGACTCTTGTATGAGCAGAAAAGCGACCCAAACCATCACTGTGCCTCCTCCGAAATTTCGGCTCCAAGGAACTTCAGGTGTTTTCTTAAGGTCATGCCAAAAGCATAAATTGCTAAGGCTTAAATTTGCAGAGAATGTAATGTCATGGGACAAGGAATGGCGAAATGTTATTTTTTCTGATGAAAAAAATTTAATCTCGACGGGCCAGATGGCTGCCAATGCTTTTGGCATGATCTTAAGGAAACACCTGAAGTTCCTTGGAGCCGAAATTTTGGAGGAGGCACAGTGATGGTTTGGGCCGCTTTTTCTGCTCGTACAAAGAGTCCTATTTGTCGGATAACTACCCGGATGTGTGCTGCCGACTGCATTGACCTTTTGGACAATGTTTTAGTCGTATTGGGAGAGAATGCACATGGCGATAATTGGACATTTCAACAGGATAATGTACCCATCCACAAAGCGAGAGCTACACTAAAGTGGTTTGAGGAGCAGCAGATCCCAGTTTTGGATTGGCCGGCACGCTCTTCTGATATAAATCCAATAGAAAACCTTTGGGGAATTGTAGTCAAGAATGTTTATGCCCATGGAAGGCAATCTGAAAATGTAGAAGCGCTCAAAATAAGGATTTAACATGCTTGGAATTTAATTCCGGAGGAAATGCTCCACACATTAGTGGCGAGTATGAGAAAAGGAATTTTTACAGTCATAAAAGCAATGGAGAATCGATTAAATATTAAATAAAGTTCATTTATGGCAATAAGAACCCTTTTTTTCTTTATATTTTTTACTGAACTTAAATCAATTTCGCACTAAAAATGCTTCAAATTGAAATGCTTTTACTTCCGGTATGCATTATACCGTTATTAAGAGAGCTAGCGATATAATTTTTTTACCACTTATTCGCAACCCCTAGAAAGGCAACTATGTTAAAATTCAGGGTTCCACAACAAAATGGGGCTGAGGAAAACGCTCTGAAACATAGAAGTGTTGGGTGCCTTTATATCAATTTCGCTGACTGTATATTATCATCGGCGGCAATTCTTATTCCGAGATTGCCGAGATTGCGATAAACAATTGTCAGAGCTGTACGAGTACAGTGAATAAGAGATCTAGGAGGTAATAGTAGTAGACTGTGAAAACGGGATTATTGAGAAAAGCAGTCGCCGCTGAATATTAGACTGAGACAGTTCAGTTTTATTTCCATTGTTTTTTTTAAATTAAATAAACGTTCCTTGAGAAGATTGATTTTTATTTAGAGACGCCGTACCTTGACCATCCTTACACAATTAACCTCTTAAACCCTTCACAATCTCATACAACTATGGCTGTGGAAAAAACACAAATGTTGGCGAGCTTTTCCGAAAAACATGTCAAGGTTTAAGGATTTTCGATAATGTAAGACTCTTCCTTGCTTACATGTACAATAAACCTGACTCTACCTGTGCAAATGGTAAGACCAGGAACAGCCTCATTATTTCAATCCAACAAGGTCTCCCTATCGATCAAAATACCTTGCTCAAACTGTACACTGTGTATCTTGAGCAATACCAGATCTCTTCTGAGCCATTTACTAGTCCAGGCGCTAGAGCAGTGAGACCTATAAATTTTGGTTTTGTCGTGATGTAACGGACTTTTTTGGTGGAATTGGTCAGGAATGACATCCTCAACAAAAATATTGAGGGGATTTTCGGACCGACTATAATAACTTTCCTATAAACTGGGAAGTTAAAATAGATTTTGGTTGTAGACGACATATGAATCGAAAAGTTCCCCAGCAGACCTGTTATGCGGACCTGCTCATAATTTTAAAATGTTTTTATTAGTTCTCTTTCTTGTCTGTCTGTTTGTCCGGTACAATCGATTTTTTGAATATTTCGCATGATCAGATATGCTGAAATTTTGCACACAGCTTTAGCTCCGAAAACAATGCAATAAGCTATACTGAATATACCGATAGAGCCAGGGTGGGCACCTCAAGAGCGCAGATTATCATTTTTTTCACAACCCCCTTGAGATGTGTATCAAATGAAAGGGTATCATAAGTAGAAGGACGTAAGCAATATACTATACGTAATATACCGTTAGCTCCATGGCGGCCGTCTCAAGAGAGCGGATTGGATTGTCTTCACAACCCGTTCGACATTGGTATCAAATGAACGGGTACCATAAGTAGAATACAATAGGCGAAGTCAGGGGCGGCGCTTTCATAGGTGCTAATGGTGTACTTGCACCGGGCGCGCAATTTCAGAAAATCATAAAAAAATTAAAAAAAGTGCTCCTGTGTCTTTATTTTCATCTATTACAGGAATTGTGTGTTTTCCACTTTCATTCATTGCGATCAATAAATATCGAGCTGATGCAAAGCGCAAAAACTCGAAGCCCTAAGCCCTGATAGTAACTCTCTCAGGCCCTCGTCGACTAGTTTACAAACTCAGTTTCAAACTGGTTCCACAATAATAATGCGCACCACCAGTTTGGGGGCGAATGGCTAACAAAGACCTCGGAAAGTAGTGGCAGCCGATTTGCCACTTCTGTTAAAACCTTAGTTAGTTGTTGTGAGTTACGTGGGTTACTGTAGACGAACACCTAGCAGCTGTATTAGCGAACACCTAGCAGCTCTATTAGGGGCGTCGCTTTCGTAGGTACAAATGGTGCACTTGCAGGCGAGGATTTTCGGCGAGGTACACCTGGATTGCCACAAATTTTGAAGTTGTTGAAAGCGTCTTATATGTCCCGGGAAACTGTTAAGGGGACTGTGTTTTTTCCATGCAAGATTTTACAGTAGAAACTAATACATGCAGTGCAGTGATCTTCTTCTTCTTTGATCCTTTAGCTGGCGGTCCGAGCGGGATGTCCTCGCAACGGATACGCTGCTGTCGGTGCCGCCGGGTCTCGAACTCTATTCAGTGCAGTGATCACTATTCTTCTTCTTTAACGGCACTAAAACCGGGATCCGGTCCTGGCCTCTCGCCACTGTTCTCCCCACCGGTTCCGACTCTGAGCCGATGTCATCCAGTTTGGCATCCCTAAGCTCTGAGCGTCCTGGTCTACGCTAGCCTTCCAGCGAAGGTTGGGTCACCCTCGCTGTCGAACCCCATAGGTTTTACCGCAGAGTGATTATCCCTTGAAATATGAAGGCTTAGGTAACGATATAGAGATCTTTATTATGGAGATTCGAGTGTACACTAATATAGGTTATACAAGCCAAGGATTGTGCTGGAAATAAAGAGGGAAGTGCAGCTAGCACCCAAAAACATTCTGCATTTGTACCGGGCGCAATTTCAGAAAAAAAGTTGAAAAAATGTTCCCTTGCATTCATTTTCATATATTAAAAGTGTTTGTGTCTTTTTCATTCTCCTTCACTGCGATCAAAAAATGAACAGCTTATGGGGGCGCAATATCGCATACAGCACCGGGCGCAAAAGGGCCAAACACCTGCCCCCTGGTGTGGGTTGCATAACTTCGATACTATGAAGATATTCTACCATTACAGCGTTCTCCACTGCTGTCGGTAAGTAAACATTCTTTTTATCTGAATGTGGAGCAAGCCTTGCCTTCAGAACGAAGATGCGAAATAGATTCGAAGTGCTTTATTTAGAATATATAAATCAAAACGACCAGTTTCAGAGTCTTATGCTATGAGTATCCTCCAACGTTGGACCCTTGACGGTAGGACGCATCGTGTGGCCGATGCTTGAACTGAGTGTTCAATATCAAGCGTCCAATGTCAGTGTTTGGACACGTTCGGGCTATTGTCGGAATTGAATCAAACGTTGAATTTAGAATTTGAATTGCGAATTGTATGGAGAACTGTGATTAGAATCAAGCGAATAGCTGGATTATGGTACAGAATGGATATTCTGTGACCAAGTTTATTTTCAAAGTAGTGGAATTAAGTAAACTTTTGGACTATCTCGTAAATCGGTCTACAATTGTGAGGATAATCAAAGAAGGAATGAGTCCACTCATCAGGGGCGGCGCTTTCATAGGTGCGAATGGTGCACTTGCACCGGGCGCAATTTATCGGGGGCGCAATTTCAGAAATTAAGATTTAAAATAATTTTAAAACTTAAAAAAAATGGCTTCTCACGGGTGCAGGAAATTACATAAATTTACCCAAATTTTGTCCCTGTTATTTCTCATGCAAGAAAAAATGGGAAATTTCACTTCTCCTCGTGCAGAAAGAGATTTTAGCTTCGAGATTCGAGAAATTCGGGAAAGAACCTGTATTGTGTATTACTGTTTACCGTGATTGATTTAAGCTAGAGAACGTTGTTCCTGCACTTTTAAATTATGTTTAAGGAATTGTTAAAAGAGGTAAATTGAACGAAATAAGGAGAACAAAACTCGAGAACTTCTCTTTAATTGGTTTTTATTCTTTATACCCCGGCTTCACCGGCCTCAGTTCAATAAAGTTCTATTCAAACCACATAAGTTGCTTCACTGACGGACATTGTGCAGTTCATGCAGAAGTTAAACATGCAAAAGCTCATTTCCAGATATTCCATTATTTCAGTTGATTACTCTCCTTTGAGCGAGCTTTTACGTTCAATCTCAATTTCATGTTCTGTTGGGCGAGCTCAGGCATTATTTTTCCTGAGTTCAATATGTGAAAATGTATCTGAGCTCAGGTAAAAATTGAACTTCAGTACAATAATATACTCGAACTTGTACAGTGCGGCTGGTAAAGCCGGACTATTACTGTTTAACAAATTAATATGGCCAGTTTCACACATGCCAACCAACAAAAATTGGCTTTAATCGTCAATTCAATTTTGAAATTCGCATGGGTTCTGACAAGAGCTATACGTTAGAATGCTTTAGCTTGTTGTTGTTGCTTTTAATATTAATCTTTATTCTGCAATTTCTTTTCTTACCAAAAGGTAGGCAAAAACAAGAACCACCACATACTGTCAAAAAGTTGATGCGAAAATTCCGTGAAATAATTCAGTGTTTTAGAAAATCTGTCGGCCCTAATTTTGTTGGTTGAATGTTGACCCATATGAAACTTCAAATCTAAGTAATCTTTTTTTTTCATGTTATAGCCTTATGACACTGGCTTTTTCGTAGGCTGAAAATGCTGCCTTGGCTAGGCTGAAAATGACGAAATCTGTTATACTGTGTGACAGAGATAGCATGTGAGAGTAAGAACGATTATCTGATTATTATAACAGATTGTGAATCTAGAAGAAACCCGTGGGGAAATAATTAAAATATTTAAATTTATTATGATTTAAATTAAATTAATTTAAATTTATTGCACAGTAGAACACCGATTATCCGAATTAATTGGGGGTTAGGGCAATTCGGATAATCAAAAATTCGGATAGTTGGATATAGATTGGAAATATGGACCGATAGAATTTCTAAAGTTTGTTTTTTGTTTTGCAATTAGTGAGCTTACTTCCTGGAGACACTTTTCAAATTGCTGTGGCATCCTCCTCAAAACCTTCTGGTACAACCTGCTGCCCACTTCCTCTATTTCCTTTAATAATTTATGGAAAAAATCTTCCGATTCTCTGAAAAGAAGCCACAATGGGGAGTTCTTTCACGTTTTTTTGTTTTTCTTCGCAGTTGGTGTATAAAATACACTTTTTGCCTAAACATTAAATAGGCAATTAAAATCCTATATTTCTATCCATTATTATTATATTTATTTTTATATAATATTGTCACTTTAATTTATTGTTATTCACACTTCGCCACACTCTTTTAAATATATAATTTTTATCACTTCAATTATAAAATGAATGGTAAATGTTTAGAATTGGGGCTCCAGAGTAAAACAATAGCTCCAATTTGAAGATATATTCAAAAATATTTCAACAACTTCAAATATCGACATCTCGAAAACTAAGTAAAATATCAAAAAAAATTATTATTTTCAAAATTCAGATTCCCCCAATTCGCTACCCGCGCCCTTCTGTTGTAATAAGAAAAATATGTTTCCCACTCCATGAAATTACTTTGGGCAATCAAAAAACCCACTAAAAACCTCAAAAATTTACCCTTCAATTAATTACATATTATTTATTATTAATAAATAATTATTATCACTTAAATTATATTTGTTGTCACTTCAATTTATTTTTATTCTCACTCACTGTTATAAAAAGTCTAGAGATGCAGCAAACTGTTATAAAAAGCATAGAAAAAAGAACATGAATTTCATTCTTTTCCTATGCTTTTTATAACAGTTTTCTAGACTTTTTATAACACTTAAAATTCAGCCAAGAAAAGTTTGAGTATATTCCTCTCACTCTTACATATGGGAAAATCTCCTTTGAATTTTTTCTTTCAGTTTTCAGCCTAGCCAAGGCAGTATTTTCAGCCTACGATGAAGCCAGTGTCATAAGGCTATTATACGCATTATTATGGTGCAAACTATGAAAATTATTACACCCATTCAGTTAGTGTTTGTGTCTTTTTCCATTATCCTTCACTGCGTTCAAAAATGAAGAACTTATAGGGCGCAATATGACATAGTGCACCGGGCGCAAAAAACTCAAGCGCCGCCTCTGGGCGAAGTCGTTAGATCCATGGCGGCCGTGTCAAGAGGGCGGGTTAGTTTGGCGCAAAGCTTGCTCTTTTTTGGCTTTTATTTATGAAACAATCAATTGTACGACCGATGAAAAATTACAAAAAATTAATATGGGAGCAAGATTTGCGCAAATCTGCTTGTGCCGTGTGGACGGGCCATAAAGCTCACCCCAACTTTGTAAAATATTGTTTGTACCTAAAGGATATCACAGTGCAGCAAACCACACATCTCAGATTTCACATTCAAGTTATCTCAGGTTTCGAGGTTTGCATGTGGCAAATCATCAAGTGTAAAGTCATCAAATAACTCCCTCTCCTCCTTGATATTTATATAGGATAAACTGGATTTGATTATCACGATTAATTAAATTACTTTTAAGAATTAACTTTTTTGTTACACTGCAAATCTTATCTTTTGAAGTGGGCTAGTTTAAAACCCTTGAAGCGTTTTATTTTGACGTCACCCTTTTGTAGACAATTTTGAAACACATTTAGATGTTTAAAAGTCTCTGCAATGTTAACCAAATGGATTATGTCCCAATAAAAGGCTTGAAGTGTTTTTGAAATAAACACTCTTAAAAGCCCAGATTTGCAGTGTCTGCACGGCCCTTAAAGTAATTTAATAAAATTAACCATTTCCAAATTTGAGCTGTAAGCTGCTTCTCAGTCTCTCCAACCATTAATCGCAGCTGTTTTGAATAATACATAAATGTATATACGTAGCTTATTTGTGAAGTTAAGTAGCATTATTTTGAGCACAACATAATGCGATAACTTCCGGAATATCCTGCCACAATCCACAACTAATTTACAATAAACGCTGTGAAATAGCAATTGAAAAAAATTGAATGAGAAATCTCTTCTCAGCTTCATGTTTATACATCGTTTTAAGGATGTTTACCAGTTGTTTATCTTCAAAAGAAATGCGAATCTATATGCAAATCCACAATTTTCGAGGCAATAAGGCCGTAAGGTCCAACTTTTTTATTGAAAATTTGTCTGCCTGCTGTTGCCAGACAGAGCTGCATATTGCCCGGCATTATCCAGGAGTGCGGCATTGTTTCGTAATGGTATTTGCGTTATCAAAGTTTTCTTAGAGCGAAATACAACGGGCAATGGACTAAGTTTGTTATTTACAACATCCTGAAGGACCGTGTAATAATACATTCTAAAGGACAAACTACATCCTGGCGTTCATCTCTCGCTTTCTTTTGTAAAACTTGCAATTCTCAAGTTATTGTCTTCGCTGTAGTGGGTGGAATAACTTTGGGCGCGTTTTTTATGCTAGACTGCTTTATTTTAAGGAAACCCCGACAAATATTAGTGTACAACGACTCGCTCCCCATAATATTTTCCTCAGATTCATTTCTAGCTTTATAGCTAGCAAATAATTTCAAGAACTAAAAATTCACGAGATTTCACGAGAATAGTGAACTTTCAACACTGGAACTTTAGATAGGAGTTTGATTGAAATCTAATTCAAGAATGTATGTTTAGCGCTCAGTTACAATGCCGTAATTATTATAACCAAAACAGTCCTTCCTAAAAACACTGGCGGATTCAATTGGAATGGGGGGAGAGGAATGAGGGATTGGACTATTTTTCAGTTCTAAAATAATGTCAAGATAAAGCAATTGAACTTGTAACGGCGGACCTATCCCCGGCTAGGAATTTGGCAGATAGCAATTTTACCGGCAATATTTTTTTAAAATACTCAGTCAGGTACTGTTTTTCGAAAAGAAGGTGGCCTGGGGGGGGGAATCGGAATCGGAAACATAGTTCAGTTTTGGACAATTGGGAAAAGAAATTGATTTTTAATCGGAAAAACAGTTTAGTTTTGTTTAAATCGGGAAATTTTATTTTCGAAAACAATTATACGGGTACTCGATACTGTGGACCATTAAGGATTAGACAATTGGTTTTTTGGTTTTTTGAAAAACGGAGGAGGCGGGAGAAGTACCAAAAATATAGAAAAGTCTGTGAGAATAACATTGGGTCAATAGAAAGGAAAAAACACAAAAAATATTTTTTCTGAATGGTCGAGTTTGTATTTACGAAAAAACAGGGAAAAAATAAAACATAAATAAGTTTGGAAAACGAGTTGGGTGTGGTAGAGGAAGATTAGGACGAAAACAAGAACTAGCAGCAGTTCATGTCATTGGTGAATTCAAGTCTCGAGAAAATCCCTTTATATAAAAAAAAGATAAATGGGTGATACTAGAGAAGACGTCTGCTGAAGTTTCAATCCATCAGAAAATCATCGGATGATGCAGGCTTGTTAGTGTCACGAAGTGTATGCGCAAAGTTAGGCTCCCCCCCGCAGATGAGTGCCAAGTGAAACATTTCTCCACACCCCCTAACAAGGGTCCCTAATAGCCCATAGGGACGCGATTAGGCGGCGAGGAACCCGAACTTTAGTTGTCAGGGATCCTCCACCTCGGTATACAAGCTTCTCGTTAGCCTGGATGATGGGAGGACATTCCCATGCAGGTAAGTGGTGGTGCAGTGATTGAGGTGGTACCTTAGGAGTTCTTCCACTCCACGAACCCCCGGCGAGCCAGCCCTTCTCTGGAGGCCCGGGGTACCGCCGATGTGTTGCTCTACATGTTTTGGAATTTTTTTTGTGTTCAAAAATTTTTTTTTTTTTTATGTATATGTGTCTGAGCTCTGAGGTTGGCTTCTTCGGGCAACCAACCCACGATGCACATTACAAACTAGGAAGTATTTTGTGCGCTGTTTGAAATCTTATCTGTTCTGAATTTTGAAAAAACACGATTTCATAGAAAACTCATTTGGTTTCATTGAAAACTAAATCTAGCAACAATAGCACTGTGAGCTTTTTGATTAACACCTTCCCTGCGGTTAGAATTGAACAGAATTTTTGCGATACAGTACATTTATCCCTTACACGACAAATTGCACTGAGCCTTTTTTAAGTGAAACTTCCTTGCTCTCGTTCCGAGGATTTTGAATTGACTCGAGCCAGTACGAGTGAATTCAGAAAACTGAAACGAAAACAAGGACAGTTGTACGAAACGGAAGTTGCCTTCTCACTCATTTACATTACATTAAATTAAGTGATGCCATATAAACAAATTCTACCAAACCAGCAGGAAAATATTTACAATTTATATTTAAATTTGTACATAGATGGCGCAGGCATCGGTAAAGTAAATATGGGGAATCGGTTATTTAAAAAATTAAGATTGTGTATGAGCTATTAAAGATAAAGTTTTTGTAAAACCAGCTAAATGTTTTTGATTTTTTGTCAATTAATACTAAAAGTGTTTTTGGTAATATATATTTGAGTACATATGTAATAACTTGAGTATTGTCATCTCGTGGGCTCACAATTACATTAGGGAATAATAATTTCGAACTGTCATTATCGACAGCTAGTTAGCTACAAAGTGTTACAATTAAAGTTTGACATTAGAGATCATTTTTGAAAAATATTTTTAAAATAAAATTTTGAATATCACATTTAACTTGTATTTGATGTGATCCGCTGTCACATTTAGTGGTTTTCTTTGGCTTACAAACAGGATTGTTTTCTATTTAGACAAGTGATATTTGCTCAGTGATATTGGATTGCAAAATTTCTTTACATGTATTATCTCCAATTTTCATATGATAAAATTTGAATTGTATTAAAACAACGTATATTGCCAGAATTGAGATTATGGCCGTGTTCCATAATAACAACCAGCATACTAACCAGTGAAAAAGAGTAAATTTAAGTGCTTACGCTGTGAATAACAGCAGTGTACATGAAAGTGTTACAACTTGAAACTAGCTGAAGTTCCGTTGGGCGATACACATAAAATTTTCGCCAGAAATTCAAGCTTTAGCTACTTAAAAATAGATGGCTTGTTGCTTTTTATACACTGTACAGCATTACTTTCAAAATATTCATTATACTATGATTTATCAATTGAGTTAAAATATTATGGCTTCATTCATATTTTAGATTATAATACAAGACACGAGCAAATGAAGAAAAAAAAATACAATAATAAAGAACATATAGACATAAGTATGTACGCGATGTTTCGCTTCTGCCTTGTGTTCTTTAATACACAATAATTTTTTTAAATGTCCCATTCAAAACTAATGTCCTATTAATCTTGGTATCAGGGTGTAAACCTGCACCATCACCCAGACTCAGACCCAACCCATGAAACTCAAAGGACACAGGAACACAATAGGCCAAGCCTAAATGGGAAGTGAAGTGAAGTTAGGTACACTGATAAGAAAAATTCTTAGCTTAAGACACTTTTGCTTGAACCAAGCAAATCATGTTTTGGATATAACGAAAACAAAATTGTCTTCGGATAAGCAATACTCATAATCTTGGTTTTACCGTCTTGGATGAAGACAAAAATTGACTAGAAGTAAGAAAAATAAATGTTTTGGTTTGAGATACTCATTTTTTTAATTTAAGCAACTCAACTTCTTAGTCAAAGAATATCAAATTCTTGAAGTTACATCTATTTCAGTGGAAGTAACGTCTACTTCACTTCTGCGTTACTTTTCATTTAGGTTTGGCCTATTAATTTAGCCCTTTCACTGCATTTGTGGCATTAATTCAACAATTTCCGTATAAATTGGTATGGATAGGGTTAAATAGATTACACCGCGTCACAGTCAGACCTAAAACACGGTTGTGCATAGGCTTTTTTATACTCTATAAAAATAGGCATTCGACCAGCAGAAAATTAGGACCGTTAAAAACATTTTATTTCTTCTTTATGCTTTCTTAATCCCTCATGGGACATAGGGCGGAAACAGTTTTGCGCGAAAACTCTCAGCTCCGACCAGGACCTCCCAGTTGTTGGGGCTTGTGCTAGTAGCAGAAAGTCATTCATTATAAATGAAATAAAAAAATCAATTTTTCACAAATATCTCTTAAAAGCTTAGACGTATCATAAAATAGTTTTTACAACGTTTGTACGTTATACGATTAGCTAGAAAGAGAGATGTTATACCTTTTCTCGTACGAATTGGCCATGGGCGTAGCAATGAATTTTTTCTGGAGTAGGCCAGATTTTAAACCACCTTAACCGGCTGACAGATGATAAACAACAAAACAATGTTTTTTTTTTTTTTTTTTTCAATTTTTAAGTATATAGATCACCTAGGTAGTAAGAATTAAATGTAATTAAAAGTTAATTCAATCTAAATATTATATTAATTAATCGAAATTTACGCTTTTACTTTTCTTTAAAAATCCCTGCAGGACTTGATCCGCTCTTATATTCTGCACAAACAAATTTTCAATATTGATTAACGCTAAATTAGAAAATCTGTCCCGTATCCAGTTTTCCCAATCGGCCGAGTAGGTATTTTTATAGCAACCTGAAATAAAACCTAATCAAAATTCAACATAGTTGTGTCGATTTAAGACTGAGAAAAAGCCTATTTTTAAAACCAGTTAAAAATTGCAACGCAAGCGCACTACGCTTTCCAAAAATATTAAAAAATACTTAGGTATGTACCTGTAACCTGTAGCAATTTATAATAATTAGGGCAAAAATCTTGGTTATTTCTTGCTTTAAATTTCTCAAATTGATATCTAAATTTTAAGTCTTGTAAATACCCTTTAAAATTGCCATTTCTGCGTGCAATAAGTTTGTATCTGTCATTATACGTATTAATGAAGCTTTCGGACTTTTTGAAATCTAGCTTAATAAAAAAAATTAGTGATTTGGTAAATCTATTTTTGAACAGGTTAATAACATTGACTAAGACTTGAAGATATACATTTGTTATCCATTACTCGGAAGAATTAACATCTTATGCTGATGATGGCAGGTTGTCTTCATTGTATTTTTCCCCAACGTGGTGTCGACTATGAAATCATTCAGTTTATTTGGTTGCCTTCGTCCTTTAGCCACTCGTAACGACTCTAAGGAAATTTGGTTTGTATTCGAAAATTTCTCTATCTCATCCCAGCTCTTCTGAAAGTTTTCCATGGTTTTTCTGTCCTCCTCCAATAAACTTATTATGTTATTATGCTTTTAATAACATCAGCTGCTGTAGCGTCTTGGCTTTGGAAATTGAAAAAGTAATCCTGAGATGTGGCAGAACATCTGCATGCAAACAAACATGCACTCACATTCTCACACATTTTTCTTATTTTTATCCAAAAAACGTAGATATCTTTTTATGATATTTTAAATTTTTTGACATATGAGTTGAAACAACGGTTACCCTCTTAATTTGACATAACTGGCGGTGCCAACATATCCTTAAAAGATTAGTTGTTCGATTGATTAAAATTATTGCAGCCGATACAATTCAGTAAACAGAAAATATTAAATCTCGTACGCGAAAAATATATAGCAGCTCAGCAAACATAATAATCGCGAGCATGCTTTTTGGCCATCAAGATTAATCCCGATTCAGTGGAATCAGCTTCATTTACCTTCCTACCGTTAGTAACAAAATGGGAATTACGCTATTCCGCCAGCAAAAAATTAGCGACAAAATATAGAGCAAACCCTCTTCAGTTATCTCCTTTTAAATGGCAGATATACGCATGTGCAATACGCACATTGGCTAGCCACCTTAAAAGGCTCCTCCAAAATCCGGCGACAAAATCGGCATTTCGTTATTCTTTTCGACAAATCATTGCCCGCTCCAGTGCCGTTTGTTAAATTATACGAGTTCATGTTAACAAAAATGAACCTTATTTTAAAAATTAAATTTTTTTTTCTTATTGCTATTGCTGTTATTTGAGTTATAAACAAATGTAAAAAAATTTTTTTCTTAAATTGTATTCGAAAGCTGGCGTCTATATCTACATACATCATGGTATAAACTCTTATGGATAAAATAGCCGGAAAGGGATGGGTAGCAGAAACTATACTTTCAGTTCATTTTAGGCCACACATGTCACTTAAATCTGACTTACCCCACATGAAATTAGCTGAATTTGACCCATTTCGACGATTTGTTCAAAATTAAATTAGTCGAAATGAAGCAATGCAAAAAAATCCTTGGAAATTAATAAAAATTCATTGGAAAATCCAAAAATTCAATAAAAACATAATCGCATTGATATAAATCGTATTTAAAAGCTGGGTTTTCAAATTAATACTCAATTAATTTTAATTTTTATTTAAGAACTTTTCAGCAGACGAGTTTGTCGATGGCCATGAACCGGATGGATACAATCGGCCATGTTTTTTGGGTTATACGAGACTGTGGCACCCTCATTAATAAAACGAAAATTAACAACACGGAGTTTATACTCCTTGTATAGTCTCCTCTCTACATTATGAATATCAAATTCTCGTTTTGGGACCTAATGGCATAAAATAGCGGGCATTTTAAATTGTAGGTAACAAATGCAAATTCGGCCAATGGGTTCAGTATTTTGAGACCAATTTTTCAGGGTATTTTTATAACATCATAGAGTATATTTACTGAAAGTTTGATGCCAATAATGGTAATTTGACGGATGACCTCGAGGTCGGGACGAATTTAAAACCTATTTTTTGTAATATTGTTTTAAGCATTATATAATGTCATGGGTTTCAAAGCGGATGTATCTTGTTTTTATTAAGTGGTTGACTTTTATTCTGGGGTTGGCCAGAAAGATTCACACCTGGCCCCCAGTTGCTACGCCCATGCGAATTGCCATTCCTAAGATATTTAGGTTTGACTCTTTGGGTCCACACTATCAACCTTCGATGACGGTCGCGGGGTGAGACCCCGAGGATCTGCCTTAAGCATCGCACTTGGAGGACCCCGAACTTATTAACGTCCGACTTGAGCAGCGTCCACGTTTCAGATGCATAACGAAGAATCGGAGGGATCAGCGTTCAGTAAAGGCGTATTTTTGTTACATGGAAATATTTGTTCGTTCCCATATACACCACTTGTGCGAGGCGAATGCTGCTGTTGCCTGGACGATTCAGCTGTGAACGCCGGCCGTCGATGTCCCTCAACCAATGGCCCCAATTATTTGAACATCGAAACCGGTTCGATTTGGGATTTTAGTGACCACTTGCCCCTGATCCACCGTTGTGAGCACTTTGGTCTTTTCCGCAGTCGGCAAAGACGGTCCTATGGTTGGGAATATTAAGTCGGTTACGAAGTTGTTGTGGTCGTATCGAGCTCTGTGTCGTCCATCGAATGCTTCAACCATAATGCCGTGTTCCCAATGTTAAATTGTTAAATTTGCTATGTGCACAGTGTTAAATTGCAACTTTCGAACATACCTCAATTTCGAAAAAACTGACAGCGGAACCGTTGACATTTGCTAAATCGAGTGTGGCAGTTTGTTTTAAAAGTTATTTTTTTCTTACAATTAGTGAAAGTGTAATTAAAGTGAGTTTATTGCAAGTAATTTGGTGCTCGGTGCAATATGTATAAAAGAATGGATTACAATGGACGCTGTATTTTAATATGGCACTATTTGGCGATGTGTCGGTTGGTGGTTACTGAACATTTGAAGCAAATAGAGCAAAGAAATGATGAGTCCCATATAAGGAGGATGAGACGATATTGGACGAGAGATATATTCAGTAGAAGCGAACGACTACTGCATGGAGATGGTCCTAACTTGGTGACAAGACTGCTTCGGGATGACCATGAAAGTTTTTTTAATTATTCAAGAATGACCCCATCTCAATTTGATATTTTATTGAATATTGTTGGCCCTGCAATAGAGAAGGGGTCTATAAGACAGCCAATATCTGCTAGAGACAGATTAATAATTACGATAAGGTGAGTTTAGGTACATAAATTGCAATATTTTGTAATATATTTTATTATAATAATTTAAGATTCCTTGCATCAGAGATGACTTATTCCACTTTGTCATATTCGTACAGGATTGGAAAAAGTACAGTTCATAATATAATTAAGGAAACAACGAATGTTATTTGGGAGTGTTTACACCATCAATATATTGGCGTTCCTACCAAAGAGAAGCTACTTGAAAGTGCTAGACGTTTTTATCAAGGCAGTAGAATGCCACATTGTTTTGGTGCGATTGATGGGAAACATTGCAATATTGTTGCACCTCCAAATAGCGGCTCCCTTAACTTCAATTACAAAAAAACATTTTCTTTTCTATTGCTTGCTGTGTGTGATGCTGACTGCAATTTTATTTACGTTAACGTTGGCGCTTATGGCTCCGAATCTGACGGTAATACCTTTACCAAATAGATATCACTTAAATTCACATAATCGTAATGTTAATAGTAATATTCTTTTCAGGTGGTGTTCTTAGACGTTCTGAATTTGGTCAAGATTTGATTTGCAACAGATTAGATCTTCCGGAAGACGATTTTTTACCCGAGAGCACCATAAAATTTCCTTTTTATTTAGTTGGAGATGAAGCTTTCCCGTTGCTGGGACGTTTATTGCGGCCTTACGGAGGGCGTCGATTGCCTCAAGATGAAAAATATTTCAACGAAAGGTTGTCATCGGCAAGAAGGCATATAGAAAATGCGTTCGGAATTTTGGCAAGTCGATTTCGCATTTTCCAAAGGACTTTCCAAGCTAATTCAGAAAATGCGAAGTCTATCATCAAAGCAGCAGTAGTCCTTCACAATTTCATCAGAAAAACAAAACAGACAAATGATTTTGTCGAATTAGTTCCTTCCCAGCTTTGCGATACTCACCAATTGGGATCAAACAATTTTACAAGAGAGGCATCAGACAATAGAGACGTTTTAAAAAATTATTTGTTTGAAAAAAGAGTGTAAAAATGAATTAAAAAACTTTATTATTGTCAAAAACTATTATAATTTAACACTAATAGTACTGAAGATTATTACTAATAAAAATAACATTATTTAAAACTACTTATTTAAACTTAAATTTTATTACAGTCTGCAACAAATCTCTTTCGCATTCCTTTGCATCATCAGGTCTCATTTCGACAAGGGAAGACCTTATATACTCCAGTAATGCAGCATAAGGTTTTGGGTGTTCCTCTTGTTTTTCAGTGGTTGTAAGGGCGTCAATTATTTGCCTCGTATTTTCGGAGAGACAGTCCATTAAGTTGGAAGTACTACCCTCAACCGAAGTAGGAACCGAAATGTTCTCTTGCACTCTTGCACTTCCTAAAATTATATAAATAAAAATTAAAAACTAATTCATAAATTATACCACAATTTTACCTTCATTTGAAGTATTTTGTAAATCTCCAACCTTGGAAATGGTTGGCGACAATACCGGCGATGGCGAGGAAGGAAACAACGGAGTCATGCCTGAGGTCGTGCCAGATAATATTGAAGGAGACGTTGGTGCTACGTGCGATTCAACGGGCGGTGGTGAACGGGCGGCCCATGGTGTCGAGACGGTAACTCTGAAAAATGAAAAAAAAAAACAAAAAAACGTATATAAATAAGTGTATATTTATTTAAAATAAGTAAATATTACTTTCGGTTTTTATAGGCATCATCTAAAAACCTCAATGCCTCCATAAACACCCATGGAATACGCTGAGATAGTCCGGATCCACTGCGTGTTGCATTTTCGTCTCTCAACTTTTCCCTGCGGTATTTTTCTCTCAGGGATTTAAATAAGGCCTGAGCTTCTTCAGCTATAATACAATAAATATGTAACAAATTTATCCCGCGCATATAATTAATTTTAATTTACCTGATAATCCAAACTTTAGCCCAATGTTCTTCCAAATATCTGCCCGCACAATGGAATTTTTATAACTTTTGTTCAATAAATTCCAAAGTACTGGCTGGGAATGCACGCACTCTATAAATTTAAATTTATCCTTTTCGGTTAAATTCATTGTGTAACCAAAACAAACTTTTTTAAATTAATTTAATTTCACAACTGAAACTGTCAACTGCTAAGAGAACCAGCGAGTATTTCGAAAAAAAACAAACGGCTCTGCCATACAATTACCCGCCATAAAAAAAAGTTCGAAATTAAGCTTTTTATTAAACCAATTTTCAGAAAACATGCATTCGTAAAGTTCTCAAATCAATTTTATTGTACTGTTTTTTTAATTTTTAATTTTTTCTATGCTTTTAAATATGAAATAATGAAAATAAATTATCTGATTTGGAACAATAATTTTTCTTGTTCATAAATGCGACAAACAGGTGTCGCTAGCTATTGTCGAATTTCGGAAATAAATATAAATTTGAGTGTTGAAGTTGAAGTAGAGCCAACTTTAACTCATGTTTTCAAATTTTGACTTGAGATGGAAATAGAGTATTAGGCAGTGGAATGAGCGGGACGGAACATAAAATAAATCCACTTTCTCATTGTGCACGAGGCATAATACAGTCGATCACAACGTTGAAGATAAGTGGCGAAACGAGTCTCCCTGCCGGACACCCTTTTGTATCAGAAACTCCTGGGATAAGTCGCTTCGAATATGAACGCTGCTGGTTGAGTGATCGTACGACACTTGGAGAAGTTGGATGATTTTCACTGGCATGTGTTCGGTTTCCAAGGCTATCCATGGCTGCGTCTGTTTAAGAATAGGTGGACACAACTCCATTGCACACTCTACAATAGACTCCGGCAATTAACATTCTTCTTGGCTGGTGGTAGCTCCGTTTTCTTTGCTCTATGTAATCGTATCAGTAATTTCGCTCAAACAAGAAAATGGTCCGATCCGCAATCGGGCCAACGTTTTGAACGTACGTCTTTGATCGGAATCTTGCGTTGATCAAAATGTAGTCTAACAACGTCCAGTTTTTGCCGGATGGATTTCGCCAGGGGAGTTGGTGTTTGATTGGATGGCGGAAAATTCTGTGTCCAACGATCAGGTTGTTTGACGCTGCGAATGAAAACAGGCGTAAGCCGTTGCCGTTAATTGCTCCGTGTCCGAATTCGCCCATCTTTCCTTCCCAGCCGGTTCTATCTGCTCCTGAATATACATTGAAGTCCTTCGCGAGTATTATTGATTCAGTTCTAGGTAACATATCCAGCGTATGTTGGAGCTGATAGTAAAATTCGTCCTTGTTCGCGTCCGTGCAGGTCTGAAGGTTCCACCGATGGTTATAACCGCCAAACGCTCGGATATCGGTTGAAATGAGATAATGCTGCAGGCAGCCCGTCGGGCGACCTTAAAACCGACGCCGGCCTCTCGTCTCTCACCACCGGAATAGTAAAGCGTCATCGTTTCGACGATTGCTGGCGGGACAATCGTCAATGTAGATCTCGTAATTCGTAGTCCTGATAGCGCAGCAACTAATGTTTTGCTTTTCAATAATGCCATTGCTATGATTTCCTTTTCACCGACGTGATGTCCTGTTCGTACATTCCACGCGGTGAATTGAATTTCCATTTTCGGTGTGACTAATTTGGGTGTTGGGCCACTAGCCCACTTCTCACCACCATCCCTGGTCCCCTGTTCTGGCGCATCGGCTGCCCTGGATGCAGAAGCATTATTTCGTGAATATTTAGTTCGTGTATCCATGCGGTTTCTTGCTTAGTTTCTTCGGTTTTCCCGATGGTCAATCCTTTTCCTTTCACAACCTAGAAGTGGGACTAGACGATGGCGGAGTAGCATACACACACATAGGTAGTACACACGCACCTAGAAACATACCTCTTCTAAAATTCATGCTTATAATGCTATTGGGACCTTGAAAAATGAAAATACGTTGATTACGATTTCGACTTTCGGAATGATTACAATAGCTTTCCTATAAACTTGGAAGTTAATACATACACTTTCAGACGTAGCCCGCTTACGTCATGGCTTGACCTAGCATGAAGTATGAAGATGAAAGACTTGTTATTACTAGACTTTGGTATAAACCGCCAACATGCCAGTCTCGGGCTAACCCGAGACAAGAATTGGTAACAAGTATAAAACCAATTAACGCGAAGTAGAATCTTAGTCGCCTATGATATTAGAAAGAAGCGTCTAAAGACACAAACAGATTGGCGCGGAGGAGCCGTGACACCGGCCGTCTGCGAAAGAATTTTCTATTCATTTAATTTCTCCGCAGGAGGCGCACGTGTAATAAACTCTCTCGCAGGCGGCTGCCTTATTGGCCTCCGCGCCAATCTGTTTGTGCCGTGTTATATCTAAGACTGGTTCTACACAATCAACTTTGCATTTCACTTTTTGACGTTCAACTTTTTTTTCTCTTTCACTGCAATGCAAAATTTGAAACAGACTAGAGTTGAAAGGAAAATGGCTCAGAATGCAATGGAAATTTGAGTTTCAACTTTTGTGTTTTCGTTCAACATTTTTATGTGTGTGCGAATATGTATGAATATGAGTGTACACGGCTAGCAGTGACAGCCGAGCTTTTTTTTAAATTTTTAAAAATGGTCGGAAAAATGAAGTGGACAAAACTAACAACTGAGGTGTTAATTAATATGTTGGGTGAACGAGTTTTTCTTTATGACGTTAAGCATAAAGACTAGTTTAATAGAGTAAAGCGCGAAGACGCTTTGCTTGAAATGTGTAATATATTAAAAAATTATGATATATCCATTGACGTAGAAGAACTCAAAAAGAAAATTAAAGGGCTAAGAACCCAATTTAATAGGGAGAAGACTCTTCTTGAAACGTCAAAAAAGCGGCTGTGGCGTTGAAGATGTTTACGAGCCCAAGTTATGGTGCTTCGACCAGTTAAAATTCTTGGATTCAGCACCTAACGGTAGAGCCAGCGAAAGCAATTTTGAGGTAATGGAAATCTAGATTTTTTGAAACAAAGTAAATATTATCACATCTTAGTATTTTCTAGATGCCGTTGACTAGCCACAGCATAGAAATTTCAGAAGAAGTTACTGAAGATCTCTTCTTAGAAGAAAAGGAAAACGTTCCAGAAAATGATCAACCAAAAGTTAACGTGTTAAAAAGTGGTAATATACATAATTTTTCAATGCTTTCAGACTAAGAGATGTAAAACCACAACACTGGATAGATATCAACCGGAGGCAATGGAGGGACAAAAATTATTGAAAGAAATTGCTGAAAAAAGGAAGCATCGTCAATTAGAAAAAAAGGGGAGTGCTTTAACAGCTTTCCTGGAAGACGAATTATTGTTGACCAGGACATTTATGAGGATACAAAATATGAACTCATAAATGTCGTCCGACTGGCATTAAAGAAGGACAGGAATAAGGCGGCAGCGGAAGCAAATAGTCTTCCCTCACCGACCTTACATTCGTCACCCAGCTCTGACCATCATAATAAGCCAAGGACATGCTCAGACTCTTCAACGCTAACTGACATGTCCAATTCGTCAGTTGATTGTGCGTATTTTAAGCCTAGCACATCCCAAGTAGAATCAAAGCCTTCAAATGGCAATATAAATATTATAAGTGAAGTACCGAAGTATGTTTATTTTCAAAAAGACTATTTTGGAAATGAATTTATTTATTTTTATTAGGATTAAGTAGGAAATTTAAGAACTGCCCAGCTAGCACAGATTTCAATTTGTAACTTTATGTTACAATTGGGTCGTATTCCAGTTTTTTTAAACAAATGTAGTCACATGTAGGTTATATTATTATCACGAATTAACAATTGGCAACAAATCATCCGGTTCAGTTACACTACAGTTCTATTTTTGTTACGGAAAAATGCACTTGTTGTAAAAAGGTTCCATAACAGTTGGAAACAGTTGTCATATTTAAATTAAATTAAAGTTATTAAAACATTTCCTGAATGTTTTTATATTGTAACTGCCTAAAAAAAGTAACTAGTTAACAACCCTAATGCGACTAAGTTGTTGTAAGTTTTTATCAAGTTAATATGACATTTTAAAAGTTCAAAACGCTGTAGGGAGGTTTTTGTGCAGTAACAAGGACTTTGGAAAAAATCTGCCAAAAGCTCCATACTTGCCATATTTTTCAACATTCTATGTTTTTTTACACTATGCAGTTTTATTTAAAAGAAACAAAAGGGATTTTCTATGATGTTTTTTTCTTTCCTATAACCATTTTTTAGTACAATATAGCACTAGGAGCTTAAAAATGTGTTTAGCAGTAGTATTCAGATTGCCATGCTGATTTTAAAAACTTCTAATTCCCCAATTATTTACCAAATTTTCTTTTTTTGGGTGGCGCGTGAATTTTTCAGAGGCAAATCACCCACATTCATCAACAAAATGGCATTCGTTTTATAATTTTGGTGTGAAATCCTGCAATGTTTTAATTTTAAAGTACATAGTGAGTAGTGTCTTGTCTTTTCGTTTCAATCTATTATGTCTCTGACTTTTGAAACACACTTAAACTGCGATTTCTTTTTTGTTACATATATGAATAATTATATGTATATATAATAAAGAATAATTACTTTTCCGGATGTACAAAATGATTCATCTTCAGTTTGTGGCAACAACACATTTAAAACATAGCTACAGCACATTTTTCGCCTCGTTGCGACCAAAGTTGTTGCAAAATAAACATTAAATATCTGCTTTTTCAGTCGCAATGGAGTTTCAGTCACACTGCATATCTTTTCTTGCGACTCTTTTACTTGTTAAATTAACTCCATTGTTACTAGTTTGTGCTAGCTGGGTGTTAAATTTGATTTTTTTTTATTTATTTTAATTAGAAAAAATATTTATTTTACTTCATAATCCTTTTTTATTAAAATAAAACAAAACAGTATATATTATATTAAATTCTTTCATTTTGCCAAGAAACCGAACCTTCGTTTGCAAAATAATTCGCAAACTCCTTTCTAACATTTCCAGCTTCCAGCAAGTTTTCACGAACTTCAGAAGAATGTTGGTGTATATTTTCTTCTTCAGTAAAATTGTGCTCATATTTAACGCTTTCCTCGTTATATTCGGCAGAATGTGCTAACAAGAAGTTTTGTAGAACGCTGCAGGCTTGCACTATTTCTTGAACTGTTTCCACAGGCAAATTCATAGGTTTCTATAGTACTTGCAATCGGTTTGCTAAAATTCCAAAAGCGTATTCTACGGTATGCCTTGCTGTACTCAATCGCTTGTTAAAAATCTTTTTATTTATTTCAGCACTTTTGTATGGATATGGTTTCATTAAATGCTTTTTTAGGGGAAAAGCATCATCTCCAACAAATACAAATGGCAATTTCCTGTTTTCTCCAATTATTTTATCTGGCGGGAAATAAACATCGGCTCTGTCTATCACATGCATTAAATTTGATCTCCGTAGCACACCGCCATAGCTTATTCGTCCATTACAAGCAATATCACAATAAATGATCCTGCAAAAACCAAAAGGAGCAGTACTATACTATCAAAACCTTTATAATTCTTATAATATGCCCCGTCCTTTTTATTGGGCCTGAAAGCGATGTGTCTGCCATCCCAAGCACCTAAACATAAAGGAAACTGCCACCGAATTGCAACTTCCTCTTCCGACTCGGATGAGCTCATTTTTTAACTAAACTAAAAGTTGAAAGAAAAAGTTGAAAATGTGTAGAAACGAGGGACAGAATTGAACGTCAAAAAGTGGAATGCAAAGCTGAATGTGTAGAACCGGTCTAAGGTTAGACTTTCACATAAAAAAAGTGACGTGTCATCAGAATTTCAATAAAATTATTTGTTGGACTAGGTGGCTAAAATTTTCAATGGTGTTTCCTGGATAAAAATTGATCTAATCCCCTATTCCCCATTCCCTTCACAAGAATTATTTCTGGATCCGCCCCCGCTAATAAATTTGCTGTACATTTACGTAAAATATATTAAACGTATTATTTTCCTCAAACCTTTCATTTATTAAAGATATTTTTATTTCAGTAAAATTTTTAATTAAAGGCACTGCTGAGTCCTTTCAATTAAACAAGTTGTAACAACACTTTTTTTCTGTTATATTATATGATTACGCATTCATCGAATTTTCTGATAAATTAAAATAATCATTGTGCTTTCAGCTGTGTTAAATCGATACTGTTGGCCCCAAGAGACGAATTACTCAAAATGACTGTAACTTAATCAGGATGAAACATACTTTTAATGGCTTTTAAGCAATTAGTTAAAAACATTCAACCTTTTGCATGCGAAACAAATTTAACATCATAGATACCTTTGTCTCACAAACATTGGAGCTCCCACAGAACAGCCTGAAAAAGAAATTCTTCGAACTGTTATCGTAATAAAAATCACTTTTTGGCTAAAATTTCACTCAAAGACTGCCACGTATTTAAAAACTAGTGGGATGTTGTGCCTAGAGACTAGCCACTAGCCACTTTTTTTTTATGTGAAAGTCTAGGCTCAGGTGTCACCCTTTGTACTACCACTCCGTCATATCTTACACGTCAACGTCAGGTGTCTGGTAGTAAGCTTAGTTCGAAGGATAGAGAAAGAATAAAACAGATTATAGGGAGTCTGGGGAGTACATGAGGAGGTGGAGATGAACCTTGCGTCTAAACTCTTGGGTGTTATATGAGTTTGGGAAAACTGACTGTGGAAGGTTGTTCCACAGTCGAGTTGTTCTCGAAAACAACGAATTACTAAACTGGTGTGTGCTCGAAAATAAGGGCTATAGATAGTGAGGATGAGCCGAATGGGCAAGTCTTGTGTTGCGGGAAAAACATCGCCGTGAAGCCAGGAGATTATATATTTCGGTGGAACAGTCGTTATGGTAGATGCGGTAGAATTTTACCAGAGCTGCTACATTCCTGCGGTGACTTAGAGAATCAATTTTGGAGCAAATGACGTCGTCGCCAATGAGTTGGAAAGCGCAGTTCTGCACCTTGTCCAGCCACGCTAAGGTGGTACTCGGTGCCCCTGCCCAGAGATATGAGTTGAATTCGAGGCGGGGCCGAATGTAGGATTTGTATATTATAGCCCTGGCCGACGGCGGAAGGAGGAATTTGC
This sequence comes from Thereva unica, assembly GCA_949987705.1. Taxonomy (NCBI): domain Eukaryota; kingdom Metazoa; phylum Arthropoda; class Insecta; order Diptera; family Therevidae; genus Thereva; species Thereva unica. Next base: position 54,507,985 of record OX465281.1, on the reverse strand, counting down.
ATCTTTTAAGGAATTCCAAGCATTGTGATGCTTGTTTAGCGATTTGGAATATGTGATTACTCCTTGGCAGATCTTCAGTTAAAGTTATGCCCAGGATATTGAGGGATGGTTCAGCCATCAGTTCTAGACTGTCCACTTTAATGGGAGGGATTGGGGAGCGCGTTTTCATAGAGAAGAGACAGTATTTTGTTTTCAGTGCGTTGAATTCAACTTGATTCATGAGGCCCCAATCAAGAATCAATCTTATGTCCCTGTTGATTGAAGTGGACATAAGTTCACGTTCAAGCAGACAAGGTCTGGCCCGTGCTTGTCTTGCTTTATCAAAGCTATACGAGTAACGCAAAGTACTGTCATCAGCGAAGTTGTGAAGTGAGTTGGATGCAATTGAGAGCAGGTCATTTATAAAAACTAGGATGAGAGCTGGTGATAGAATAGAGCCCTGCGGAACGCCTGCCTGCAGAGATGGAGTGGGGACTAGATTCAACGACGTCCAATACTACCTTGATTGAACGGCCGGAAAGAAACTCTCAATCCAATTCTTTAGAAGAAAGTCGATGCCAATAGCATGGAGTTTACTCAATAGAGCGGGGTGCCATACTCTATCAAAGGCCTTGGAGATATCGAGATCTACCAGGCCGGATTCACCAAAGCGATGAATGTTTTGGTAGAGGTGTTCAGTTAGGCATACAAGGAGGTCGCCAGTAGATCTTTTCGATCTAAAGCCGTACTGCTTGTCATCCAATATTTGGTGCGTTCAAGATATTCCATAAGCATTCTGTTTATTAATGTCTCCATGGTTTTGGAGAGGATAGAGGTGATTGCTATTGGGCGGTAGTTAGAGGGGTCGCTGGAATCGCCTTTTTTCGGTATAGGCTGAACATGAGCCAGTTTCCAGGAGTCAGGGAAAACTCCGGAGAAGTAAGAAAGGGTGAAGAGTTTGCGCAGAGGTTTAGCCAAAGGTGAAGCGCAATTACGCTTTTGCATGGTATCCTTTCTGTTAAATAACACTTCAGACTGGAAGACAATATATTAAGTGGAGATTGTGAAGAATCACGAAAACATTCCAACAAACTACTTGAAAAACTAACGAAAGAATTGTAGAATAATTACCCGCCAAGAATTTGAAAGAATTGATATATTTTAATTGCACCCCATCTATGACAAAGAATAGTGAACACCATCTATGGCAATATTACATTACTCTTCGTTTTGTCTGTGATTATCAATTTCCATAAAATATACAAAATACATTTCATAAATAATAGAAAATCTGTTGTCATAAATCAGTTGTTTATTTCCTTCGAAAGTCTATACATACATATCTAGCATTGGATGGAATGTACCTTTTTACGTAAGAATGAAGAAATATGTTACCTAATATGCTTTTAGACAAATGGCTGCAAAAGATTTTAGATATGGGGCAAATCGTTTGTAAAAGTTTTGTAAAATATTAAAAATTCTGAGAAAAATCACTTCCTTATATTCATGGACTATAAGGACGGTCTTAAATACACCGTTCGTGCAATTAAATTTATAAATTTCCATTCATTTCAGTAAGCGTTTATATTACCTGGTAAAAATTAGACATCTACTTTTCGTTTTATATCTACTGACACTCACTAATAATTTTAATAACTGTGATTATCCTTTTTTCATAAACCTACCAAATGTTTCGTTTAAATCATACATATTTTTTGTGACAAATACACAGCGGAGTTCGATAAAATTGAGTCTTTTTTTGGTCTACACCACCACCTACATATATGACTATAAACTAATCAAATGAGCAACATATAAAATATGCATATAAACAAATAAATACTTTTCATTATTTCCGCGAAATTTTTTAATGATTTATAAAGCCGCCAAAGAGCCATAAAAAATCAACAAAATGATATTTTTTCACTTTTAATTAAGTAAATGTTTATGTTCTCCTGAGTATCATTATTAAATAATATAATTTAGTGATAGAATCAAAACATGTTACACCGAAGTAAAAAAAAATTTATTTCACCATTGTGCGGCCGAGGATTCCAACGCCTTACCTCTAGGATACCGATATATGGATTTTATTAGAAATCTCTTTTTTGTTGTTAAATATACTTCCGGCTGAAATTTCCAGGCCATTTTCTCAGTTTTAGGTCTTTTGACCAAGAGCTCCAATTTGAGATATGGCCCAAGTCTGTAGCGGCAGTACTTTCAGAGATGAAAGAAGGTCACAGACGGACAGAGCCTCTGTATAGGCTTTTGTTTTTTTGAAAAAGCTAAAAAATATATGTCAATACGAAACGTTATTGCCTACAAAACGCCCTCTTGTGACTTTTGCGAAAACTTAACCCTTTCGAAGTAATGCTTAACTTAACCCTTAACTTAACCCTTTCAAAGTTCGCAAAAATTTTTTGGCCAAAAAATTACTCAAAGCAGATTTTTTCGAAAATTGTATTTTGTAGGCATTAATGTTTTGTATAAGGTATAAGTAGATGAAAAAGATTCAATTTAAAAAAAAAAGCAGTTTGAGTGAGTTTTGGAGTGATTTTTATAAAAAAAAAAATAATGGTTGTCTGATGACATCCAGAACCACCACTTCATCGATCCTGGTTTCCAAGAAGTTTTGGACATCGGACATGTATTATGTATTACTGAGTGTTATGTCACCGAAGGAAGAAGTTCGTTACTGACTGTAATCGGTATATTAACTTATGGGACTGAGATTTTGAGTCGGTGTCGGACTTGGGCTGAGAATTGTTTGATATATACAGGGTGTCTCAAAAGAAAGCATCGAAAAATATAATTTTTAAGAACACAATTTGCAGCTCAGTTTCGTCTTAAGGCCTTGTGGCAGCCCCACAGGCAGTTGCGGAGTAGATCAGTTGCGGACTAGATTAGCTGAGGATTAGATCAGCTGTGGATCAAGTGGAGAAATTCGGAAGTCAGTCACTAACAGGCAATCGTCGGGGTTGGTACTCTCCACAAAATTTAACTTGCAAACCATAATAATGTAGAACTTGAACTCGATTATTTCGTTGTTTTCCTTGGCTCATCAACATTTCATTAATGTGGGCAAGTATCTCAGCTTCAGACGCTGAGGAATGCTCGTGGTAGCGAATTATCTAAATAGGCCCTTGTTAGGCACGTGAATAAGTAGAACTGCCTCTGCTGGAGTGTAGTGGATCCGAAACGCGAGCATCAGAAACCGCTTCATTCGCAAAAGTGACCGTATAAGGTGCGATGTCGTCGTGCAGATATATCGGCCCTTACTACTCTTTTGAGGATATGAGGCTGTAGTGACCGCGTAAAGTTTAATTACCAAACTTTACGCAATGTCACACAACAACTTCCGACACGATCAAAACGATCAGTCGGAACACTCCATCGATCACCGAACGCAAAGTTCAGTGATCTTGCCGTTTTTCCCCGGGCCAAAGTGAGATAGCCAATTTCCGGCATCTCCAATTATTCATTGTACACTGTCCATAAGAGGCTCCTCAAAAAGTGACACCTAAACGACACGCGATAATTAAAAGTGACTAACTACTAAATATAATAAATAAATATATTACATATATATATATACAAACTATAATAAAACTATTAGTTATAAAAACATTGTGCACACGTAGTATAAAATAAATGTAAAATAAAAGCATAACTAAAACGTGTCTCAGTTAACTTAACCCGGCATAGTGCGGAAGCCATATTGGTGATCCCGACGGCGAAACACGCGGGAAAAAGTGCCTGTTATATATATAATAACAAGAATAACAACACAATAATTTCCTTAAAATTCAGTGTCGCCAATTAAAATAATAATCGTTTATCGATAATTAAATATTCTCGTATCACATTTTTTTTGTTAATACAAAAGAAATATTTTACAATCCAATTTTCTCCGTTAAAATCAATTACGGCTCAGCTATAATATTTGCTGTAATACTCTCCGCAACAATTCAAAGAAAAAAAATCAAACTGGGGCTCCGCATAAGCTGGAAGAAATATTTAAAATAATACGGAATTCCGAAGACAAGTGCAATTGATCTGCAGCAGCGGAAGAATCCCAAAGGAAATCGAACGAATCATCATCACAACAGATAATTTATTAAAAATTAATATTGTTTAAAAACATATACAAAATTGCATGCCAAAATTTAGTTACACAATTATACATACTAGTAACGCCTGTTGTCGATATTCGACCAAATTTATTCTAAGAAAGAATAAAATTAAACATAAGTTATTTTTACTGAAAAAAGCATATGTACATATATGAAACTGGAATGCACCACTGACCCACCGAATTTTTTAAGTTAGCTTGCCTAAAGAAAAAAAACATATATTGCGTTCCACCACTCTAAGAAAGAAAGAAGAAGAAATCAGTCAAATTATTATAGACTTCAGCAGGATGATTTGTTTGATTATTACGAATGAAATGTAATCTACTTCCTTCAATGCGAACATACATGTCAACAATCCATTGCAAGAATAACTTTTGTGCATGATGTAGAATACAAAAATCGTCGCGAATAGCAAGTCTATAAGATGCGTACTGCAACATAGTTATTTTGTTTCTTGGCATATTTGAATTTGAAGTGGTAGGTCTGTTATGAACCATATTTATATGCCACCCAAAATCACCATTTGGAAATAAGAGAGGATAAGCCAACGAATCTAAGAATGAATCTAAGGTGTATTATTCAATCTCGAAAAGCAAATCATGTTACGTTCAAAGGGTGGTTCACCATTGACACTATTGAATACAACAGCTACATCAGTAGCAATCGCATCATTGTAACGACGAATATCAACATTCTGTCTAATTAACATGCATACGTCTCTTGTAATATCTTCATTTACGAATGGATTGCAACAATTTAATTGATGACCAATACCTCTCATTAAAGTAATGTTACATTGTGCATTTGAAGAATGACGCATTCTGTACTGTGCAGCTGTTTCTACATCGTAGAAATACAATTGGGCATAATTTGGTGTAGAACCATAAGGAGTTTCAATACCACCAGCCCTGTGATAAAAAACACCATGAATTTTAAAATGGTAAATACCTTGCAATGCTTCAGTTTCAATCTTTGTTTCACTACTAATCATTGCAAAAGAAGAGTTATATGATCGAATAGAATTAAAATAATGTTTCGATCTACTTTTAATTGCAGCATCGTTTGATTTAAGGCCATCATATAGACTTTTAAAAAAATCATTTTGCGTATAAGGCGCCACATGGAATTTGCCCTTATGGCAGCATAATGAGAATGCATTTCTATTTCCTTGAGTAATTTCACCTTCGAAATTTCTCGCCCCACAATGCACGCAACGAAAAATCAATTGGCCGCAAGAAAATGAATTAAAATTTCGTGGCACTAATTTCAATGCGCACTTAAAAGAATCATCTAACAAATCATTAACGACTTCACCAGTGCCGTCATGTTCAATCGATGGGTTTAAATTAACGTTTCTATTCCTATTTCGAATTGACCTTCGTTTCTATTACGTCGTCGGTCAATTCGACCGTGTAAAGTACGCCGTCGAGGCATGGCAAAATTCAACTGGCTTATAAAAAAAGAATATTATAAAAAAAGAAGAATACTCGCCGCAATTATAATACAGATGGTCAAAACACAAAAGCAATAATCGGACCGTTGGCGCAATTAATAATTGTCAAACCAAAAACACAAAGCACACTTTCCACCTTTGGCGCAATTACAATCACTATCCACTCAAAACACAACCGGCTTAATCAAAAATTAATAATAAAACGAAAAATCACAGAAAGTACACTTTTCACCGTCCACTGTGTTTAATTAGAAGAGGATCTAATATCTATCTATAAATAGAAAAAAATCGGCACTGGCTTATTAAAAATCGGCACTTGCTAAATTTTCTGCTTTTATTAGCTTTGTTCCAGTACTTTTTCTGCAAAAACTTGTTGGGCAGAAACTTACTTCAATGGTGGGGATAATTTTGTCAAAAATTCAGAAAGTAAAGAAACGCTTTTTGGGCAATTTCCTGCAAATCAAGAAAAAGATAACATAAATGTCGATTGTCTACGTGTATGCCACTTGTTAAGATACCCACATACATACAAAAAATTGTCAGCTGACAACTTGCAAGAAATCGCACGACCGAAAACCTCCGGCTAATTCCTGCATGAGGGGAAGTGAAAATTTCCCCGCTTTTTTTTGCATGAGAAAGTAAAGAAACACAAATTGGGAAAAATTTTGTCCCGCGGGATCCCACATTCGAGTTCTGGAACAAAGCTATTATTTGAGCTGTCAAGTCATGACCAAATCAAAAGAACCAGAGATTGATTTCGCATGTATACGCACTAATACATACGTACTTATAATCACATTCTATTCTACTAAGCCACAACCTTCTATACTACAAAGCCATGTACGGCAGTTGTGTGTGTATTATTTTGTGGTCCGGCTGAAACGTCAAACCTAACAAGGTTATGTACGAAAATACTCAAATCGAATGCGGTAAAATTATTTCGGCGCGAATAATTTTATGAAAATAATTACATATTGCTGTGAAAGAGAGAGAGAATTATTATTTTTTGTTTGTTCGGTGAACTAATTATGTTAAAAGAAAGTTATTTAGTTGATATGCCTGACAACAATTAAATTAAAACGTTGGCATGGAAGTAATACCCAAAAATTATGAATTTTAGTTAAATTTTAGTGTTTTTTAATGCCATACAGTGGGCCAACAATAGTAATCGAATTTGCAGTGATTTTAAAGTGAATAGTATCTTCATTATGGTGTAATTATTTAAGATATAAGTGCAGAAAATGTGAAACAAAGTGCTAAGGTTATTGTTTTGTTTGACATTTGAATTGGGGCATATTTTGTGCATTTATGTATAAATATTTAATTTTGGATATAAAATCATTCTAGACTGTGGGTATAGCAGTAATCGGCAAAATGTGCAATGGCTTTATATCCAAGATAAAACCTTCATAAATGCATATATGCCCCAATTTAAATGGCAATCAAAACAATAACTTTAGGTCTTTCTTTAGCATTTTTCTGCACGTAATTTTTATTATTTACCACCGCACAACATGAAAAATTCAACATTTTTTTCTAATGAAACACGGGATAACCACCGCGAATGTAAACAAAGTGGCCACCTTTACAATTAACACATTTAATCACTCAATTTTTTTAAATTTCTTTAATCAAATCACATGAGGTTTACGTGAATATAATAGTTTCCACTGTAAGACACTAAAAAACACTAAAATCGAAATAAACCTCTTAATTTCTAGGTATCACTTCCATGCCAACGTTTTAATTCAATTGTTGTCAGGCATATCGACTAAATACCTTTCTTTTAACATAATTATTTCACTAAACAATAACAAAAAATAATTCTAAAATCCACTTCTCCATACGATTTGACAGAAACTGAATATTGCACCCGGACCACCGAATTGCTTACATGTGTGTGTGAACATGGCATGAGCATGGCTTTCTATATAGAAGGTTGTGACTAAGCAGTTGGGGTGAAGAAATGAGAGTGCAGAGAAAATATGTATATGAAGAACAGTGAAGGCAAAGAGAGGATCGAAGCAAAATATATGTATTTTCTTGATTCTCTCTCCGTTTAATGTGATGGATAGCGCGTGCACAGTGTATTAGTGCATATGTGAATAAAATATGTTTTAAGTATAGGTAAAACTTTACCTGGCTTTCACACCTTTCCCTATGCATGCACCTGAATAAAATATATATTATGCACTTCTATGAAAAAGTACTTTTTGTTTGATATATGTTTCATTACGATACGTGCACCGGAAATAGGGCAAAAAGGGATTACAATTTTTGGCTTTGCCTATTAATATATAGATTTTAAATAGTTTTGCATTACTTGCAGTTTTAAGTTTTTTTTACTCTTGCATTATTGGTAGTATTAAGTTTTTATCCGCAATTATTTTTTTTTTCGGTTTTGTTTTCTATTTTTTCGAGAACAATAGAAAATTATTTCTTTACATGAAGCCATTTTACTCTTCATTGTTAAAATTTCGATTTTAATTTTGATAAGAAAATCAGACTTTTGAAAATTTATTTGCATGAAAGTTTTAATGACATAACTAATTGAATTTAAACATATACTTACATATCTACATATTTGCATGAAAATTTTGATTAGTACATAACTATATTGACATATACACATTTGCATAAAATTTTTTTTCAATTGTACATATTATTATACATAACTTAAACATACATATATATATATACTATATATATTTCCAAAATTGAAACAAAATCAGAAGTTTTGAGTCATTTCCACATTTCAATTGGGATTTTGTTGTATTTCAATCTGTTTTCGGTTCGCCTCTCCTATTCATTCGTATTTTACAATTTTTTTGATTGAATTATTTTTTTCAAAATGTCAAGGACCGAGGGTTCATCCAGTACGTTCACATGGAAACATCACAAATAGAGGAGCCAAAGCCCGGAACTTCGGGTGTCGACGCCGTTAAAGTGTCAAAATACGACATCCCGAAATTCTGGGTACAGCAGCCCGCCTCCTGGTTCTATCAGGCGGACATTATGTTTCAACTGGCGGGCTGCAAATCGGACAGGATCAAGGTGTACAATGTAATGGCCGCATTGCCGGAAGAGGCGGTAACGGCGATGCGGCATAGCACCGTGGACTTTACCACAGCCTCCTATGAAGAGGTTAAACAGCATCTGCTCGAGAAATACGGCACTTCCGAGAAGCGCCGGCTCGAGCAGTTGCTATCAGTGCAAGAGCCTGGAGACAGAAAACCTTCTGAGTTTCTCCAGGCTCTCAAGGCACTAGCGGGCGGGTCGTCAGCAGTCAACGACGATCTGATCAGGAACCTGTGGGAGCGGAGGCTTCCACAGGCCATCCAGATCACGTTGGCCACCGCTGCCGACCAAACCCTAGCCGGGCTGGCTGCCACGGCGGACAAGGTATGGGAGGTGCTGCCTCATGGAGGCGCCTCATACGCGTCCGCCGTCCACGCAACACCTGCCAAAACGGAGCCCACATTGGTGGCGCTGCAAAGCGCCATCAATAGGCTGACGGCCCGGCTAGATAAGCTGGACCGCAACCCGCGGAAGCCGAGAAGCCGAACACCTGCCAATCGACAGGGCGGCTCTCGACAGCCCTCGGCCAGTCGGCCACAAGGGACGAACCAAGCCAGGGGTAGCTTGTGCTATTTCCACTACCGTTTCGGTAGTGAAGCACGCAGCTGCAAAGCCCCCTGCAGTTTCAACGGTGGCCAAGCCAAGCCGGCGAAAAAAAAGGCCACCTCCACCCCTAAAAAAAACTAAAGGGGCAGGGGATCGACATGAGCGAGCATATAACCGGCCGCTCATATCGTTTATTCGTCAGAGACACCAACAATCGGATGGACTTTCTGATTGATTCGGGCTCTGACGTTTCAATTGTTCCCGCCAAGGCGTTCCCGGCCCATAACGGTAGCCCGAACGTCCTTCTGTACGCGGCCAACGGATCACTGATCCGAACTTTCGGCACTAAGTTGCTAGAACTCGAACTCGGCTTACGCCGACGATACGTTTACAACTTCATTATAGCCGACACCACTAAAGCCATTATCGGGGCGGACTTCTTAACGAAGTTCAAATTGTCCGTCGATTTTGAATATCGGCATTTAGTCAACAAGCGCACGAAGTTTCGCATTAACGTGTGCGCTACCGTCGACTACAACCCCGAAACATTTCCATGCCGAGTTATTGGCATATACAAAGAGCTATTAACGAAGTACGCTTCGTTAACAAAACCGCCCAATTTTAACCTTCCGGTTAAACACAATGTGCAACACCACATTGTAACTAAAGGGCAATTACCTTTTGTCACCGCTCGGCGACTCCATCCGGAGAAACTGAAGGTGGCAAAGTTAGAATTCGACCATATGGTCCAATTGGGGATTTGTCGACCTTCGTCGTCCCCCGCAGCATCTCCGCTTCATCTGGTCCCTAAACGGGACTCACATGATTGGAGGCCATGCGGCGACTACCGTCGCCTTAACGCTGTCACTGTGCCGGATAGATATCCGATCCCGCATATACAGAATTTCTCCGTGAATCTTCACGGCTGCACAATTTTTTCGAAGGTTGACTTGGTACGTGCATACCATCACATACCAATCGCCCCAGAAGACGTGCATAAGACTGCACTCATTACGCCATTCGGCCTATATGAGTTTACACGTATGCCATTCGGCTTACGAAATGCAGCCCAAACTTTTCAAAGGTTCATAAATGAAGTTATGAGAGATCTCGACTTCGTTTATGTATACTTGGACGATATACTCATCGCCAGTAAAACCGAGGATGAACATATCGTTCACCTCGAAGAGCTCTTTAAACGCCTCGATAGCTTCGGTTTAACCATTAAGCTAGAGAAATGCGTTTTCGGTGCAACAGAGATTAAGTTTCTAAGCCACCGCATCACAAAGGATGGAATACTTCCATCCTCCGATCGGGTTCAGGCTATCGTTGATCTCGCACCTCCAACTTCTGTCAAATCGATCCAGAAGTTTTTGGGAATGGTGAATTTCTATCACCGATTTATCCCAAAATTGGCTGAACAGTTGGTGCCGATAAACGAGCATTTGAGAGACCTTCTCAACCGCTCACGTGCCAATAAAGTTTTTGACTGGCCAGCAGAATGTCAGGCGGCATTCCTCAAGGTGAAAACCTCGATGGCTGAAGCAACTCTGCTGAACCATCCAATCGAGGATGCAAAATACAGTCTTACGACTGACGCCTCTGATTATGCAATCGGAGGCGTTTTGGAACAATTCAACGGTCATCGGTGGCAACCCCTAGGTTTTTATTCCAAAAAGCTGTCACCAACAGAACGGAAGTACTCTGCATTCGATCGCGAACTCCTCGCAATCTATGCAGCGATCAAACACTTCCGTTACTTCGTTGAAGGACGCAATTTCGTGGTCTATACTGATCACAAACCACTGGTTCGCGCCCTTCACACAAAGACCGAACGATCCCCTCGACAGACCAGACATTTGGGTCTAATCTCTCAGTTTACCACAGACATCAGACATGTGTCGGGTAAACAAAACGTTGTCGCCGACTACTTGTCGCGCTCATTAGCAACCGACAACGTCGACTCGGTCACCTTCGACCTGCCTACACTGGCTCAGGCTCAACAAGGTGACACAGAGTTGAAGTCTCTACAAGAGCACCCCAGCAACGGCTCACGGGTAAAATTAGTTCTCACACCAATACCATTCACCGCCCATCAAGTGTGGTGTGAAACTAGTACAGGCATTCCAAGGCCTTACATACCCATTTCCTTACGGAGACTAGCGTTCAACTCCGAACATAGTCTCTCTCATCCTGGTATTCGCGCTACAAGACGAGCCGTTACCAAGAAATACTTCTGGCCATCGATCAATAAAGACTGCAATGAGTGGTCTCGATCGTGCCTAGGTTGCCAAAAGTCCAAAGTTTCAAGGCATACCAAATCTCCATTGGAAGCTTTCAAACTTCCAAATAATAGATTTGACCATATCCATATGGATATAGTGGGACCCCTACCCCCATCTCGTGGATACTCTTATATCTTAACGATAGTCGATAGATTCACGCGATGGCCTGAAGCATACCCAATTCGGGATATCTCCGCTTCAACAGTGGCAAGAAAATTCGTCACCGAATTTGTCCCACGATTCGGCGTACCTCTTGAGATCACAACTGATCAAGGTACGCAGTTCGAATCGAAACTGTTCAATGAAGTTGCCAAATTACTCGGCACTCATCGAATTCGGACTACCGCCTACCACCCCCAAGCAAACGGGATGGTTGAACGGTTCCACAGGCAACTAAAAGCAGCCTTAATGGCAAGGGACAACACTGCTCATTGGAGTGAAGACTTGCCCTTTGTCATGTTAGGCATACGCACGGCAATTAAGACCGACTTACAATGCTCACCAGCCGAGCTCGTATACGGTCAGAATCTGAGACTTCCCAATTCGATTTCTATCCCAACGGATGAGAATCCAATTGAAGAATCAGAATTCCTCTCTCGCCTTCGTTCTCATATGCAGAACATTAAGGCAATACATCCTCGGCAACCCGTCCAAAAGGATGTCTACGTGCCAGAAGCCCTGGAGAACGCCGACTACGTTTTCATACGAGTCGACAGAGTTCGAAAACCTTTCGAACCTCCATTCGAGGGCCCATACGAAGTAATCAAACGATTACGAAAACACTTCGTTGTCAAATTGAACGGCGCAACCAAGTCAATATCCATTGACAGGCTAAAACCAGCCTTCGGCTGTGACCGCGACAACGAAGTTAAGCCACCTAAAGCGGTAACATTCCGTTAACGCTACGCTGGGGGGGGAGTATGTAGTGACCGCGTAAAGTTTAATTACCAAACTTTACGCAATGTCACACAACAACTTCCGACACGATCAAAACGATCAGTCGGAACACTCCATCGATCACCGAACGCAAAGTTCAGTGATCTTGCCGTTTTTCCCCGGGCCAAAGTGAGATAGCCAATTTCCGGCATCTCCAATTATTCATTGTACACTGTCCATAAGAGGCTCCTCAAAAAGTGACACCTAAACGACACGCGATAATTAAAAGTGACTAACTACTAAATATAATAAATAAATATATTACATATATATATATATATATATACAAACTATAATAAAACTATCAGTTATAAAAACATTGTGCACACGTAGTATAAAATAAATGTAAAATAAAAGCATAACTAAAACGTGTCTCAGTTAACTTAACCCGGCATAGTGCGGAAGCCATAAGGCCCTCCGCAGACTTTCCGACAGGCCTCGGAGGGGCCTAGGGAGTAAGGCGTTCGGCTACCATCCCAGAGGTCCCGGGTTCAAATCCCGGCCAGCCCCACGGGCCTTCGCCTTCCAATTTCCATCTACATAACTTTCCATCGTTTTTTCTTCCCTCTTTACATTCCTGATTCCTCCTTTCATAGCTTTCCTTAGCCCTTTCCCGCTCCCCCAAAGGGCATGTCATCGGTTGGTTAAGAGATTCAACTTGCTATATAACTTGCTAACTTGTAAATAACACTCCAGCAAGCTGTTTCTCGATCCCCCGATGTTAGAGTCGCGAGAGTAATGGTTGGGAGTAGCTGGAATGAAAATACCGCGAGGCTGGGATGTGGCAGTTCATTTCTTCCCGAATAGAGCTCCTGTTCGACATTGCACTCTATTCGAAGAAAAGTATAAAGGGCATTTCCTGAGCCTCTAGTCTTTCACATAGGAAAAATATCCGGTTTCATAGGCAAGGGGTCGCAAGGAAGACAGTTATTCTTCCATCCCGTTTTTGAGTCCCCGCGCCATATGTCACTTCAAGCGCCAACCACACTGATAGAAAAATTGTCTTGATTCCAGCAATTCCATAATCTTCGGTTCGTTGTGTTATGACCTAAAAATAAAATAAAAATTAGATATGAAAGTTAAGAAAAGTGGTGACAACTTATCGGTTCGTGTCGTCTGTGTGTCCTTAGAAAATGAAACTGCTGACCCTACTTTATTGCAGGTGAAGATCACGGGCGTCCGAGAGGCTTTAGTTTTTAAAATAAATCGGACTAAAGCTCCGCTGCTAAGGACTGACCGAGGCTACAGCAAACGATTCCGTATCAACCCCATCACGACGGCTGCTTCGTTTAGAAGATATGTAGGTTCAAAGCATGAGCGAAATGTTTAAAAGCCTAATGATATTTTTTATTCAATTTAAAGTATATTTTCTGTTTTTTTTACCAAATGGTCTTTTTGTGTTTTTTGTTGATCATGTTTTGTCTACTATCTGACATAATTTAGATGTAATTTTGTATTATTGTTCCAATTTGGACCATTTGGTAAAAAAAAAAAAAACAGAAAATATACTTTAAATTGAATAAAAAATATCATTAGGCTTTTAAACATTTCGCTCATGCTTTGAACCTACATACATATCTTCTAAACGGAGCAACTCAAGTTCCTGATCTTTATATCAAATAAAAGAATACACTTTGACCTAAAAGATGAGTCTAAGTATATTGGTTTACGATAATTGGTCTAGGAGTTATTCAACTCTAAATAAATGACAAAAAAAGACATTGTTTTTTCGCGAACACCGTGTATCTTAGTGGTTAGCCCCCTATCTAGAACACATTTTTCCTCCAAATACATCCAAGAATGACCCCTGAAAAAATTAGAAAAGTAGTCCAACTTGAACGTCGGAAAACCTATACAAGTCGTGAATGAGTTCATATGAATATTTTAAATCTTTAAAACGGTGATATCTCATGAATGGCAATACGTACGGGAAAATGTATAATAACATTTTTTGTAGAAAATCGTATGAGCTACAAACTTTGTGAACATTTTTTTATGATAGGACTTACGGTTTCAGATGCATTTGCAAAAAACAGATATTTTGACCCTAAAACCCCATAAAAAGAAAGGTTCCCGGGGTAGAAAATCGGTAGACTTTATAACCCCTGATTAAGAACCCTAAAACGAAGCTCCGTGCCAATTTTCAGCCTGTACCCAATCATTTCCGCTATTTTTACTATTTTTCCTGTACTATACTTCTAGTCAACTTTTGCCTTCATCCAAGACAATAAAACCAAGATATGAGTATTGCTTATCCGAAGACAATTTTGTTTTCATTATATCCAAAACATTATTTGCTTGGTTCAAGAAAAAGTCTCTTAACCTAAGAATTTTTTTTATCAGTGCATGATAAGGCGTATTAATTCGTTTGTGCATTGTTTCTTCTTGTACTAAATTTTTTAAGCTCTTGTATACTCTTCATAGTGAATTTTTCCTTCTTTAATCTCCAAACCGTTTTCTATAGACTCTTTAAAGAAACGTACTGAAAAACAAAGTTTAAACCCTCTTCGTGACTTTTCACCAATCCCAACATCCTAAATAATTAAATACCTGTGTACCCACCAGTGACCTGAACTGGTTGAAGGTGTTAATAAATAAACCAGGGACATTTGATGTTTGCATTTCCGTCCAATCAATTTTTTGTAATTTTCCATTCCTGGGTCACCTATGCTCCTGTTAATTATCTTTCTCTCAACCTGGATTCAGTTTTGCAGGGCAGCAAAATCAATCGCTTTACGTCAAATGTCGCCATGCGATTTTTCCATTCCGTGCGCCCGTTTTCACATTCAATTAGTTATTTAAAGAAATGTGTTTATATAAACAGGCCTTTGCGTAAAGCCTCCAGACTTTCATCGTTTTCATCACGGATTTTAGATAAACACACCTTGCCAAGCCCGAGAGCCCACCGGCATGAAATCGTCCTGTCGGATCAATATTGAGTAAACTGCAGGAACAGTGGAGCAGCAGCTCTGCAGTAGTACGTAGAGTACTAGTCGTCCACTTGAACCGAGTGTTTGCTCCATGCTTGCAGGTGTGTTTACCTATTAGGATGCTCGTTTTTGACACTTTTATGCAGTCATGGCAAACAGCAGATTATGTTGTGTGGGCTGATAGTTCAAACTTTAACATTGATTATTTTGTTGTTTCCGTGCAAACAATGCTTCAGAATTTTTGCTTTTCACACAAGGACACGTCGATGGTGATATTTTCCGGTTTCCCTATTTTTGAGCCATATGCATTCAATTACGGCCATTTCCCGGGGATATTAAATCTTGACGCCATTTATTTTCAGTTTATGCTTTATGGCGCCATTTATTGCAATTCCCCGTCTCCATGGGACTACAGCTGTGCCCCAAGGGCCCTTTCGATGAAGTCCTGTGCAGGGATCACGAAACAGCAATTCTGGGCGGTGTACTTACAATCATGGCAACTAATCTGATAGCTTGGACGTGAGTTTCCTTTTCTCGCACACTTAATTGGTAATTATGCTATAAATTGTTGCATGGCTCCCTACTCGTTAATGTTTCTGATTTATTGATTTTCTTATTAAAAAATATTAATTTGGTTACTGCATGAATATTCCAGAAAATATTTCGCCAGCGCTTAAAGCAACCTTTAAATCTCCCATATCATAATCAAGCAGTTCAAGTTCTGATTTTTTGGTGTAGCTCCCAAGAGCACTTTAAAATAAAGCACACTTTAAGTAAGGCACTTTGAAGTAATATAAGTCCGGAAAACTTAGGGCTCCAGCACAGCCTCGTGAGCGTATCAAGTCGAGAAGATAATTTCCTGTCTTTTATATAGCCTCCAATGTCCCCTTATAAAAATTTAAATTTGTATGAAAAATTCGGTAGTTGATGGTGGTTTATGCAGAATGTCTTCTATGAAACGTGATTGGAAAGTAAAATTGTAATGGAAATTTTTTGGTGAAAAATTTCGGGTTTGTTGAATTTTAATGAAAAGTTCCTAAACTATTTTATAAACTTGCAAATAATATAGTTTTTGTTGTTGTCGATGTTCGTTAATAATAATTGGGTCAACGTAGCAAGGCGTAGTTTTTGTTCGCAGTTTCATATTCCCAGAATTAAGAATGGCCCATTGAACCAGTTGGTATGGGCTGGCTACGGAAGGTCAGTTAGACAGGGCCACCTGGGAATTAGCCTCAGTCCTAGACCAAAAATTACCCACAAAGATACGACACTCTCAAAATAAGCTCCCACTCCCATAAGCTCCCTTGCGAGCGAATATATCAATCGACAAGGTGCAAGCGAGACAAAATTCAATTTAAAAACAAAACAAAAATCGAAGAAAGAGAGAATAAATAAAGAAATGTTATTTCACGAAGTGCGAAAGAGACGCACTGATTTCTCTTCTCCGCAATTTTTTGTGCCATCTGGACTTTTATTTTGCTTGTGTGAATTCATGTACCATCTTCGTGTACTTCCTGCTCTGCATGTGTTTGTGTAGTTTGCCGTTGCTCCGCCCTCTCGCCATTCCGGAGCGCGTATATGAATAGAGAAGTTGATTTTTACTTTCCTTTTTCTTCGCACAGAAAGGATTACATTGTCGTATCTTTCTGAGTAATTTTTGCCTAGACCTTAACTTCCTGCAACGAATTCAGAAAGCGAAAATCACGTGGAGATGAAATTTTGGGAAATCCACGCATATACTAGCTCGCAAGATTTCTACGAGCATAAAAAAGACAGCTGACAACATTTTACGGAAGCAGTATACGTTCACTCATATAAGCTGCAAACTATTCAAACATTTCGAAAAAAGAGGCACCATATTATATAAATACATATGTATGTAATCAACAGAAACTTGTTCAGTAAATTCCCATTTCGTAATTACTTGACGCTTGTCGAATTTATCGATTATGAATATGATCTCAATGAATTTATTAAAAATTGTGGTCCGAATATTTTGTTTTCAGTCAAACAACCATTGAGATTTTTTGAGCAAACTAAAGCAAAAAATGCCAAAAAAGGTACCAAAGACATGCTTACATTTACAGAAAACAAGAATTTTTACTCCCACAGCTTCAGTACAGATAAAATCGAACATAAAAGATTTGGCCCCGCGATTCAAAAAAGATTGTAACGATGTTGATGAAATTATCAAGGAAGTGAACCTTCTTCCTGGGGGCCTCGGTGGTCTAGAGGTAAGGCGCCTGACTACTATCCCAGAGGTCCCGGGTTCGAATCCCGGCCAGCCCCACGGTCCTTCGCCTTTTCCACTTTCCCATCCAGATAACCTCCCTTCTTTCTTCTCCCCTCTTTACATTCCTGATTCCTCCTGTCATAGTCTTCGCTAGTCCTTCCCCGCTCCACCAAGCGCATGTTATCGGTTGGCTGATGAGATTCAACTCGTTTCAGGAGGAATAACACTCCAGCGAGTTGTTTCTCAAATGCCCCGACGCCAGAGTCGCGAAATGGTTGGGAGTAGGTGGAATAAAACTATCGTGGCTAGGTTGTGGCATCTCCTTCCTACTTCTCTGTCTCTCTCTTTCTACTTTCTATCTTCCGGCTAGAGCTGCTGTTCAACATTCTATACGAAAAATAGATTGTCGAACAGTACAAATGGGCTTTCCCTAAGCCTCTAGTCTACCACATAAAAAAAAATAGTTATAAAATAAAAAATGAACGATCTACAGACGTGTTCTGGGTGAGAGTTCTTGAAGGAGTAGATGCTGGGGATGAGCCTATTTATAAGCGTAATTGCAAACTTGTAACCGCTTTGTTATCGTTGCCATTTTCAAATGCCTCAGTTCGGAGGGAATTTTCCATTGCAAACGTTGTTGAAGATAAGCTGTGCAATAGAATGTTTGGTTTGTTTTAACGCGAAAAAAGTATAACTTGAGCAATCGACACTGATGATGAATCGGTTTTCTCTGAAAATGTTTTCAAAAGTGATTTTGTTGACTAAATCCTCCGCGAAATTTATTAAAATATTGATTGGAAATTTTATACATAGCGTGTATCCATTGAAACTGGTCTCTAGATTTATTTTTTGAATGGGTCTGCCTTTTCCAATGTCAAATTTAGTGATCGGTTACAAGAAATACACTTGGTATATTCGATTACTTCCAGCTCAATATGGAGCAGAAAAAATCGGCAATTTGCGTTCATTGAGACTTTTCGACAGCTCTCTTATGTTATCAGTTGCCCTGCTCTGCACTCTTTGAACCTGCTCTGGGTTGAGAATTCTAGTTATTTTTGCTTCACTAAATTTGGTGAATTGCATAGACCATCTTGAGAATCATAGTGCAACAGCCGACTGAATTACGTTCCACCCTTTACACTGCTTTCCTAGACTATGAGAAAGCATTTGACTCAGTCATTAGGAGCTTTTTATGGCAAGCACTATGGTAACGGGGATTGCCTGACAAAATAATAGAATTAATTAATAAAAGCTTTATACAACAATTCCAAATACAGAGTTCTTCACAATGGAAAGTTCTCCGACAGCTTTGAAATGAACTCAGGAGTACGACAAGTGTGCCTATTTTCGCCAATACTATTTCTTATAGTAATAAACGACATCCTTGCCAGCCCTATAGATAGTAGAACAAGTGGCATACAATGGGGTTTGCTAAACCGTCTTCAGGATATCAAATACACGGATGATATCTTTTTGCAGGCGCACAGACACCAGGACCTCAAAAACATGTTTAACAATTTGACAACAAAAAGTAGCTCTGCAGGCGTAAAGCTAAATTCGACTAAAACCAAAGAAATGCGTGAGGATAAATACGCGGAATAGCCGTGACATAGAACTGTTAGATAAATTCTACTACCTTGGTAATATTATTACTGAAAATTGTCAGTGTGTTGCCGGCTTTAGGCAAGGCCGAAGCCCCGTCTAAACACTCTCCCACAATAACCTTCTATCTGTCAGGTTTACCACTGTAAACCTAGCAGACGCACACTCGATTGCATGATTCAACTTGCTATCCATTGTTTGTTGTGTATTGATAAATCATATAAAATAAAAGACATCTTTTATTTACATGGTGCCGAAACCGGGAATTAAAAAGTAATAGTGACGATTCTTTTGGAAAACATTAAAAGTCTAGCAAAAGAGAAAAAAACAAGCGGATGATTTAAAAAGAAAAAAAAAAGTTGAACGAATTTCAACAAGAGCGAAAGTTGGTCGAACAAATTTCGATAAAATATAAAGATCGCGAATATTGAATATTGAAGTGTTAATTAAACGGATAAAGTAGCTTGAAAGGTCATTAAAATCGCGAATAAAACGTTGAACAATTTCAACGCAACAATATTGGTACAACAATCAACAAAGAAAAGTAAACCAATCAACAAAAAATTAAGACCGCAACAATCAACAAATAGTGAGGAAAAACATACAATAAAAAGTCAAATAGCAAAATGAGTGGAAACTTAGCTAAACCACCGAAACCGCTAGTAATCGAACATGGAAAGGATATGTCCAAGGAATGGCGTCTGTGGAAACAGAGGTACGAATACTTCGAGATTGCATCAGAAATACAGTCCAAAAGGCCCAACATACAGGTAGCAATGTTTATGAATGCAATTGGGCAGCAGGCAATAGAAATTTATAATACGTTTAAAAAAACCCTGCCGCAGACGGAAGAGCAGCAAATAACTGTCGACCAGGTAAAAGAACAATTTAATAACTATTTTATACCCACAGTTAACACCACTTTCGAGAGATACAAATTTCACCAAGTGAAACAAAACGACGAAGAAACAATAGATGAATTCTTAAGTAAAATACGAATACACTCTCAATCCTGTTCCTTCGAACAAATCGCTGATAGCCTAATAAGGGATCAATTGATAATCGGAGTAAAGAGCGATGAACTACGAATGAAACTCTTGGCTCAAGACATATCTCTAAGTACAACGGTAAACATATGCCAATCATATGAAGCGGCACAACGGCATGCCGCAGAAATCAAGGACGAGTGCAAGAACGTCAACGCAATCAAATATTTAGGAACCAGATTAATAACGAATTGCAATTTTTGTGGTGCAACACATAAAGTGAGAAATTGTCCGGCTTATCAACACCAATGTGGGCTATGTAAGAAGCGCGGGCACACGGAAAATAAATGCCGCAACAGTAATCAAAATAGGAACAGCAATCAGCTGGGTTAAAAATAGGGTTAAAAATAGTAATGGATGCAATAATAAACCAACTAACAAATTTGGCAACAAGAATAGAAAGAAGAATAACAACATATCAACAATCCACCAGGATTACGGATCTGAGTCACCAGAATCAACTACAGCAGAAGTTCTATATATCGGACTAATATCTGATGGTAATACAGAGGACCGCTGGACTGAAGTCATAAAGATGGATGGACACTCAGTCATTACCAAGCTCGACACAGGAGCACAATGCAACGTAATATCTAGAGCTATCTTCAATAAAACAAGAGCCGTACTGAGACAAAGCAAGGTAAGAAAATTAATATCATTTAGTGGACACCAACTTAAAGTTGCAGGTGAAACAACAATGCCCTGTAATATAAGCGGCAATAAATACAATATAGTCTTCAAAATCGTCGACAAAAACATACAGACAATAATGGGGGGAAATGCGTGTGAGAAAACAGGCTTGATAGCTAGAGTGAGGACAATCGACAACGACATTTTCAACGGACTAGGCAAGCTGAGAAACTTCAAGTATGATATAGATCTAATCCCAAATCCAATATTTGAGATATGCCCGGCACGAAGAATTCCTTTGAAAATTAAGGCCGACGTTAAGAAAGAACTTGACAAAATGGTAAATATGGATGTTATCGAGCCGATCAAGGAAGCTACAGTATCTGTATCACCGATGGTTATAGTGAAAAAGAACGACAAAATCCGCATATGTATGGACCCGACACTCGTAAACAAAAACATTATGCGACGTCATCATCCTATGAGAACTATCGAGGAAATATTGTCGGAACTTAATGGCTCACAATATTTCACGCTACTTGACTGCACGAGAGGCTTCTGGCAAATAGAAGTCACGGAACGCACAAAAAAAATACTTACCTTTGCTACACCGTGGGGAAGATATTGCTGCAAAAGGTTACCGTTTTTTTTTTTTTTTTTTTTATGTGGCAGACTAGAGGCTTAGGGAAAGTCCCTTTGTACTGTCGACAATCTATTTTTTTTTTCCATATACACCGTCGAACAGCAGCTCTAGCCGGAAGATAGAGAGAAGAGAGAGAGAAAGAAGAGAGGAAGGAACTGTCACAACCTGACTGCGATATTTTTATTCCACCAACTCTCAACCATTTCGCGACTCTGACATCGGGGCATCGAGAACAACTCGCTGGAGTGTTATGCCTCCTGAAACGAGCTGAATCTCTTCAACCAACCGATCGCATGCGCTTGGTGGAGCGTGGAAGAGAACTAGTGAAGGCTATGACAGGAGGAATCAGGAATGTAAAGAGGGAAGAAGAAAGAAGGAAAGTTATGTAGGGCGGGAAATTGGGAAAGGCTAGGACCGTGGCACCACCGGGATTCGAACCCGGGACCTCTTGGGATAGTAGTCAGGCGCCTTACCCCTAGACTACCGAGGCCCCCCTATCGGAATATCATCGGCTCCCGAAGTGTTCCAGCAAACAATACAATCATTGTTTAACAACCACCCGAATATAGCAATCGCAGTAGACGATATTTTAATACATGCAAAGACATTGTCCGACCTACGAGATATTACAAAATATGCAATCAAAGTCTTACAAAGAAGTGGATTGAAACTGAATAAAGCGAAATGTCAATTCGAGCGAACTTCGATCAGGTTTTTGGGACACATTGTAAGCGGAAGAGGTTTGGAAGCCGATCCAGAAAAAGTTTCAGCGATCAACAGACTGAACGAACCAACTGATAAAAAACAATTACAACGCATACTCGGCAAATTTACGTACTTGAGCAAATTTATAAAAAAATATTCAGACATCACCGAGCCACTAAGAATGCTACTTGAAAAGTCAACACCCTGGCAGTGGGGCGTAGAACAAAGAATAGCTTTCTCAAAGCTGAAAGAAATAATCAGCAAACCTCCAGTGTTAGCACATTACAACGTGCATATGGACGTCAAGCTACAGGTAGACGCGAGCAGCAAAGCATTGGGCGCAGCTCTATTACAAGACGATAGGCCAATTGCCTATGCATCCAAATCGTTGACGCAATGCCAGCAACATTATTCGCAACTGGAGAAAGAGGCATTAGCAATAAAGTTCGCTTGCGAAAGATTTCACGAGTACGTCTGGGGAAAGGCAATCATAGTGGAATCAGATCATAAACCACTTGAAAACATTTTCAAGAAACCTGTACATGCCGCACCACCACGCTTGCAAAGAATTCGTCTATCGTTATTAAATTACAATCCCACAATCATATATAAGAAAGGGTCGGAAATGGCTATTGCGGATCCATTAAGCAGAGATTGTGAAAATCCACCAGCATCTGCCGAAGACGAAGAAGATCATGAGCTACATATCCAAATGATCTTAGAAGCAACCGAATGTGACAACAGTTTATTGAAGAAAGCCACTGAAGAAGAAGAAACAGCAACACGCGTGATACCATTCATTATAAATGGCTGGCCGAAACAAATTCAAGACGTGCCAATTTCAGTACAACAGTTCTGGGGCTTTCGTGAACAATTATCAGTCAACAAGGGACTGATATATAAATCTGGAAAAATATATATACCAAAAAAGCTTCGAGGTGAAATGCTCAAACGTATACATAAGGGTCATTTCTCGTACGATAAGTGTATTCAGCAAGCCCGCAACATGATATTTTGGCCAGGCATGTCAAAAGACTTTAAGGAGTTTATAGAGAGATGCGCTACGTGTCAGGTTCATCAGAGAGACAACGTAAACGAACCAATCTGTGAAAAGGAAATACCCAAATATCCATTTGAAATTGTTGGAACCGATCTGTTTAGCTTTCAAGGAGAAGAATACATAGTCATCACGGACAGTCTATCGGGATATCTCAGGTTCAAAAAGCTACGAGAAACAACATCCAGAAACGTAATTGATTTCTTAAAAGAAACCTTCGCAACATTTGGCACTCCAAGGATACTGGAGTCTGACAACGGGCCCCAATATTCATCAACAGATTTTGCCAGATTCAGCCATGAATGGGGTTTCAAACATCAAACAAGTTCGCCGTATCACCCAAGAGGAAACGGGCTAGCAGAACGAGCTGTACAAACAGTGAAGAACGTTCTAAAGAAGTGCGCACATGACAAATCGGACGTATATGCGGCAATGCAGAACTACATGAATACACCGAGGGGTAAGCTAGGATCCCCTGCACAACGCCTATATCAAAGAAATATTAAATCAACTGTCCCAACAACACTGTCAGCATTGACGGCTAGTAACAACCAACAGGTACCGGAAATACTATCACAGCTTAGACAAAAACAAAATAGGCAAGCCAACCAACACTCGAAAACCTTGCCAACTTTGGAACCTCAGCAGAAAGTCCTCGAGAGGACTACGTCAAACACCTGGAAGCCGGCCACGGTAGTCGAACAAGTGCACCCCACGTCATACTTAATCAAAGACACAGCGGGAAAGGTGAAGAGAAGAAATTCAGCGAACCTGCGCGCCACCAAAGCCAAGATACAGGTATTACCACCATTAGTTATTGACGACGGGACTGGCCAGGAGTGTCCGACAGATCCAGAAAACCCAGTTCCGCGACCTCATCCAACGATGATCACACCCACTCCGGTGACGGAAACCGATAACCCTGCTGTAACAACCAGGTCAAGATATGGCAGGCCTATCAAACCACCGAACAGGCTTAACCTGTAAAAAAGAGGGATGTCAGTGTGTTGCCGGCTTTAGGCAAGGCCGAAGCCCCGTCTAAACACTCTCCCACAATAACCTTCTACCTGTCAGGTTTACCACTGTAAACCTAGCAGACGCACACTCGATTGCATGATTCAACTTGCTATCCATTGTTTGTTGGGTATTAATAAATCATATAAAATAAAAGACATCTTTTATTTACAAAAATGGTGGGACAGAAGAAGACGTCAATTCCATTGCATAAATAAAGCACGAAGCGAATATGCATGCCTGTCTCGTATGTGGAAATCAGAAATTAATCTCAAAAAGGCGCAAAACGGCCGCTAGCGGCGAAACTATGAGGAATTCGAAAAAACAATAGGGATAAAATTATTTGTAAATTTTGTGCTCTACAACTTTGCTCTTTTCATGCTTTCACCAAAATGCATAGTTTCTTCTCCTCTTCTCAATTAGAGAAAAAAGCGGAAAAAGACTGTTTAGCCCCAAGGCGCTAAATAGTGTCAAAAATAAAAAAACCAAAACAAAATAAAAGACTCACCAACAATTTGGTCGATATTTAATTTTTATTTTTACTCCTTAACTTAGGTACACATACATTTATTTAAAATTTAGCCTGCAATATAGAAACCTAAAAAGAAAAAGAGATTAGTATATTTGAAGAAATTAAAACACAATAAATGTATACTTACCTGTAATTCAAAGCTGAAATAAACAAAATGAATGAAAACCAAAAATTAAAAGAAAATGAAATATAATAAGAGATACACTCAAAATAAGTAAATTATAATGAATTTACATGCAAAACATGACAAATAAACATATAAACAAGAAATATGAAATTCACATGAAAAAGCAACAACAACAACACTACAATAAAGTCAACATAAAAATAAGACAAAATAACACAAATTGAACACAAGTAACATAATAAATTTGTTAAATTTCGTGGTAAAGACCACTTTTTTCACCAAATAATTGATTTTTATTGAAGCCCCAGGTGAAAAAGGGGATTTCAAAAACACCCGCTGACAGGTGTAAACACAAAAACGGAAATAGCGAAATTCACGCAAATTTCACTACACCGACCACCAAAACAGCACAAAAAACATAAAACATGAATAACTACACAAAACACAAACACTGTAGTTACCTGAAATCCACACGAACAGGTAAAATTCGCGAAAAACCACTGCGCGAACTCGCGAAACTTTAACGCGCCGAGAAACGTCAAATTTACATCGCCTCAAAACATATGATACTATATCGAATCGATGTAAAATTCGATGAGGAATTTAGTAGTAATGCCCGAAAATAGAAATTAATTGTGGTAAAAAAGATATTTCTGAAAATATAATTTACCATAAGGATAATGAGAGGGAAAAGGATATTAAACAGGATAAAAAAAGGAAAGAGATAATAGTATGAATTTAAAAATTTATCGGTTGATAGTGCAACAATTTAGTTAAATGTCCCAAAGGGAAATTTTTAGTACAAAATAAAATATTGATAAAATATTAAAAGAAATGATAGAAAATAGTGAGAAATAATGAAAATATAATGAATAAAATATTAGAAAAATATAGAAAGCCAAACAAGGCAATAACATGGAGTTATTAAGGAATTTACAAATAAAAAATAATTTCCCTAAAAATTTCTCAATTATCGCAAAGGACGAAAATGCAGTCCAAATAAGAAGAACCGTTGAACTCGGCCTATATAAACCCGAGCTCAGAAGCAGTCAGTCTCTCTGTTCATCAGAAAGTCATCGAGGTAAGCCAAGTAATCATATCCGCTGGTAATAGGATAATATGCTTGGTGCTGGTAATCTAACTTAATCATTTCAATTTATTATTGCAAGTAATAAGAGTCAATATATGCCATATCCTGGTAATCGTTGACACTATATGCTTGCACCCTTTCAGGTATTCTACGAGGGACACATCACTTTAAAGTTAATATAAATATATTAAGTATAGTTGTGAAGATTATGTTTAACAAATATTAGCTGAGTGCGTGAAGTTTATAATAGTTTTACATCATAACTAAATAAAAATCTGAATCTTAACTGCCACGTCAGTGTTTTCATTTCAAAACATACCTACTCCTCATATTTTAGGTATTTGCATTAAACAAAGACGAAAAAAAACCCTATTAAATATAGCGTTGACCATATTTCATTAGGCAACCCCTCACCGTTACTTTTGTTAGCATATTTTATATCGTAGAAATACATTTAATTCAGTTACTTGTAGTTCGGGGAAATTACCAACAACAAAAAAACGCACGCAAGGAGACAAAACTCCGCAATGGCTGAAAATTGCTACACAGCTTCCTTGTGACTTTTTAAGAAAACAATTTTGGAAGCCAAAAAAACATGGCCGCCGGAGATATCGCGTTTTTCCCGAGTTTTCCATGTATCTGGGTTTCTATAGGTCATACAACCCCGTGCGAGGGCCCAAAATGTTGATAATGAAATTCTAGTTCTTACATTACCCTTTGAAAGTTATTCAAGGTCAAAGTATTCGAAAATCACTTTTTGGGCAAAATTTCAAAAGTGACTGGGAAAAAATGGAAACAGAGCAATGTATTGTAACTGAAACGTTACTCAATGAAACTATCGAAAACACTGAAGAATCGTTGAGTTTTATTGCATGTGACGAAGAAAATTTAAAACACTCTGCAAAGATGAAAAGGGCTTTAATCATACTTTTTCCAATTTGGCGTTTTAAGCATGTCCAAAAAAATATTTAATTTTTTTACCCCATTTACGAATTTCTGTAATAATATTTATTAGCTGAGACCGACAGTGAAGGCTATTTTTGCATTACGTATTAGTTTCGCGAGGCCAGGACCGGATCCCGGTTGTAGAGCCGTTAAAGAAGAATTAGTTTTTAAACAATTTTAATAATTATTAGATAAAATTTTTTTTTATAATATCACGTTTTTATAACGAGCTAAAAAGAATAAAATAATTTCTCCTAGCCCAATACAGATTTAGAACCTCAAACATATTCCTAACCCCATACAGATAGTCCTGAAAATTTGTGATTGTTGGTTTGTCAACAACCCGCGAAAGTAATAATATAAGTTTTTTGGGGAGCACAGACGTGTTTCTGGAGCTTTTTGTGGACCGCGGCCATTTTGTCGAAAATTTTATAAAATTTTTTTTAAACTGCGATAAAATAGAGTGCGTGGTTAATTCGAAATAGTTTTAATTAATTTGTATTGATTAACTGAATAAATTCTATAGTGGTTGAGGCCTAGATCCTAGTGCCTCCTAAAAAGTTAAAAAGTTGTGAAATCCGGTCAAGTTGGGAATCGACAAGGGCCCCAAGTCGGCCGCCGCAGGGTCGTCCCCCGGTGGCGGCGAGATCGAGACGAACACAAATAGAAGGAATAAGGTATTTAAAAACATTAAAAACCTTAAATCTAGTGCAAAAAATGGCGGCATTTCGCCTAATAAACCGTTGGTGAAGCCGTTGGTGAAGCCCACGAATACTAATATAAACGCAAGAAGTGCGCTCTTAGACATTGAAGGAGGAAATATGGAAGAGGACGTTGCCAGCAATGTACCAGTGATGCAGGATGAAACTAATAGAGATGACTGGTCTCTAGTAATTAAAAATAAAAACAAAAGAAGAAGGATAAGTTCTAATGATCCTAATTTAAGTGACAGTTTGAGTTATTAAATGATGACCACAATATTGAAACTGAAGGAGGGAGACGGATCCGTAATCAGGACGGCGTTAACGTGCCCCAGAACAACAACAACAACAACAACAACAATAATGTTAACAATAATACAAATTGTGTAACACTTCCATCATTTTCGGACCACTATCTTGTGATGCTCAAACTCCAAGCGTCGGAGTATCTTCCGCTCTTAGATAATACCCCTCAGTTTAGACATGTAAGTAGGATTGACTGGGAAGAATTTGGTGATGAACTCTCGGAGTCCCTAACGCCAATACACCCAGTCATTGACAGGAATCTTGCAGTAGATGAAATAGATAATGCTATTAGCGCACTCAATCTTGAAATACTCACATTACTCAATAGAAAAGCCCCCTTAATAGCTGGAAATAGGTTCATTGAAAGACTGCCAAAAGATATACAAAAGCTTTTCCTCATCCGGAAAAAATGGAGAAGGAATTTGAAAAGGTGGCTTGATAGAAACCTACACATTCATAATGATTGGTCCAGGGATCTTGAGAACCAAATTAAGTTACTTACAAAAATAGTGGATGAAAGGCCAGGTCCGGCGTTCTTCAGGGAAATTAATAAATTAAGGGGAAGTGGTAAAAGAAGTAATATTGAGCTGTCATTAGGCAACAATGTTCTTTCCCCAATTGAGGCAACAGAAGCTTTTGCGGCTTTTTATGAGGAGGGCTTCAAAGAAAATCCTCCCGGTTACAATTTTGCAAATAGGGATAGGGTGAACCTAGAGTTCGAGGCACTTAAGTCGGGCTTCAATTTGTCCCCCCCGCTAACGCGGTTCTCTACTAGACTCACGTCATGTGATACACAATTAAGGAAGCCATTCGTCACTATTTATAAACTCCAATCGATTGTCTCGGAGGTAAATAATAAAAAATCTTCGGGGTTTGATGAAATCTCTAATTATTTACTTAAAAAACTTCCATTTATGGCAATTTCCTTTTTAACATTTTTTTTTTTTTTTTTTTGTGGTAAGATGAAGCTTAGGAGTCACCCTTTGTACTACTAGTCCGTCATGTCTTACAAGTCATGGTGCAGCGTATAGTAGTAAGCTTGATCTGAAGGAAAGATAATAGGATAGGTTAGGGGTCTGGAGGGTGCATGAGTAGATGTCGATGAACCTTGCGTTTGAACTCTGAGATGTTATATGAGCTCGGAAACACCGACTGCGGAAGAGAATTCCACAATCGAGTTGTTCTATTTATAAACGAACTACTAAACCGTAATGTGCGTGAAGGGGAGGGTTGTAGGGTGAAGGGGTGAGCCGAGTTGGCTAGTCTTGTGTTGCGGGAAAAAAATTGCCGTGTAGGCAGGAGGTTTTTGATTTCAGTGGAGCAGTCGCTATGATAATAGCGGTAAAACTTGCTGAGCGCTGCTACATTCCTGCGGTGGCTTAAAGAATCGATGCAAAGGGTGTTATCGCCAATGAGTTTGATGGCGCGGTTTTGCACCTTGTCTAGCCAAGCCAAGGTGGTTTTAGGGGCGCCCGCCCAGATATACGAGTTGTATTCAAGGCGTGGCCGAATGTAGGACTTGTATATTGTAGCCAAGGCAGCTGGATGAAGGAGAAACTTACATCTCTTAAGGAAGCCGAGGCATTGATACGCTTGCTTGGTGATTTGCAGTATGTGATTATTCCATCGCAGATCGTTGGATAGAGTCACGCCGAGGATGTTCAGATATGGATCAGCTGTTATAATATCCTCGCCCACTGAAATGGAGGGAAGGTTGGTGCAGGTTTTGTTGGAGAATAGACAGTACTTGGTTTTGGTTTCGTGTTATTAATAATTGTATAAACGTAGGCTACTTCCCGAAAGTTTGGAAAAGAGCCAAATTAATACCGATTCCTAAAAACAAGGGGAATAATAGCTCCCCAGGAGATTTTCGTCCCATTTCATCCCTCTCCAATCTTGGGAAGTTGCTTGAACGAGTAATGGCGATTGAATTGGATGCACATACAGAAAACAGGAATATTATACCTAATGAGCAATTCGGATTTAAACCCGAACACTCAACCGAGCACGCACTACTGGTAATTCATAATGAAGTTGTTAAGGGGCTTAGGAGAAAGGAACCTACAATCTTATTCTCGTTGGATATGCAAAGGGCTTTTGACTCTGTATGGACTCGGGGCTTGCTAGTTAAACTCTCAAGATTACAATACCCACCTCATATTATTAGATTAATTGACAGCTTCCTTGAAGATAGAACCTTACAAGTACAAGTTGATAATAAATTATCAAGATCGATAAGTGTACGGTCGGGGGTCCCTCAAGGTTCGATAATGGGGCCTAAACTTTTTAACATTTTTTTGAATGATTTTTCTCACCATCTTCCCAACTATAATTCTAAGTCATATCTTTATGCGGATGATACGGTGGTGTTAGCCACGGATCGGGATCCGCACGTTGGTGTGATTGGACTGATTAAACATCTCTCCTTAATTAATAAGTACTACGCAACTTGGGGGCTTACTATTAATAGTGATAAATCCAGACTTATAGTTTTTAGAAACGCTAGTGGAAGGTGCCCTCACAGAATAGTTAAGAAATGCAAAGAAATGATAATTCGGTTTAACAACGTTGAATTTAGACCATCCAATGAAATTAAATATCTAGGTATTCATTTTAACCCGCTCTTTAAATTTAATAGTCATGTAGCTAAAACATTAGTCAAAGTAAGGAAACTTACTGGAATGCTATACCCATTGCTTAACTTTAGGAGCTTGCTTAGTAAGGAGTCTAAATTGCTGCTATATAAGCAGCTAATTAGACCCATAATAGCATATGGATTCCCTTGTTGGTTTTCGACGTCTACCACCTGGGCAAATAAAATTGAAGCTACTGAAAGAAGGATTGTTAGACTATGCTGTTCCAAAAGATATAAATCTCGAGACAGGTACTATTCTAATAAAGAAATTTACGAGGATTCTAAATTAATTCCTATGATGGCATACTTACATCAACTCTGGTGTAAAAGGGCCGCTGGGGTAGCGTCACATGTTAACGAAATCGTAAGGAACACCGTCACCGAAAATTCTAGCGAGAATGATCAAAATTATTATAGTTCCCCCTTCTTCATATCAAGACTAGAGGAGGTTGGCGAACGCAATGGGATTTTTCAATTTTATGATGGAAGAGACGCGTGTCACCATCGGCGATGATTATAGGTTATAACCTTAGCAAATATGTAAATATATTTTTAGTCAAGGTAAGAAAGGTGAAAATGAATGTAGGATGGCTATCACTACAATTTAAAAATTGTGGATGTATAGTCTTCATTGCTGAATTTATTCCTTTATACTTAAAATAAAAGTTTAGTAGTTGATAATACATAAGATTGTTTTGTTATACAGGCAATTGATTTAAGTATTGAAGTACAAATTAATTCTTTAACTAAATATTAAGAAATTAAAAATTGTTTAACAAATCAGTGCCTTTTAAACCATAAAGACTGAACCGAAGTAAGAATAATTTTATTCATAATTTTAATTTTTATACTTAAGAATTTTCTTCTTTTCTTTTGATCTTTGTATATTTTCCCATATGGAATTACTTAAAACTTGTGAATTACTTAAATGGGGGGAGACTATTGAATTACTCAAAATTAAATGAATTATAAACTGAATGAATGATAAAACAAAAAGGTAAAAATATAATAACGATGATAACAAATAAATAGTAAGTATTGTAGATTCCCCCAAGATAATTAATATGTAAATTGTAAGTGAGCTGGCAATGCTGGGTTTTGCTCTCTACATGCTTGCACAAGCATTCGTGAGTGTAAAAACGTATCACTCTCTGCCCACTCAATAAACTTAACAGCAACCAATGTGTGGGGTTGGCTGTGTGCGTAAGCTGTACACTCCACGTTGGTGAAGCTGTCTAACTGTAGATAAAATTTCGATGAAAATATTCAGCCCAGCCTATTCAACTGGGACTGCTGTTACTAATACTGTTAAGACTTTGTCATACATATAAAATAACATACACTTTTATAAAGAAAGCATTTATTCTCAATAATTTTTGACAGTTAGCCTAAGGCTTAGTTTAGTATAAAAATTAATGTCCAACTATGTATTAAAACTTATGTAAAAAAACGGAATAATAAACGAAGTTGAAGTTGAAGTTTGTGATTGTGATTTTGTAATACATAGCTATGAAAATATTTGTAAGATTTTAAACGGAAAAACGTGGGGCGCATACATGATTGATACGCATACATGAATGACTTCTCAACCCAGCTACTTTTCACTCCTACTATTGTCTATAGCATGACCCCCACGTTTTTTCGTTTAAAATCTTAAAAAAATATTTTCATAGCTATTACAAAATTACAATCACAAATTTTCAGGACTATCTGTATGGGGTTAGGAATATGTTTGAGGTTCTAAATCTGTATTGGGCTAGGAGAAATTA
This sequence comes from Thereva unica, assembly GCA_949987705.1. Taxonomy (NCBI): domain Eukaryota; kingdom Metazoa; phylum Arthropoda; class Insecta; order Diptera; family Therevidae; genus Thereva; species Thereva unica. The sequence goes on along the minus strand of OX465281.1, from coordinate 54,475,610 downwards.
TTTTATTCTTTTTAGCTCGTTATAAAAACGGGCTATATTAAAAAGTTTTTTTTATCTAATAATCTAATATTATCTGCTTTTTAGTCTTATGTGTGACATTTTTCAATCACTTTTTAACATGTTCATGGTATTATGACGGATACATGTGGAAAATTGTTACCTAAATCTACTAATAATATACCAATATGTTTAAATTTGAAATTCCTGAAAATTAAAATGAAGAAGTAAGCTAAATTAATTTTAATTGATTTTTATTTCAATAATAGCTGCGTCTCTTTTTTGATCATTTATTTCCCCTCGTGAGTACTCGCAACTACTCTTTTACTAAAAAACGTTTAGATGACTTTTGATTGTATTTAACTGCTTTCTCCATAGAAAAACATCTATAAATTAACTTTCAGTCGTAATTATTTGAGACTTTTATCTTTCATTTTACTTTAAATAATTTACCGTATTAATTTCTATTATCTAACTGGTGTGCATATTAAATTTTGAATTACGTCACATAGCTTATTTTATTCTATATGGCATGTCCTTTCATTTGATTCCCATTTCGAGGTTGTTGTAAAGTTAGGCTAGCCGTAAAGTTAGGTGTTAAGTTTATAATGACGCCATAGCTTATTGTATTCTACTTATCACACCCTTTCCTGTAGTATCCACGTCGCGGGTGTTGTGAAGAAAATGTTAATCCGCCCTCTTGAAATGGCCGCCATGCACCAAACGAAATATTGAGTATACTATATTACTAATGGTCTTCTACTTATCGTTCGCTTCCATTTGATTCCCATCTCGTAAGCATTCTGAAGAGAATGGTAACCCACCCTCCTGAGGAGGCCGCCATGGATCTAAGGACATAGCTAATTGCATTCGACTTATGATGCCCTTTCATTAAATACCCATGTCGAGAGGGTTGTGAAGAAGATGGTAATCCGCCCTCTTGAGATGGCTGCCATGGACCAAACGATATATTGAGTATATGTACTGTATTGCTTATGGTATTCTACTTATCATACTCTTTCATTTGATACCCATGTCGAAGGCGTTGTGAAGAAAATGGTAATTCGCCCTCTTGAGATGGCCGCCATGGACCAAATGATAAATTGAGTATACTATATTGCTTATGGTGTTCTACTTATCATACCATTTCATTTGATACCCATGTTTCGGGTGCTGTGAAGAAAATGGTAATCCGCCCTCTTGAGATGACCACCATGGACCAAACGATATATTGAGCATACTATATTAGTTATGGTGTCTACTTGTCATATCCTTTCATTTGATACCCTTGTCGAAGGGGCTGAGAAGAATATTTCAATCCGCCCTCCTGAGACGGCGTCCCTGTATCTAAAGGTTTATACCATATTGCTTTCTCATCGGAGCTAAAGCTGTGTGCAAAATTTCAGAAAGATAGGATATGCGGAAGTATTTGAAAAATCTATTGCAAAATCTGTTCCGTGAAGAAAACAGTAATCCGTCCTTTTGAGACCTCCGCCATGGATCTAACGGTGTAGTGAGTATACCATAATAAAAACGTTTTAAAATACTATTAATATAAACTTGTTCCGAGCAAATTTGCAAAAACTGCATAATTTTAGATCCACTCCATTACATATTCTATGAACACATATATATTGTTCAGTTAACTTGTAAGTGAGCCAAATATAACTCCCTAGGAAGTGTAGTTTTAAGAAGAATTCCAGTTAAAAATTTCGCTTTAAAAAAAAAAAAATAAATTTAACAACAACCTGAATATTTCCGTCTAAAAAAATTACTGATACCCTGTCAGATTGTTGTAACGAATTATTATTTATTATTATTATTATTATTATTATATGTATCATTTCAATCATCTAATATGTATGTATAAGTTGTTCAATCCTCCAGGTATAAACTTTCCATTTGATACCCGTCTTTATTGGCTTCTATATTATGCTCCACGTCATATTTAGAACCAGACCAATGTAGATTCTTCCGTTATCTTAAAAAACATAGTTTTTAATTACGAATATATTATTTATTTGTTTAATAATTTGTTTATTTGACAATTTTTAATAAAAATTGCCATTGAACAACTAACCAACTAACTAATAAAACCACGTTTGATCCATGAAGGTAAGTTGTGAAAATTTAATGGAGTTATTCAATTCATATTCAATATGTTCTGTCCCTCCAATTTGAATACCAGACTATTACAATAATTTAATATTCACCCACAAAGCCACGCAAATAAACACCCGAAAATTAACATGATCAAAAACAAAAAGTTTCACAGAAAGACAAAAATTCAACCACGTTCGTCGCATTCTTTTGAAGTAAATTTCAGATTTTCAAATTCACAAAATTTCCGAGAAGTGAAATGCAAACTTTGCAGACTTTGAGGTTCATCCAAAAAAGGGAACATAAAAAGGGAATTCGCAACTATTTACCTCGACAACTTAAAGGTGTTACTTGATGCTCTGGCAGCCTCCTGGAGGCAGCAAACTTTCAACGGGGGCTAATTTGTCATGGAGCACTTAATGTGTACTTATCATAACTTGGAATTTTGCAGACATGCATTATAAATTCCACCTTTGCCACTGAGGAGATTCGTGCTTTTGCGAGCTGGAAGGTAATTATAATTTCATGTTCTCTCAGGGCTTCTAATGTAAATTTACAATTGTTCACGAAGTTCGTTTAGATCTCTTTCTGTTTTAAGCTCTTTTACAAAATCCAATGTGCCACTGGCTACAGGAAACAGGAAATGCTGCTATGATATGGTCTTTTACTACTGTTGGGGATTAAGCTAAAATATGATAGACGAGAAAATGAGGAAATGCCAAGTAATTAAGGGGAAATGAAAACCAAAATATATACAGCATGGATATAAAATCATCAGCAAAGCTGTATACGAAATACGTTACATAATGGATCTAAAAGCACACAGTATGCTTTACCAGAACCTCAAGAAAGGACTTTATAGTTCCTTTCATCGTAGAAAATAAATATTAATTATGTAATTTTGAATTTGAAGCGCAACAACAGAGTTTGTATCCTACGAGTTACATAAAACTATTTTCCAAACCTTACACTCATTAAGACACATATCCTAAGCAGAGACGATTTGGTCCCCCTTAGCGGCCCGAGCATTTCGGTAGTGACCGGCCCAAATTGTGTCTGCGGTTCACCCGTTCTTTTCCCGGCCATATTTTTATTAGCAATTGACTTATTTTAATTAATCAATTTTATTTATATAATCAATATTACTGAGGTCTATATAAAACCATATCACTTTTTCGAATGCACATTAAATTTAATACAAAATTTCACGTTTTGGGAATCCCCGAATTATAATTATTTTTGACATATGACCCTCGGGGAAAAACCAACTTAGTCCAAAAAATAAAATTCCAAAAAATACAAGTTTTTCCCCTCATTGATTCATGGACTCAGTTGGTTCTTCCCCGAACTTTTTATTATTGCCCGTTCATTTTGGCAGGACTACGTTGGTTCTTCCCCGAACCTTTTATTATTGCCCGTTCATTTTGTCAGGACTACGTTGGTTTTTTCCCATAGCTAATACCTTGAATTTTAGTACACCTTAGCAGCTAATAGATGGAGCTGAATTCTCTGATTTTTGAAAAAGTGGACTAAGTTGGTTTCTCCCCGAGGGTCTTCATATATATATATATTTTTTTTTTTTTTTTCAAAAACAGAGATTCCAAGAATTATAAATTAAGTTTAATTAATTTTTATATGAAATTAGAAAAAGAAAACCTTTTAAAAAATATTAGTTAAAATAATTTTTTTTTTGTTTTTTTTTTTTTTTTTTTTTTTTTTCAAAAAATCAAAACAGCGCTATTAGTCCGTTCAAATTAGACCAAAAAATAGGTATGAAGGTACATAAATTCGTAAATTGGTAGGATTGTTCAAAGCACCGTTATAAATGAAATCTAAAAAGTACCTGAGTGACTCCGTTTAGAAGATATGTACATATGTATGTATGTATGTAGGTTCAAAGTATGGGCAAACTGCTGAAAAACGACAGTTTGCGCATACTTTGAACCTACATATCTTCTAAACGGAGTCACTCATTCTTAACTCCACTACAGGCAGCAAAAACTTCTGGTCCTTGGTAACTGCCATCAAGAAGAATTTTACTTCCTCCTCAACACCTCCTTTTATTCACAACAAGGAAGTGATAACAGAAAGCAAACCCAAGGCCGACCTATTAGCTTCTCTGTTCGCCGCAAATTCTTCTTTACCCGATGCTGCTATGTCACCCCCCACTCTCGAGAATACCACCCACTCAATGGACGGAGTTCACTTCAGGACTCGCGAGGTGTTTAGGTGTCTCAAGGAACTCGACGCCAACAAATCCACTGGTCCCGACAAAATCCCCCCTATGGTACTTAAAAAATGTGCCTCACCTTTGGCTAAACCTCTGCGCAAACTTTTTGCCCTGTCTTACTTCTCCGGAGTGTATCCCGACTCTTGGAAACTAGCTCATGTTCAGCCAATCCCAAAAAAAGGTGAAGCCAGCGACCCCTTAAACTACCGCCCAATAGCAATTACTTCTGTTCTCTCCAAAATCATGGAGACAATAATCAATAAAAGGCTGATGAAATATCTAGAATCCAACCAAATTATACACGACAGGCAATACGGCTTCAGATCTAAACGGTCTACTGGCGATCTGCTTGTGTGTTTAACCGAGCGTATCAACCAAAGCATTCACAGCTTTGGTGAGTCTAGCCTAGTTGCTCTAGATATATCAAAGGCTTTTGACAGAGTATGGCACCCAGCTCTGTTGAATAAACTCCAAGCTATTGGTATACACTTAGTTCTAAGGAACTGGATTAAGAGCTTTCTTTCATGCCGTTCAATCAAGGTAGTATTGGATGGCGTCGAATCCAACCCCCACGCCATTTCGGCCGGAGTTCCCCAGGGGTCAATTCTTTCACCCGCACTTTTTCTAATCTTCATTAATGATCTGCTCTCAATCCCCTCCAACCCACTTCACTGCTTCGCTGATGACGGTACTCTGAATTTCTCTTACTCCTTCGACAATATAAGACAAGCACGTGCCAGACCTTGTCTTTACCACCGTCAACTGATGTCGGCTTCGATCAACCGGGATATCGAATCGATTCTTCATTGGGGCGAAATGAACCGCGTGGAATTCAATGCCACAAAAACGAAGCACTGTCTGATCTCCAACAAAAATTGTACCGACCTTCCTCCTGTCTCGGTGGATGGAGAGAATCTAACGGCTGACTCAACTCTCAACATCCTAGGGGTAACTTTAACGGAGCATCTGCGATGGAACGATCACATATTCCAAATCGCCAAACAAGCCTCCCAATGCCTTGGATTTCTCAAGAGATGCAAGTTCCTCCTCCAGCCAGCCGCATTGGCTACAATATACAAATCCTACATTCGGCCGCGCCTTGAATACAACTCACATATCTGGGCAGGCGCCCCAAAAACCACCTTGGCTTGTCTCGACAAGGTGCAAAATCGTGCCCTCAAACTCATTGGTGATGGCCCCTTTCGCGCCTCCATAGACACCTTGAGCCACCGTAGGAATGTAGCAGCCCTCTCCATACTTTATCGCTATTACCATGGCGACTGTTCCACCGAAATTCAGGACCTCCTGCCTGCACGGCAATACTTTTCCCGCAACACAAGACTAGCCCGCTCGGCTCACCCCCATACCCTACAGCCCCCTCGTTCACGCACAATACGGTTCAGAAGTTCGTTTATGAATAGAACAACTCGATTGTGGAATGATCTCCCGCAGTCGGTATTTCCGAACTCGTACAACATCTTAGAGTTCAAACGTGAGGTTCATCGTCATTTTCTTCTACACCCTCCAGACCCCCTCTAACCTTTCCTATTCTCCTCTATTCTTCAAACCAAGCTACTACTAGACATTGCACCATGAACTGAACGACATGACGGACTGGTAGTACAAAGGGTTACACCTAAGCTTGGTTTTTTCATATAAAAAAAAAAAAAAAAAAAAAAAAAACTCAAGTTTCTGTTATTTCTTTCACATAAAAGAATACACATTTACCTAAAAGATGAGCCTAATTACGTTGCTCTACTATAATCGGTCTAGAAGTTATTAAAGTTTAAGTAAATGGCAATTCGGCCATACAAGTTGCAAGTGAGGGGATATGAGTGCTTTAAATCATTACATTTACGAAGCTGTCAACCAATAGGTAGGCCATGAAGCTATTGAAACTAAGTGAAGTAAAAATTTCCAAAACTACCAATTTTTAGATTATTCAGCTGTTACTTATGGTTGAGTGTATTAAATATAGCCTACGAACTATTCTCAGACCTTCGGGGCTGTCCATAAATTACGTAATCAAGTTTTTCTTGATTTAAGACCCCCCTCCCCCCAGTGTAGGCAACAGTAATATTAAGGAAACCTCCCCCCCCCCCACTAAATAGTAATCATAATCATTTTAAAATTAGACATTTATTTTTATATTAAAATGTGATAATTCACAACCGTTGCGATCAAACATTCTCCTTGACTACGAGACGAGTAAAATTGACTACATTTGTCGATAATTCAGAATCCTACTTTTGCGATTTCAATTTCTGCAGTGCCGACGTAAGGAGATAAGAATATCAAAATGCATGTTTGAAAAAAATTTAATTTCAATTGATTACGTAATTTATAACGTTTACCCCCCGTCCCTCCTACCGTAATAAAACGTAAGAAATCAGCGTACCCCCCCTCCCCCTTAGATGATTACGTAATTTATGGACAGCCCCTTCCAAATATACACAAAAAATTTCATAAAAATCGGCCAACCCAGTTGTGACTCTTTTTTCTTCGCTGTTTGTAATAACATCTGTAATTTGGCTCGATGGTCCGATCCGCAATCAGCCCCGCGAATTGCAAGTACGTCTTTAAGCGTCGATCGGAATCTTGCGTTGATCAAAATGTAGTCTAACATCGCCGAGTCGTTACCGGATGCATTTCGCCAGGTGAGTTGGTGTTTGAGAGGATGGCGGTAAATACTATTGCCAACGATCAGGTTGTTTGACGCTGCGTGTCCGTGTCTTAATTTGCACATCGTTCCTTCCTATCCGGTTCGGCTCGAAGTACATATCATATTCAGGGTTGTTGGAGCTGATCGTAAAATCTACTTTCTATCCTTCGAGCTAAGCTTACTACCAGACATTGCACCATGGCACGTGAGTGATAGTCGAACTTGTATGTAGTATAAAAAGTGGCGAAGTTGCTAGGCCAAACAAACCTGAGTGAAGAATCTTTATGTAGACTTCTGAGCCCATTCAAGAGATCAGGCCTACAAACTCAGGTAGTAAACCCGATAATAGTGCAACAGGTCCCTTTCTTCGTGGGCAGTAGTCCTTGCACCTGTTGCATAACCGAAAGAAATAAATAAAGGATAATTAAAACAATAATAGGTTTCCATTTATTTTCCCTATGAATATTCTTCCCTAAATATTAAATCCTTTTCTCCGTTTAAATTATTATGCGAGAACACTGCAGTATGAAGTCTGCCATAATTACGTTGCCTGCACAATGTGTTCACAGCACACTTGCATAATTAAGTGTTTTACAGTTGAACACCTTGTTTAAAGCATGAAGTGTTAGCAAACACAATTTTGACAATCATCCAATTAAATTACTCCAAAATTTGCAGAAATTCAACGTTTACGCTTCGTCCTTCTCCTTCATTGCCTGAACTTGCCAGCGCCAGCAACTAAATCCTTTCGTGTTGTTGAAGGGAAACGATGCATGTTAGCAAGCCCTTTCAGGATGTTACAACATTATCCGAAAATAAATCCGGATGTAAGGGCCACACTTTCGTAGTTATGTTTCATGTAAAGACCAGAAGTAGTTGACCACGTACGGAAACTAAAATTGGAGTAAGCTCGGCGCAGGGTGGAGTTTTCGTGTTTTGATATTTCATGTTGTTTTTTCTGAACGAGTTTTAGTTGACTTATGGCGATGAACATTCCGGAATGTCAACACTTACTCTTTTAATATGTTAAATAAAGTATTTTTTAAACATCATCCCCGTTGAGAGAACTGCTTGCACTGCTTGCTTGCAAATGAGCTTTTGAATGTTCGGGGCTTAAACTTTTATAATTTAGAAATTTAATTTTCAGGAAAAACTTGGTCTAGGCGTAACCATTTTGAAATTGCAACAGAACTTCTGGGGGTTTAAATCTAATTTATTGTTTTAAACATGTTGCATTATCTATAAATGAATCATTGTTTTGTGTGTAATCGATGTTTGAAAATTTGACTGTATGAAATGATTGATTGAGAGCTGTTTGTGTTAGAAGACGTCAATAGGTTTATATTTATATGTAGTTTTTATGTGGGTTGGTAATTTTGTGATTGCGCTTGAAAAATTTGTCGGTATCCCTACTGGATTTTTTTATTTTCGCATTAAATAGATATGATTTGTGAAATCGGTTTGTTTTTTTAAATGAAATAAAAAGAAGTGAAAACGTTCTGAAAAAAGGATGGCAGTGGCGATAGTGGTGCCGAATGGTAAACACATGAAACGAAACGTAGCAGCAATAATATTGTGGTGCGTTTACATGTTACCTTCAGGGATCAACACAAAACACTTGGTAAACCGGTTTGTTATCATACTCTGGAGGTACATGGGTACATATTGCTTCACCAAGAGTTACAATACTTTCCTATCCTCCTTTTGGCCCGATTTTAATGTTAAAATTGGCTTTATTTGGTGATTGCCGCGGAGGCAGGAGAGCGTTTATTTTATGTCTTTATGATAGTAGCTATATAATTTTGTCAGTGCTGCTACAGTCCTACGATGGTTCAAGTCGTCGAAAGTGGAGCAAACAGGGTGGTCGTCAAATAATTTAAGGGCCTTTTTTGCACTTTATCTAACCATCCTAAGGTGGTTATCGAAGTGCCACCATAACTTCACCCACGGTTACGGATGGAGATGTGTTGAACTGTTTTTTTGAAATGAGATAGTACTTGGTTTTCTTGCGGCTGAATTCGACACAATTTTCGTTTCCCCACTCTAGAATCAGTTTAATGTCGTTATTAATAAGGTTAGACATTAGTGTACGGTCGTCAAGACAGGGTCTGGCAGGTGTCTGTCGTGCATCGAAGTCGTAAGAGTAACGCAGGGTACTGTCGTCAGAAAGTAGATCATTTATAAAAATAAGAAATAGCGCAGGTGATAAAATTTACCCCTTGGGGACCCCGCAGAGATCGGGTGTGATGCAGATTTGACGCCATCCAATACTACCTTAAATTGAACGGGCGGGAAGGAAACTCTCGATCCACTTCTGTAGAAGTGAGTCGACTTCAATAGCTAAAAGGGCTGAGTGCCATACTCTATCGAATGCCTTGGAGATATCCAGAGCAACCAGACTTGACTCACCAGATACATGCAGACTTCGGTTGATGTGTTCTGTAAGACAAACTAAAAGATCGTTCTGTCGTTTATGAGTAAGTTAGATATCCCTTAAGTTGTTTGTTGATTAACGTCTTCATGGTTTTGGAGAGATTAGAAGTTATTGCTATTGGGCGGTAGTTGGAGGGAAGGCTGGAGTCACCTTTTTTCGGAATGAGCTGAACATGGGCAAGTTTCGAAGAATCTGGATAAACTCCGGAGAAGTATGATTGGGGGAAAAGCTTACGCAGAGGTTTAGGTAAAGGTGAGGCGCCTTTTTTTTTTAAGACAACAAGAGGTATATATTGTCGGATGATTGTGGATAAAGGAAGGGGTTTAAGTTGTAGTGAAATTCTGCTTGATGGAGCTCACCAAGGACCAGAAGTTTTTGCTACCAGAGGCTGCATTAAGGAGTCTACTTCTCAATTTGTTTTCAAATAAAGTGATGGTGGCTTTGCAGGAATATCTTAGTTGTATGTACTCTAAATGGAGCGATTCACTCGGGAAACTCTTGTAAACTCGGAAGGCGGTTTCTTTAGTTTTTATTGTAATTTAATTATTAATTTGTAATTTATTAACTTCCCAGTATAGGAAGTTATTGTATATCGGTCCGAAAATCTAAATCGAAATTTTCGACGTATTTTCAACCTTTAAGGTCCCAGGAGCATTTTAAGCAAAAAATGGGGAGAAGTATGTGTGTGCGTACGTATGTGGTCATTTTTTTCTGCACGATATTGCGCGAACCAAAAAAGATATCGACTTCGTGAGGTGTCGTTCGAAGCGTTTTAACCGAAATATGATCTGAAAAGATTTTCATAAAATTCGGTCGAGCCGTTTTTTTTTGTTTAAACGACGTTTATGATTTTTGTACCTGCATGATTCCGCCCAAACTAAAAACTATATCGACTTCATTGAGGTGCCGAAAAAAGAGTATTAACGAAGAAATGCTCTGAAAAAAATTTCATAATATTCGGTCGGGCCTTTTTTATTTAAATAGAAAACTTCGGCTAATTGTCAGAAAGAACTTAAATTGACAAGTTTTGCTAATATCTAATAAACTCAATGGAATGAGACCCGTTCTAAACGTAGTGATCTTTTTTGGGTTTTGCACAGCGATAGCCTTCGAACAAAACATCACTTGTCAAAATCCGACAACCTTTCAAAATCGTGCAAAAATTTCGTTACTCTTTACAAACAGCGCGAATTTTTCAAACCTTGGTTTAGTAAATTTTGACGGGGAATTGTTTTCTACGCGTGATACAGTTTCAGGAAATTGCGGTTCATCCCGGGATTTCCGGCAGTTACCGCAAAATTTGTTCGTTTTGGTCAAGTCTGACAAGTACTTTACACTTACAGTTTTGCTAATATCTCCGGAAAGCTTTGGAATTTCCAAATGAAGTCGTTCGCTTCCCAGTTTGTCAACGGCGCTTCAACACGCTCAATACGAATTTGAACACGCGCTTTAGTGTAGCGATCGAAATACGGAGGAAATGTTTGTTTGCTAACGTTCAGTAAAAACAAATTCTCTAGAAAAATCTTGTGGATTTACTACTATTATAGTTATTTGAACTAGCTTCTCTCGGGATTTCTTTGTCATCAGTTCTGATACTAGCTAATTTTCCACTAGTGCTAAATGTATAATTGTTTTGTAAGAAGTCAGTTTATTCCATCTTCTTTCATCATACTGGGAAGTTAATCGTGTGGACCGAAAGGGTCAAACAGTTGCTCTAACTGGTTTGGGTGGGGTGAGAAATTCGAATGGGAAGTTAGCACTGACTAGGCAATGGTCCGAATTGCCAAGAGGTGAGTCAACTTCGGCGGAGTACCGTGGTGGATGAGAAGTCAGAAAAAGTTTAAGGAGATAGGTTCCTTGATCTGCAACATCAGGGACTCTCGTGTGGTGATCCACAATTTGATGTAAATTATTGGTTATGCAAAGAGCTTGCCAGAAAAGAAACACTGGTGCCATTTGACTAAGTCAGCCAGTTTTTTTTGTGAACATTGAAATCACTCGCATCGATGTTTGCACACTCAGGATTGGACGACAACAGTCCCGATATTTGTACGGAAATATTTTTTTTTTACTTATTATTAGGTGTTTTAATTTACACATAATAATCTGTTTTGAGCCCATGAAAGTCCTATCGGGCTTTACAATGTGAGATGGTTACAATACTTAAGTTGGTTTTAGTCTATATTTTAGAAGGGGGTCGTCGAAGAATGTCAGAAGTTATGGGGCAGTCGATGAGGAGGTGCCGTGCTTTTAGTAGTTATCCGATGCAGTGTGGGCAAGTAGGTGGAGTTTTTCTTTCGAACAGGTGTCTTTTGACCGCTAGGAAGTGTCCCAGTCGGAGTCGCGTGCGCAGCACCCTAGCGCCCTGTGGAGGATATCTCCCTGTGGGACAGAAGTCTATTTCCAGTGTGCGGCTAGGAAGGTATTTCTTGTGTTCCAATTGGCCTGTTTTTTGCCATGCATAATTTGGAGCATTGTTCTTCGTACAGTTGTAAAGTCGGTGTTCGTATTTCTCTATTAGAGGTCGTTTGTGTGCTTCCTTAGCTTCGGTGTCCGCTTGTTGGTTCCCACTTATTCCTATATGTGCGGGGCACCAGATAAGGCGTATTTTCTTGTCCGTGATGAGATGTCTTATTTGTTCTACAATCGGGTGCTTATTTTTCGTGTTATTGATTGAGTGGATTGAGGATAGGGAGTTGGTAATGATTAATGCAGGATCTGAACTTCGTGAATGCAAGCAGGCTTTGTATATAGCAGTTAATTCCGCTGTGTATATTGACGTCCACTCTGGCAATATTCCTACACTAACTAAGTTCCTTTCGTTATTGACTACCGCATAGGATACTTGTTCTGTCGTTTTTGATGCGTCTTTATAGTAGTGTTATTGTACTTGCTGTTGTTCCATTAGTCGGTTGAAAAGTCGTCTTGTAGCTGGGTTGTTCTGATTTTTGTATTTTGTCATGTCTGTCTTAATTTGACTGTGTTTGAATAGCCACGGAGGTATTGGAGTTCTCCTATCTTGTATTTCGGTAGGGAAGTAAAGCAGGTGGTTGGCAGTCTCTAGTAGCGTCCTTAACCCCAACACTAAGGCCGCTGGTTTTCTATAGTTGCTGAGATCCGTGTGAAATATGTGCGATATAGACTGGTGCAGTGGTGCTTGATAGTCGTGCATATTTTTGAGGATCACGTTTGTTGTGCGTTTGTGAGTTTGTTCGGTGATTGTAGGTAAAACCGCCTCTATTAAAAGTGCTTCGATTGGTGTCGTCCTTATACCTCCTAGGGCGATGCGTGCGGCGTTGTTTATTGCTTTCTGGATTTTATCTAGTGCGGTTTTTGGCGCATGTCCATAAGTCGTCAGTCCGTAATCAATTTTACCCATTACTACTTGCTTTGCAATTCTTAGGCCGCTATTACATTAGGATGCCATGGCAGCGTAGCCAGCAACGTAGCCATCTGGAATATGTACATTTGCATTATGAGTATTAGACCTGGCGACGGCCTGGCCACGTATCCAGAATGGAAGCGTGGCCATAGCGTTCACACATCCCAGATCTATTTGGCTACGTCGCCGGTGAATTTTTTTACTCCGATTAGCTGTCACTTTCCGTATTTTATTTGTTTTTATTGTTTTGTTGGAATGGAACTTTTCGATACGGAGATTTATTTTAAAAGCAGACCGGCGATTTTACTCAGAGGAATATTCAGATAGGGTAAAAAAGAAATAGGGTGTACCCAATAGCGCCTTTTATTCCTTTTCAAACCTCTGATGCCTTTTTGCGACACAAATACAACAACATTTTTTCTTCGATTTCCATTTTAAAAATAACATTTGACATTGGCATCTCACATTGGCCGCTGCATTTGGCAACTTGTAAAATTTGATGTAGCCATAGTTGCATTGCTGGCTACGCTGCCATGGCATCCTAATGTAATAGCGGCCTTATGGCTAGGTTAACAGGAGGCCCGTGCTTTTTTTGACAGATAACCTTGAGCATGTTGTTGCGTTTTTTAATATCCTCAGCCACCTCGTTTGCATGTTTCTTCCAACGTAGCGTTTTCGTCAGGTGTAACCCTAGCACTTTTAACTCTTTTTGTAGGAGTATTCTTCGGTTTCTCCAGTTTAGGGTGGTTGTTGTGCATCTTTGCTTCCTGCAGACGTGCAGAGCTTCTAGTTTGTCCTCTGATATGATTGCGCCGGTTGATTGGCACCATGTTTTTAACGCATCAAGTGCTGATTGGAGGGTGTTTTCGACCGAGTGTATATTGCCGGAAGAGTAAAGGACTACGTTGTCGGCGTATATATGATATATGAGATTGGGTGTTACAGACAGAGTTGAGGAGAGCTTGTATATGTATACATTAAATAAAGTAACCGATAAAGGTGAGCCTTGTGGTGTTCCAATTGCCAATGTCAAGACGTTGGAGCAAAAGCTTTTGTTTTTGATCATGATTTTGCGATCTGAAAGGAACGTTTTTATGGTTCGTATAAAGTTGTAGCCTGCGTTCCATTCCGTAAGTTGCTGGACGACCGCATTTCCTTGAAGTTTGTCATAAGCTTTTTCCAGATCTGCGGAGAGTAATATTCTGTGTTGTCTTCTTCCGATAGCACAGGCGAGATTGTGCTCCATTTCCTGAAGGAGTGATTGTGTTCCCCTTCCCGGTCTGTAGCCAGCAATTCCTTCTGGTAGCATTTGTTCTAGGAGCCAGTTTAATCTGTTGCTTAAAATTTTCTCTAGGATTTTAAACGATGTGGATAAAAGGGATAATGGTCTGATTTTGGTGGGGGAAATGATTTTGTTAGGTACCTCAAGGATGGGGCGGATCTCTGCTAGTTTCCAAGCCTGTGGAAGGCCGCCCGAGCTCAGCACCATATTGAAGAGCCTAGTTAGCCTGAGTAGATAGTTTGATGGGGCATTTTTCATCATCCCATAAGTGATTTTATCTAGGCCCGGCGTTGAACCTTTGTAAGAATCCAATACTTTTTGGATTTCTGTTAAGGTTATATGTTCATCTAGCGGGGAGTGGGGTCGGTTCCGGAGGGTTTCCAATTGCTGAAGTGTTGTTCTTTCATCTTGGCCTAAAGGAGTAGGAACTGCGTTGACATAGTTAGCGAGCTGATTGCCTATGATATGAACAATCTCGTGCGGGTCAACAACAATTCTATTTGGCAGCTCCAGTGCGGAGATACTGGTTCTTTTTCGACTTCCGAATACCGCTCTGATATTGCGCCAGTTTTCTTGTACTGAGCTATTTGGGTTTATACCGTCGAGGAAATTTTCCCACGCCTTGCGCTTTTCTTCTGCGATTGTTCTGCGCATTTTTGCATTGACTCTGCGATATATAATTGCATTTTCTGCTGTAGGGGATCTTTTGATTCGCTTCCATGCCTGGTTCTTCTATCGTATAAGCAGACGAACATCTTGGTTAAACCAGGTAGGGGTGTTTTTGTTGGCCCTTTGAGTTGGAGGCATACTGCAGCTAGCGGCATAGCTCTCCTCAATATTATGTAGTTGGTGTTGGAGGTCCATTCTTTTTGCTGGAGGTATTCCTGTACCTTTTGCTGAAACTTGTTCCAGGCAGCGCGTCGTTCGACGAATTGAGAGGAGTGCAGGAACTTTTCTGTATCTTGATTGATGTGCAAAATTATGGGCATGTGGTCGGTTTGGTTTGAATGCGTGGTTGTTGTCCAGGTGAGTCTTGGCGCTATATCCGGCGGCGATATTGAGAGATCTATGTTGGTTAGAGTATGTCGTGTTATGAACTAGGCGATCCTTCATTTAGGAGTATGTACTCAGTGTTCTCTAGCCAGTTGGCTATTTGGTTGCCTCTTGGTGTGTTATATTGCGATCCCCAGAATCGGTGGTGTGCATTAAAATCGCCGAGAATAAGTGCTGGTCGTCTTAATGGAGTGGTCAGTTTGTCTAGTTCTTCTGTTATGTTGCGTAGTTCTTGTTCGACGTATATACAGGCTATGTCAATTGTCAGTCCAGTATGAACCCTGAGTGCGAGCATGGGTGTGTTTTGGTTAACTATTGGTAGATTGTACCGCTAGGCCTCTTTTAACCATTAGGCTCCACTGGCTCTTGTGGAATGCGTGTTGTGTGTATATACGTCATATTGTTGGTACTTTCTAGGTGAGTTTATCGGGTCTGTGTGAGGTAGGTTCGTTTCCTGTAATGCTATTATGTCTGGTTTGTATCGTTTTATTAATATGTCCAGAGAGGCAGATTAGAGTAGAGTCCTGAAATGTTCCACTGCAGTATAGTAAGTTGTTTATTGCTGACATTATTCGTAGGTCTATGTCGTGCTTGGTTATTTATGTTAGCCATATTATTGTTTATAAATCTGTACTTTTTTGGCAAAAGTGGATTTTATTTCCATGTCTGAGTCTGCGTCAGTATCAAGGGATTTTTTTCTGTTTGGTGTGTTTGTATTAGCGTATACATTGTTTGCTGCTATAACTGTAATAGTGTTTTTAAGGGTATTTGTTGATAGGGATAGTAGTGCGTTTAATTGGCTGCTATCTGTTGGTTTGTTATCTGGTGTGAAGAGTATTTGCGTTTTTTGTGTGTTCGGGTAAGGTGACGTTATTGTAATAGTCTTTAGTTGGGGTTTATCGGTACTCTTTATTTTTTTATCTGAGTTGCCTTTTGATTGTAGTTCGTTTGTTCTAGTTGCATCATTGTTGAGGCTGGCTACGTGAGCCCAAGATTTTATATTGTTTACATTTTGTTTATTTACTTTATGGTTGTTAGTTTCTATCCTATTGTTAATTGCCGAGTTATGGGTTAGTGAGTTAGAGTGGATATCATTCACCTTTCCTGTGTGATGCTGTGTGCGTGTTCCTGGTACCATTGTTTCCTTGCCTCGAAGCGGCTAATACGTTGGTTGATTTATATCATTACAATTTCTTTTTCCCGAATGTAGATTGGGCTGTTTCTGTCTAACGTGGTGTGCATTCCCTCAATTTGGCAGCTAATGCAGTAGACTTTGGTGCAGGTGTGTGCTTCGCCTTCAGCTTTGGGCTCATTACAGGAAGGACATTTCGGTGTATCATTGCATCTAGATTCATGATGCCTAAATTGGTAACATCTGCGACATCAGTGGCGAAGGATACCATTTTTGCCTGCTAACTCTTTCATACAAGATGTTTACATATTGGGGCGCTTGATATGTTGTAAGCGTTATTAACAGCGTACCAGTTTTTATTTTTTGGTTATTTACGTTTGACCGCTTTAATTGTTGGGGTTGTCATATTTGATACCTTCAAGAATGTCTTCTTCGCTGACATTTTTCAAGTTGGGCATGCGGATGGTTGCTTTCGACTCATTAAGTTTGTCAAAGAGAGTCGCTTTGCTTCATAATTAGCAATAGTCTTCATATTTTTTATTAGCTTGCTCGCTTCCAACTCATTTGGATTTGGGAGTAGCAGAAGGTATTTGCCGTCCCTCAGCGCCCTGCAACTTTTAACGTTCCAAGTGTACATTTGTAGGGTTTTTTGTACGAGGAATGGATTGAGTTCAGTGATTTTTATATTTGGGATCTTGCCCAATTGAGAAGAAATTCTGCGTTTCAGCCGGTGTTGGATTCAGTGGCTCATTGTCTATTGTCTTTCGTTTTTTGACTTTTTTGGAGCAAATGGATTGCAAAGGAGCCCTAGCGCGGGCGCCATGTATGCAGTGGTTGTGATCAGCCGAGGGGTCGGTGAAAGTCGTGCGCTGGGCTGCTATTAAATAACTGTTTGTTCCTTGTTGTTGCAGATCTGATTTCCTAGGAAACGCCTATTAAATTATTTACCTTCCGTTTGGACTTTTAACTTTGATCACTTCTGGTGAATTTCATGCTTTGTTACATTTATAAACTTGGAAAAAGCTTCCGATAGCCTTCGGTCTGTCCTCACGACGAGTTCAAACAAGACTGTCGAAAATATTATCAAATGATAAAGTGGAGGCTTCGTTACTTACGCTAGGGCTTCTGCATAGGAAGTTAAAGAACATGACGTGGCTTTGGAAGATGATTTTAATCCAAAGATAGTTAAAATCTGAAGACGTGCTCGGATATATTTTATAATAAGCCACGTCATCCCTAACATAGATGGCAATAACCCTATGAGGGGAGAGATTGTGCCCTAAAGTTCACCCCGACACCTTATAATGACCTAAGTCAGTATCGGATGGTATTTGGGTTTCATTAAGTGCGAAGATTGGAAATTCAACAAATGGCACTCAACAAAAGAGAAATTCCTATGAAGGTTACGTGATCACAATCGATTACATTTTCCGGGATATTTCCCTAAACTACATTTTTGCCGCAAACATCAGAGTCAATAAAATATGTCCCCGTCAAAGTGTTATGCCTTTTGAAACGGGGCAAATTTCATCGACCGACTGATGTGGCCGCGACACCTGCAGGTCCAGGATGCAAGAGACGGAAGCAAGGGTAAAGATTTTTTCAAACGCCGTGACACAAAAAATTTGAGCAGTTCTGCGCACCTCGTTGCCAAATTTTATAAATATTGTTCTATTTTTTCCCCTCATTTTAGTTAAAACGGCAACAAACACAGAAAAAACTCAACAAAATAATTTGGGAAGGGATGCGCGCATGCCGAATGAATAAAGTTAATTTATCTTTCTATGTGTTGAGCAGGGCTTTTAAATACATGTAAAGCCCCTGCTCAACAAAGGCAGTTTATTCAACATAATAAGCATAATTTTACTTTAATTATGCGAAATATTTCTCATTTTTAAATTTAAAATAATTTAAAAAAATGCTGAAAAAAATTCCTTTGAATAAATGAGCGTTTTCATTCATAAACCGACAGTTCCCCGCAGTCCCAAGCAGCACAACCTCCCCGAGCAGAAGCGCATATGCGACTCGCAGGAAACATCAACAATCTAGTAATCAAAGTGATAAAAACAAAAATTTCGTATTTCTTTAGAAGAAATGCTACAAATTATTTCTGTAGCAAATGTGTAAAATACAAAAACCTTAAAATAAAAAAATATATAAAAAGGGACGTTTTTCATTCATAATTGGTAATTTTTTTAAATAATCATTGAAGCTCCAGAAAAATACACCTCCCTCCAGCAATACGCAGTCGTGACTGAATAAATGGCAGCAAGTTGTTTGCAAAGTCTAGAAATTAACAAGTCTTTCATCTTCATATGGTTAATGAGTGAAAGGCGAACAGCTATATGCAAAAGTTCTTCAAATGACGATGTCAGGCTACCAGAGAGAGAATGCAAGATTTTTATACGCGTTTGCACACAACTAAACAGCGGAAACTTTTATGAGTTGATATAGGGATAAACTTAATGTATTGGTGCGTATTTGCTCGTTTGTTTTGATTTATCAAAGAAAACAGCTGATTCAATTTTCTTTCCTTTTCTGTTCTGCATACTTTATCGTAAAGAGAGAATCTGGCTTTATCTCGCTGAATTCACAAAGTATGCGTCGATTTTTGCTCAGCAGCAAGACCCTCTCAACTACAGGCCATGCAGTTTTATTGGGCACTAATACAACAATTGCTGAGAATGGTCCCAAAATTTGACAGTTGCTGAGAATTTAATGGCGCAGAGTACGTTCGCGAGTGTTTTCGTCATAGTTTTGTGGTAAAAAGTGGTAAATTATTGAAATTTATCGCTTTAAACCATACAAGGATTATCAGTGATTATTTCTTTAGTGATTTAATAAAAAAATATATAAAAAAATAGTGATTTAGTGTATTTTTGGTGTCTTAATTGTTGAGGTGATCAATTTATTTTACATTCGCGGTGTTTATTTCGTGTATATTAAGGGAAAATATGCTGAATATTTAATTAAAAGTGATTTTAAAGTCATTAATTAATTTATTTTGCAATTATTACTAAACATATAAGTACAGAAAAGTGCGAATGGAAAAGTGAATAAGAGAAGTGTTTTTCGGCACCTATATTTTTAATAATAATATCATAATATATGTATTAATCACTTTAAAATCACTTTTAATTCCATAACTACACAAAACATTAAATATTCAACATTTTTTTCGTAAATAAACATGAAAAAACACCGTGAATGTGAAAAAAAGTTGATCGCCTTAACAATTTGAACACTTAAACACACTTAATCACCAAATTTGTTTTATTTTTTTTAATGAAATCACTAAAAAACTATTCACTGATAAATCCAAGTGCAGTTAAAAGTGTTAAAATACAATATTTTATCACTTTTTACTGCAAAATAAACACAAAAATTCTGCGCGTACGGCTTCCGCGCCATGTTACTCCGGTGTGTGGTGACTTTTGGGACCATTACCACCACCACGAAAAATACATCTACGAGGCCTGTAGTTGAGAGGGTCTTGTCAGCAGTGATGTTCATATAGGCACGCACACAACTAACGGGGGGAAATTTTGTATGAAGATGAAAGACTTGTTATTACTAGACTTTGGTTGTTTGATGGGAGGAGCTAAATAAAGCTGGGTCCGAGCTTTTAAAAATTTTTAAGAGCTTTGCTGGGGTAGATGCGCGGAATGTCACGACGATTGAAAAAATCTATACTTATTTGTGTCGTTCGTCGGTCCAGTGGGTCGGTTTTGTCTACTACGCGAACTGAGATCCCATGAGCTTTTCGCCGTACGGCCTCAGACAAAAGTGCGCATGAGCTTTCAAATTTGTGAATCGTAAGTAAATTGAGCAAAGAAAATAATTTTCATTTGAAAGGCCGTACGCGCCTTTGAAAAGCCCGTATTGTGTAGACGTACAATTTACCTTTTTAAGCACAGCCTTTTGTCCGTGCAGTTTGGCTGTACTGCCTTCGCCATTAAAAATATCGTAAAAAGCCATTAAACTCACAAATATAAAAGAGGCAAAAGCGCGTAGTGTGGATGCACCATTGTAAAGGGTGATGGGGCGGGCCTTGGCGTTAGACTGCGCTGGCGCTCATTTCTTTCGCTGATTTTTTTGTGTTTCTTTGTGCACGTTTTTTTTTAGTATTTGCTTTTTTTTGTCGGCGTGTTGTTCAGAGATCAGATCAGCACACTTCCGTTCACTTCGCTATCTTAGCCCAAACATTATAACGATACAAATTTTACGATGGCAAGCTAGATACCATCGTCCCAAAACCGAGGTCGGTTTCCGAGCAGTTGTAGAACCGAACGAAATTGTTTCTTATAAAATAAATAAGTATGTTCTTTCACAAAATCCTTATATGTGATCACGGTCAATCCTTTCGCATTAGACAATACTTCCGAGATACTTTTTCAATATAACAACCATTCATGTACTTAGACGTTCTATTTTCTTTATAAATTATATCGAAATGAATATTCCAACCACGTATGCTTCCGAGAAGATTGAACTTTCCTATAAAATCAATCAAACTTTTTCGGCGAAATTCCATCTAGAAAACAAAGGCTTGAAACTTTACTACATCATTAGTTTTCGCCATTCGATATCGTTCCATTAAGGTAGACAAAAGTAGAGATACACTTGCGTTCTCCTTCGGCATTGGTGTAAACTTTTAAAGTAGCGAGGCTATAAACTTGATTGCTTAACTCTTTAATGGTCTAAAAAAGATTTTGAACTTAGGGCGAAATACTGTGGAGTGACATGAGCGATTACCAGCGATTTTGTTGCTCCTTTCAAATGAAATCTCTCGAAAGTTGAGGGTCTTGAGCGGTTTCTCTTTGGTGGGGTTCTCTTCGACTCTTTTCGAAGGATATGCTGAAGGAAGCTTTTGCGAGCATGCCCTGTTGTAGAAAGTTTCAAGGATATAGCTTTGGCTCTGATTTTGATGTAACTGAAGAGAATGTTGGTGTTTTTTTCCCTGACCTTGCTGAATGCCAGCGTGGTCCAAGAAGCAGCATCCACAGCCATATAACGGTTATCTCCAGTTGTTAGGACGAAAATCAGTAGACAACAAGCTGTCATTGACGCACGTTTATGCTGATTCGCGCCAAACCCTTTTTGCTTAGTACCGGTGTTCCGAGTACGCGATTACCATACTTACGTTCTTCCTCCCTCTAGCTGCGATTATGGAATTTTCCGGTTAAGATCGACGCGGGTTGTATATTTTTTTTTTCTGTTACATCTCAGTGAGGTTACTACACTTCAGTTGGATTTGGTGATTTATATTATATCCTTTCGAAGTAAATCGAGGGATTAAATGAAGTTGCAAAAATTCAATTTGTGAGCAAATATTTGTGGCTTTGAATGTGAAGTGGTGTTTCCTGATAATCTTATCTGGTTGTATTTTGCATGTTCATATTTTTTTTTTTGAAAAATAAGTGCTCAACGAATGTTTAATATACAAATAAAGTTCAAGGTGAATAGTGTATATATTGTTGGATTATATTTAAGCGGATTACTCTTCTATCAAGGACATTTTTTCATCGACACTCGACACCAGGTGAGTCGATGCACAGTGTATTAGCATTTTTGTTTTTGTATTTTGAAATTTTTTTTCGCTTCCAGTATCAGAGCTAAATAAATATATTGCTACGATGGATAAAGTATGTTATATGAAATATATCCTTTTTGTGGGTCGAATCAATAACATACATCTCGTATTTTGTTGGTTTTGTCAAGGAAAGAGACAGAGGGCGTTCATTCATTATTCATCAGAAGTCCTGACAAAGGTCTTGCTAGAAAGGGATTTTGCAGACAAGTAAGAGGGGGTAGGATTGGCATACAGCATGTACATTCTTCGTTACATATGAGTTTTTGACACTCACACTTTGTGTCCTGTTAAGACAAACATTGAATGCCAAAACGGAAGCGGCGTTTTCTTCGTTTTTTTTTAAATTTTAAACATACCTTCAGTAATCCCTTTAGATTCTTAAAGATCCTTCTAATACCTTCTTATCATACACACTATATTACCATCGTCTGGGGTTCGTTTTAAATTTGACTTTGTTACAACCACAAAATATAATATACTATGTGTATACATATACATGTATAAAATTTTCATTGAAGGTAAAAAGCATAAAACATTTTTTTTTTTAATTTTTTTTTTTTGGGCAATGAAGATTTCCCATGGGTACTGAATACATTTAACCCTGTTTCAGCCATGAAAACTAAATAAATGTAACGATGACTTTATGAACCTTTTAAAAAGTGTTACGAAAAGGATTGGATATTTGAAACCACATGTTATAATTTATTTACAAATATTTTGCAGCTGTGGTGTGTGATATTGTGTTGCTACAGCCTTAGCACATTTTCTGTCTTGATGCTCTTCTGAAAATTTGCACAAATTATCATCAGTGGGGATATGCGGTTTTGTGGGTTCCTTTCCGTATTATTTTTTTTTTTTGGGGATTTTCTTTGAAAATCTTAAATCACTTGGAAAATTTCAATTTATTTTTCATGATGATTTATTTTTAGTGCTTATGTGGCGTGATAAAAATTTATTTATATATTTTTAGTATAATTTTATATTAAGTGAAATACATTTTTTTTTTCTAATTTCAAAGTGAAAAGTCCTGTTTAAAATTCTATGTAAGAATATAATAATTAACGATTACGTTAGGGGCAACCGGGGTAATTGTGACGCGAAAACAAAAAGTTGAACTTCAAACAGCTGTAGTTTTTATAAACAATAATTAATAACTTTTGTAATCGTGTAAATACCTTATTTAAATCTTCTGAAACAACAATGAAACGTTATAATATGTAAAAAAAACATGGGAGACTAACAATAACAAGTTTTGTAACTTGACTAAAACGTCACAATTACCCCTACAGTCCGGGGTAAATTGTGACGCGATATGGGGTAATTGTGACTTAGTGAATAATTGTTGTTAAAATATTATAGTAACGTACAAAATTGAACAAAACAACTGAACAATGTTATAATAACAAAAATTATACTTTACTTTATGTTTATATTATTATTTATTAATAATTTTCATAAAACTTTGTCTCGGTACATGGTATCTAAAATGGCAAATGGTATCTGGTATGGCAAATCTAATTAAAAGTTTTAATCATAATTCGTGAACAAATCACAATCGTTCCGTTTCACTTCTTTGGTTTTCTTCCGCGTTTTTTCTGTTCTTTCGCAGGTTCATTTTCTTTTTCGAGGCTTTCTTTTTTGGTTTTTTTCGTCGTCAACTTTCTCTTCTTCACTTCCTCCGCGTAGTTAGCCGTTGTTATCATCTCAGCAACGTCTATTCTTCTTCTTCTGATTTTTGTTTGATCTGCCGGTTTGATTTTTTCCAAAATCAACTCCTCCATGGTTACCTTGTTACCACGATCGGTGAGTGGTAATTTCGGCACTTGTTCAGCAGGTTGGTCGAGTGTTTCCGCACTGCTGTTGTTTGGCTGGACGTTCATAGCTTCCTGGGAGTTCTGTTCACGTGAGGTGCTGGATGTCGCCACTGCTGGTCGTTCTGACTGAGATGTTTCTTGTCCTGTGAAATTAAAAATTGATTGATCTGGTGTTTAGTTTTAAATTTTGATTTAATGAAAATCGTAATATTACCTTGCACAAATGCTTTGTATCTTCTGAGTTTTTCAGGGTGATAACTCGACTCTGGTATCGCAGATTGGTTCACTCTCATCGGATGATTTATGTCGAAGATCCCAGTATGTTTGAATCCACTCTTCAGGTTTGCTTCCCAGTTGAATCCAGCCCATGTTTTACCAAGGACGTTGGAAAAGTGTGTTTTCGACAGCCGTTTTCCGATGTTCGCTTTTGCCCACGAACATAAATTTTTGTCCCAGTCACTTTTCAAACTGCGAAACACACAAACATCCAATGGCTGCAAAATGTGCGACGTGTGTGGCGGTAACTTCAAAATAGCAACGTTGTGCGAAATCGCCAACTGGATCAGCTCGAAGCTAACGTGAGATAGGTGACCATCATAAATCACCAAGTTTTTGGGTTCATTGGATATATGAGGCAACAAAAAATTTTTGAACCAGTGGAAAAACGCTCGCTCAGTCATCCAACCTTTTTCCGTAATGTGGTAGCTTGTGCCTGGGTATTCTTCGTTTCCCATCATGTTGTCCCAAAACTGCTTTCCTAAAAACAAGTATCAAATGAAATTTAATTTGAATTGTAATTAATAATTGAATGTACTTCGTTATTTACCTTTGTGGAAAATTGACGGTGGTAAAACACGTCCAGCAGCGTTACCACAGGCCAAAACAGTAGTTGTCTCTTTTCCACTTCCTCCAGTTTGGACTCTTACAGCCTCTCCTTTTTTTGCGACACGGCGAGTTGTACCGCCGGGATCACTGTTGAATCCTGATTCGTCCAAATTCCAGATGCATTGCGGTTTGCTTAACAAACCGAGTGTTTTCAAAGCACGCAGCAGTTTGACGAAAAAGTCCATAACTATAAAAGGGTCACCAGACTGCCTTGTTCGTGAGCTTTCCATTCGTTCTGGTTTTCGCAAACTCAAGCCATATCGATTTTTGAAGCTGATCCACCAATCATCTCCAGGCCTGTTGTTTTTGAATCTTGTTCGGATTTCATTCTTTGTCACGTATTCTTGAATCAAATCTAAAACTTCAGATTTGCTCAATCCAAATCCCCATTTATTCAGAGCGCTGATACTTTCGACTAAGATTTTTTCGACTTCCGGACTTAATTCGGGTTTTCTTCCTTTGTGCGGCGCCAAACCACCAACTGCTGGCCTTTTGTTCCATCCTTTCATCCTTGAAATTAATGTTGAACGAGGTATCTGGAACTTCGCAGCAGCTTCTATAAAATTACTTCTCTTGCTGAGGATTTCTTCAACTGCCAATTTTAGTTGGTCCTCCGTCCAACTCTGTCTTTTGTTTGCTTTTGGTGTGTAATGCCGTGGCATGGTCTAAATTATGAGTTCAAAAAACACTTCGTATCGCACCGGCTTGTCGAGGCGCACTGCAACATGCGTGCGCTGGCGTCACATTTACCCCACTAGGCTGCGTCACATTTCCCCCGCAGTTTGAAAATAGTATGGGGTAATTGTGATTTGCAATTTATTATTAATATTTTGCATTACCAAATCAGGTAACATCCATTGAATGTTGTTTTGAATATATAAGAACTTAAAAATAACACTGACATTGTTTTTAAGTAGCTTATTCACATAAAAAACGACTTTGAAGTATTTACTACAAACTTTCATAACCAAACTTTTTTGTACCTCAGCATTAATTCGTAAAAATATATCACTAAAAAATTGTTTTCATATTCAGAACTTTTTCAAATCGAAAGATAAAGGATCATTTATGAACAGACAGTGCAAATTAAAGTCTTTTTTAATGTTTTAATTACTCAAAAAAGACATGTCACATATTACCCCGTTGTCACAATTACCCCGGTTGCCCCTATATGAATAAATTATGCTAAGATAAAAGGAAAACTTTTTAGTTAAGTGGAAAAAAGAAAAAAGTTTTGTGTCAGCGACTTATAAGCTCGAATATAATTTCCGAGAACCTTATTGGTAATTAATTCCTTACAACATCAGCCCCCTAAAAATTATAATTTAATTTAAGATAAGTTTTTTTTATAATCCTTAAAGATCAATTCTCTGTAAATTGTGAAATAAATATATGTATCAAGGAACACGCCTCGAAAATTTTCCTTAACGCAATTTCCCTTCCCAAATGACGGATGACTTCTAATTCGATATACTTTATTTTCGATCCACATACATTATCCTTCAAAATAAGCCCTTGAGTGGCTTTTTTTCATATGAATATCATCTGGAATTATGCGACATTTAGCATTAATTTTTAATGTGTGATATGGTTATTTGAAATTCATACCCGAAAAGTGGTTCGGTTAGCGACGGCATTTGTGGTTTTTGTTTGTTGGTTTGATAAAATAAAACACGTTTCAATTTATTATTAAAAATTTGTGTGTGTGTAAAAAATATTAAATGTTTTGTGTTGTCAATTGGTTTTTGGGTTTTTGAACTTTTGGTTTTCTTATTAAATGTGATATAAGGTAAATGTTCCATATTCCGGGCTATTAAGGGTTTTGAAACTTTGTTTATTAATTTGTTACTGTTGGAATAAAGGTAGCCATGGGAAAGGTGTTTGATCATAATTATAAAACTGTTCTCTCAGGTATTTTATGCGTTTCAGGGATATTAAATGGTACATTATGTTTTATATTCATGAGATTTGAAACCACTTATTTGTCCTACAAAATTCAACTCCGTAACTTATTCCGTGCTAATAAGTCCTTAATTTTGACATATTTTTAAATGACAGTTCTGCAAATAATATGGAACATACGTTTTTTTTATGTGGAAGAGTCTAAGCTTAAGTGCCATATTTTATACTACCAGTCCGTGATGTCGTTCATTTTATGGTGCACTGTCTAGTAGTAATCTTAGCTCGAAGATAGAAAAAGGATGTGGTAGATTAAGCGTAGTATGGAGAAGGCAGTGCTTATTTATTTAGAGTATTAAGTGACATTGTCAAAATTTATGATACGCTCTGACTCATACTAGGACTTCTTTTTAAAAATTTTTCATACCAGTGCCTGCTGGGAATATCCTCTTTAAAAATAACTATTAGGAATTTTGAGCTAATTTTGATAAATAATGAGCAGCTGATCTTTGATGATTGGAAACCCAATTTCTGTCAAATACTTCACCCATTAACAAATTAGATCCTCTTCATTTTTATTGAACTATAGAGGCCCTGTGTATTTTCATAGCTTCACGCTGGATAGACTCCAAGGCTCTTTAAATCCAAGTATCTAACCATAACGGCTAAACTTTTACTATATAAGACGATGGTCTTATAGAGTAAAATATGGATAGTCACATATGGGTAATTTCACGAAACCGTTCTGCGTCGGGAGGAATATCTCAATTTTTTCTTTGAGTTGCGACATCCCTGAAACCAATATCAGTTGATAGGTTGAGGACCAGGGCGGTAATTTTCGCACGTGAACAATAATTTTGAGTTCAGGTACTTTTCCGGTGGAGGTTAGAAAGGTTAAAAAATTGAGCTGAATATCAGCAAATATCTACTCAAAATAGCTGAAGAAAAATTGCCACAGAAGTGACCCTTCAGCTCCAAATTATTTGTACAAGTTATCAAATTGTAGATTTTTGAACATAGAACCTGGAGAATGATGTGTGGAAATGAAATGCCTTCCGATTTTTTTAAGTTTGGCTCTAGGAAGTTAATTTTATTCGGCGTGTTCAGAGGAAATCATTCTGTACTAAACATGACCACAGCTGAGATACCGTATTTTCCATTTTGTAGTATAACAGCACAAAATGTAGGTATTTGAACATGGAATAACATGACAAAACTTGCTTGAATGTCGCTTTCTCTATTTTCGATTTAATATTTGAAAATATACGTTTTTTGCCGTTTTCATCGAAAAGCGACTTGCCGGATACGGAATTGCACGTTTTGACATGGAGAGCCTGCAAGTGAGGCTTGCCTCTCAAGTTACATTTCTTTGAAAATGCTCATATTTTTCGACGGTAGGTATCCGGTGGAGGTTCTATAGGGGTAGAGGGCCGTCCGCTCCCCACAAAGAAGAAATTTTTGTATGTATCCAATGATATATCTATGTGTACGAGTATATATTCAATATAAAGTTGTTTCCGGTGGTCCCTTGCCAATCCAGAAAAACAGCTGAAAAGACTAAAAAATGTGCATTTTAGAATTGATTTTTTTTTATGAAAAAACCAAGCTTAGATGTAACCCTTTGTACTACCAGTCCGACATATCGTTCAGTTCATGGTGCAATGTCTAGTAGTAAGCTTGGTTTGAAGAATAGAGGAGAATAGGAAAGGTTAGAGGGGGTCTGGAGGGTGTAGAAGAAAATGACGATGAACCTCACGTTTGAACTCTAAGATGTTGTACGAGTTCGGAAATACTGACTGCGGGAGATTATTCCACAGTCGAGTAGTTCTATTCATAAACGAACTTCTAAACCGTATTGTGCGTGAACGGGGGGGCTGTAGGGTAAGGGGGTGAGCCGAGCGGGCTAGTCTTGTGTTGCGGGAAAAGTATTGCCAATATAAGCCAATATAAGTATAGCAAATATTCCACATCTCTTTTACGCCGATGATCTCAAAATTTATAGTGTCATTAAGACCGAAACTGATGCTGCCTTCTTGCAGACAAAGCTCAATGCCCTACTTCTTGGTTTCATTAAGAGGAGAGCCAAAGAATTTGGTAATGTATGGGTCACAAAAACACTCTTCTGTTCTTTAGTCCGCCCTATCCTGGAATATGCGTGTCCTATCTGGGATCCTATATTCCAAGTGAGCAGTAGGAGGATCGAATCCATTCAAAAGAGATTTCTTCTTTTTGCGCTGAGACATCTACACAACCCCCATGACTACCAAACCCTGCCGCACTACTTGGACAGGCTCAAAGTGCTTGATCTCATGCCGTTGTCTAGCAGGAGGAAACTGCTCATATCTTGCGTTGCCTTTGACGTCCTAAGTGGAAAGCTTAAAGTGCAGTTTCTGTCGGACAGAATCAAATTCAATGATGTAGTTCGACACACACGACACACTAAACTACTTAGGGAATATCCACACCGCACCGATTACGCAAGGAACGAGCCCGTCAACAGATGCTGTATGGTTTTTAATAGCCATAGCTCCTCTTTCTCCCCTTCCCTAAACAAGGCATCCTCAAATCCCTACTAACATAACCCCTTCTGACAATAGTAGGTTATTAGTAGCTATCAGTAGTTATAGTAATATTATATTATATTATAAAAGATGTTTAATCTAAGTACATATATGTATACCTAGTTTAAGTGTGCCTTGTTTGGCGAATAATAAATAAATAAAGAGCAGATCATTAATGAAGATTAGAAAAAGTGCGGGTGAGAGAATTGACCCCTGGGGAACTCCGGCCGAAATGGCGTGGGGGTTGGATTCGACGCCATCCAATACTACCTTGATTGAACGGCCTGAAAGAAAGCTCTTAATACAGTTCCTTAAAACTAAGTGTATACCAATAGCTTGGAGTTTATTCAACAGAGCTGGGTGCCATACTCTGTCAAAAGCCTTTGATATATCCAGAGCAACTAGGCTAGACTCACCAAAGCTGTGAATGCTTTGGTTGATACGCTCGGTTAAACACACAAGCAGATCGCCAGTAGACCGTTTAGATCTGAAGCCGTATTGCCTGTCGTGTATAATTTGGTTGGATTCTAGATATTTCATGAGCTTTTTATTGATTATTGTCTCCATGATTTTGGAGAGAACAGAAGTAATTGCTATTGGGCGGTAGTTTAAGGGGTCGCTGGCTTCACCTTTTTTTGGGATTGGCTGAACATGAGCTAGTTTCCAAGAGTCGGGATACACTCCGGAGAAGTAAGACAGGGCAAAAAGTTTGCGCAGAGGTTTAGCCAAAGGTGAGGCACATTTTTTAAGTACCATAGGGGGGATTTTGTCGGGACCAGTGGATTTATTGGCGTCGAGTTCTTTGAGACACCTAAACACCTCGCGAGTCCTGAAGTGAACTCCGTCCATTGAGTGGGTGGCATTCTCGAGAGGGGGTGACATAGCAGCATCGGGTAAAGAAGAATTTGCGGCGAACAGAGAAGCTAATAGGTCGGCCTTGGGTTTGCTTTCTGTTATCACTTCCTTGTTGTGAATAAAAGGAGGTGTTGAGGAGGAAGTAAGATTTTTCTTGATGGCAGTTACCAAGGACCAGAAGTTTTTGCTGCCTGTAGTGGAGTTAAGAATCTTACTTCTCAATCTATCATCAAATGATGATTTGACTTTCCTAATGATGGAGTTACAGGAGTTTTTAAGTTTGACGTACTCATGACGAAGTGGCTCATTAGGCGAACGTCTTTATGCTCTATAGGCGGCTTCTTTAGCTTTGATTGCATTCATACATTCCCCATTGAACCATTTGTTCGGCCTAGGCTTCACAGGTTTGGTAGAGTGAGGGATGAACAAGCGCATGCATACCCGCTCGAATAAATTTGGTGACACAGAGGGCCGCATAGTTCGCATTGGCATTTACGGAAACACAAATCCCAGTCAGTGGCCTGGAAAAAGCGAATAAGACCCAACCAGTTGGCTTTCCCATAGTGCCACACAGTTCTTTTAGGAGCTGTGGTGGTTGTGGTCGAGGATGGATATGGGAAATAGGCGCTAATTAGTTTATGGTCCGAGTTGCCAAGGGGTGAGCTAACCTTGATGGAGTACCGCGGAAGTAAGAAACAGGTCAAGGAGATGGGCTCCTTGACCTGGAATATCAGGGATTCTCGTCGGACATTTGACAATTTGGTGCAAGTTGTTGAGGCTCGCAAAGAGCTCGGCGTCTTTGCCAGGAACACTGGTGCCATTTGAGTAATTTAGCCAATGTACATTGTGAACGTTGAAATCACCCGCAACAATGATTTCGCTTTCCGGGTGGGAAAATAAAAATCCGGAAATCTGTTCGGAAATAGCATCGAAGGCTGAGGTGGTGGCCTCATTACTAATATTAGGACTCCTATATAAAAAACAGAAAAATATGACGTGGCTATGGATAATTATTTTAATCCAAAGATGATTAAAATCAGAGGATGTACTACTGTACACCTTCTGAAAGGCCCCCGAATGTTAAAAAAATTGATTATAAAATCATTGTCACATTGGGGACTGTTTTGCGTGAGGTCCATGACCTCATTTGTAGCCGGCTGCACCGGCGATGCATCCATCGGAGCTAACGGGAATAGCCTTGTTGCAGTGTTATGCCTGCTAAAACAAGACGACTCCCATCAGCTGACCGATTAAGGCTGGTCGTCCACTGGAAGCGTATTCGAGCGGCTTCGCGCTACGGCCATACATATGAGCGGCTACAAGCGGCTCATTTGTATGGTCGAAGCGCGAAGCCGCTCGAATACGCTTCCAGTGGACGACCAGCCTAAGGCTGCAGCGCCGGAGCGACCGGCAGGAAGCGCGGGAAGCGGGTGGAGGAGACTTACTTGTTGTCCGTCGGTCCTTCGGTTATTGTTGTTGTTGTTGGTGGCCTTCACTTAGTTTTTTTTGTGTTATTATTAATTTTTTATGTTATTGTTTGTTTTGTGGTTTATGTTATTATTTGGTGGATGTATTAAGTTTTTTTGTGTAATATGTTTTTTCTTTGTGTTGTTTTGTGATTATATTTATTGTTTATTGCGGTTTATTTTTATTTTTTTGCGGTATAATCGGACTGGCGACAACACACGCCCGCACTTCACCGAGGCACAGTCCAGACGCCAATTCGAATGATGTTATTTGAAAGCGGAGGAAGCGATAGTCGCGCGCCCTCTTCTCGTGCGTTCAAAAATCTATGATATCACACCCTCTGCCCTACTTTTGATCATAGGTACGGTCAAAAAATCTCATCCGGGAGATGCTCTTCATTGTTAAAAACAGATAAAATATGAGTATTTTCAAAGGAATTTAACTGTGTAGGTCAAGTCGCGACAATTGCACGCTCTCTGTCAACTTATTCTTCATTCAAAAATCTACAATGCCGTACCAAGCTTCCGGTCGCTTTTTGATTGTAGGTGTCGACAAAAACTATCTGGCAGAGTAAAATCGTTGAAAACACTCAAAAAATGTACATTTTCAAAAGGACATAGCTTGAGAGGCAACAGGAGCGACACTTAAGCCGTTTTTATCGTCTGATTCTTTGATCAAAACCTTTACAATGATCATTTCATATAAAAAATTAGTAAAAATTATTTCAAAGATAGGTATTCGCACTACACGCATCTCTATTAACTTGTATTTTTACATGTTATTTAAATGGAGAGCCTATGCTCCATGTTAAAACGTATCTTTTTCTGGCACTTGCGATGGAAAGAGTATCATAAAGCATATGTCCGGTTTCCTTCAACCAGGATGAATCATGGTCACGTACTTTGAGCCTAATCCAGAGCGACCCGTGTTTATGTCCAGTTAAAGAAAAAATATCTTTGTGTTCGCACAAAAATTTCCAGTTCTAAGTGATCTCACTGCACCTTACAAGAGAGCACACATAACCATGAAAGGAGGAACTTTTCAAGCCCATAGAATTTGTCAAAATTAGTAGAAAATCAATAAATGCAAGTCGATAACTTGTGACCCTGTCCAAAACACTTGAAAAGTTTTATACTTTTGCTGGTGTTCACATCTTAATACATGTGACGACGTAAGGAGTATTTTGAGCAACGTTGCAATTGGATCATTTGAGCTTGTGCTATGGAATTTTGAAAATTCGAGTGACTCTCAGTTTTTTAAAAAAATGGACAATTTTTCAATATTCCACCAGCTGTACCAAATTCTCCTTGGCGACACCTCCAAAAACTGTAAGTTCATCATTTTTTCGCAAAATCTGTTATTCAGAAAAAATCCGAGGTAAAACAAACCCAGGTATCCGAGAAACACCCCTGTTCTCGAGAGCGGAACGGTTAGGCGAAATTGCCCATATACATCTCTAACGTGGGTGTTTAGCAAAAAGCACTCAAACCTCTTCGCCGTGTTCGAGAGAAAAATACTTCGGAGGGTTGTTGGCCCCTTGTTTTTGGGAGGACGATTTCGGAGACTACAATTACAAGATCTACGAGCGCTATCGCGACATATGTATGGAGATATTGTGAAGAAAATAAAGCTTGGTAGGATTCGGTGAGCATGGCATCTAGCTCGTATGAGTGAAGATGAGCCTGCACGGAAAGTTCTCTGCGGTAAGAAATATGGGGTGCGACAGCGAGGAAGACCCAACTTTCGCTGGAAGGATGGCGTATACCAGAACCCTCAGAGCTTAGGGAAAGCAAACTGGATAAGATCGGCTCAGAATCGGGACCGGTGGAGAGAACAGTTGCGAGAGGCCAGGACCGGATCTCGGTTGTAGAGCTGTAAAAGAAGAAGAAGAAGACTCCAAAGCTTTTGTAAACTATTCTTCAGTGTATTTTTTGAGCATTTTTACATGGGAAACAGGCGTCTCAACGAAAGCAAATCCACTGACCCTGACAATATGTGCCCGATGGTTCAAAGGAAATGTGCTTAGCTTCTGCGCAAAGTTTTACCCTGTTTTCTGGAGCCGATCCTAACAGAAAAAAAGCAAATCTAACAACGCCCCCAACTGCCGCTAAAATAATGGATGCATAACACAGTAAAAAGCTTATGAGTTCAACCAGATTCTACACGACTGACAGTACCGATTAAGAACAAGATCTACTGGCGACCTTTTTCGTGTGCTTGTCGGAGCATGCCAACCAGACTATCCATCGCTTTGTTGAATTTGTTCTGGTTGCTCTAGATATCTCCAAGGCTGTCGACAGAGCGGCATAGCACCCGTTCTGATGACTAAGTTCTAAGCTATTAGTACCGACTTGTTGGAACTGGACCGGGAATTTGCTTTGTGGCCATTCATACATGGTGATATTAGCTGGGGTCAGATCTAAACACCACACCATTGCTTCCGCTGGCTCCTCGAGTACTACAAAACATAGTACTGTCTCATCTCAAATAAAAACTGCACCGACCTTCGTTCTGTCTTAGTGGACAGTGCGAATCGTATGGCTGATCAATTCCTTAACATCTTAGGCATCACTTTAACTGACCGTTTGTGATAAAATGATAACATTTTCCAAACCGCTAAAAAAGAATCCCAATGCCTGGGAATTCTTAAGAGATGCAATTTCCTTCTCTAGCCAGCTGCCCAGATTATATTCCACAAGTTTATTCGCGCACACTACGGCCAATAAATTTTTTATGAATAACTTGATTGTGGAATAAGAGTTCAAACGTACTACTAGATATTGCACCGTGACTTGAAAGATATGATAGGGTAGCAATTGTGGTACAGATTGTTCCTAAGCTTGAATTTCTTACAAAAAGAGTTTTTGAAGAGTACTTTAAAAAAATTGCTCTGCACGCAAAGGGAATGTGGGGAAAATTCTCGGGAAAACTTGAAAAATTAATATTCCATCACTAACGTGGAAATGGTTGAAAATTTCGATTAAATGTATAGGAACAACTTGTAGAGCGTGAAAAGCTTCACAAAAAACGTCCTCACATGTTTTTTTTTTCGAAAATTGCTATATGAGCAATAATTGATTATATCCAGATTTCCGCGCGAATAGCTCTGCACCGCGATAGCTTTCCAACAAAACATTACCTGTCAAAATATAACATTCTCTAAAAATAGGGTTGAAAAAAATCACGATCTTTTTAAAAAAATCGAATAAATCGATTTTTTTGATTTAAATCAGATTTAAATCAGATTTAAATCAAAAAATTTTATATTGCGATATTGTTATAAGAAATCCAAATAACAATTTACCAAATCATAATTTAACAAACAAAGTCAAATGAAAACGCATACAATCAATGATGCAAAACTCATGTCTTTTAAGCACTATTATGTAGTATTTTTTGTTTTCCAAAACAACATTTTTTTCGTAGCCAAAACGTGGAAAAACATGTTTTCGCTACTATTATTAACTTTTTACCACCTGTTGCCCTGGACCAATTTTATCCAAAACACATTCATTGAACTCCTACGATTTTTCTCTTAATTATAGCGTCAAGAAATCGCAGGGTAGATTTATTTCAACTTTTAAATACATTTTCGCTATCTCTCCTGGACTATATTTTCTACCGATGTAAACTGAACCGAATAAACACGTACTTAGACTGGCAAACATATTTTTTGAATTGAGTTCGTAGTTTTTTGAATGTATATTTTGTAACTTTTTTTGGCAGTTGTAATTGTTTTGTGAAATTTGCTACACTTGAGTAGATTTTAAAAAATTTGATTTAAATCATCGAAATTTGAAAAAAAAAAAAAAAAATCATTTGATTAAAATAGCGATTTAATCGTTGATTTAAATCACTTGATTTAAATCATCGTAACCCTATTTAAAAATCATGCAAAATTACGTTACCCTTTACAAACATCACGAATTTTTCAAGCCTTGGATCAGAACTTTTTTGACGGGGAATTGTTTTCTATGTCCTACAGTTTCAGGAAATTGCGGTTCATCCCGGAACTTCCAGTAGTCACCGAAAAATTTGTTCTTTTGGGTCATTGATTAGTTTTGCTAATATTTCCGGAAAGCTTTGGCATTTCCAAATAAAGTCATTAGCTTCCAAGTTTGTTAGCGGCGCTTCAACACACTCAATACGAAGCCGAACACCCGCTTTAGCGTGACGAAGGAAGTACGAACGAAATGTTTGTTTGCTAACGGAAGCCAGGAAAAACAAATTCTCTAGAAATATGTTGCGGATTTACCACTATTATAGTTATTTGAACTAGCTAATCTCATGATTACTTTGTCACTATTTCTGATATTACAGTCACTTTCCCACTAGTGCTAAACGTATTACTCTTTTGTACGAAGTCAGTTTATTCCGTCATACTGGGAAGTTGATCGTGGGAACCGAAGGGGTCAAACGCTCATCCCAAATAGTTTCTATTATAAAATGCGACACCTCAAAAGTTAATTATTAACTTTGTATTATTCTTAAATATAGGTCAAACGCGCCAATTTTTGTTGCAAATACTATACCTGAAACAACCAAATTATGTATTTTTATCTATACTTATATCGGCCAGATTAAGTAGTTTGGTAGAAAAATTATTCTTGATTTTTGCATCACGATAACGTCTTCTTGCATCAGTAAACCTTTCTAGTAATAATAACATAAATTCAATAAATGTTATCTCATTCAAGAACTGTATGTTCAAGACATAGCCTTGAGTGGCTTCAAGTTTCCTTTCTCAAATGATGTTTGAAATCGATTTATGCCAATCACATTTCCCCAAAATGATGAACTGTGTGATATCATCTTTAAGGTTTTAAAGTGCTGAATTAAATTTTGTTTGCCATTTTTTTGTATTTTCGTACGGGGTATATGTGTTTATGGCAATTTCTCGTTTATTCTTTAGGACTTTTGAAACGTTCAAGATATAACAATTGAAAAAGTACAACAAATAATTTTAGATGGAGTTTATGGTATCATTATTATATTAAGGTAGAAGTTGTGCTAAATCAAAATGAAAATTCAAAATCGCTGTTTCTCAAGCCCCCACTACGAAAGCAGATAATAAACCATGCGCTGTAAAAATAAATATGGAATATATGGAGGAAATATTTAAAAGTTGATTGCTGTTCTTATCAAAAATATTTATTAAAAAATATGTATGTGCTTAAGACAATACTTTATAAGTAAAACTTGTTTGTCCAACAGCTAATAATATGCTAAAGATATAGTAGAAGGTCTGACGAATATAGTACGCTTTGAGAAAAGTCTGGCCAACAACCGATCCACGAAGTATAGTGACGAGTTTACCGAGAGACTTGATACAAGTACCTACAGTTTGTAAATATCCTATTTACATTAAAAGTTAAAAATGACCAGAGGTTTTATGATAACTGAAATATTTTTAATTGAAACTGGTCTATAAATTGCGTAAAAATAGCACCAAGTGAGCTTCCATAATAACCGCGTTCTTTTTACACCGTGATCCAGGGGTCTGTTCAAGATTTCTGCTATAGCAGCTTTTAGCAGCTATTGTCATGCTTCTCCTGTTCAAAACAGCAAAAAAGCTGCTAACGAAGCTGCTATTTTTGTGTTCAAGATTCGAGAAAAGCTGCTAATGTAGCTGCTTTTTGTTGCTCGCAGTTTCGACTGCAAGCAAGAAAGCAGCTACGTAAATCATACATGTGTGTGTAAATGTTATTGGTCGTTTTGCCAAAATGACTGACTCGAATGAGGTTTTGTTGACATTAATACTTATTAAATAATAAATTTAGGGATTGCAACTGCACGGCCAGGCTTTTTTCTAAAGGCCGCCATACACGGTCAAATTGGATGTACATCCAGAATTCTAAGTGTCAGTCTGACGTTCGTCCCGACGGTGTGTTTGCCGGTAGTGCCTGCGTTTGTTTTTGTAATTGTCGTGTTTTTTCGCTGTTTTACAATTTTTTTTTTTTAACTTTATAGTGATCATTAGACATAATTTTTGGTATTTTTTAATTGTTGTTTAGTGATTTTTTTTTAACTGGGGTTTCTGTTTTTGTTGTTCCTACTGTGCTAGTGGTTTTTATTTGTTATTGTTGTTGCTTTTCTTTTTCCTGTCAATCTTGACAGCAGTTTCGAGGTTAGTAGCCCATTTGCTTCTTTCTGCAATTTTTTTTCCTTTGCCCATAAATAAGGAAAAAAGGAAAATAATTAAAATATTAATTAATAATAATTTC
Organism: Thereva unica; assembly: GCA_949987705.1. Taxonomy (NCBI): domain Eukaryota; kingdom Metazoa; phylum Arthropoda; class Insecta; order Diptera; family Therevidae; genus Thereva; species Thereva unica. The sequence goes on along the minus strand of OX465281.1, from coordinate 54,438,040 downwards.
ATTATTTGCCTATGAAAAAGTTGGTGCATAACCTTTTACTATATTCACTTTGGTGATAACATTCACCTAAGGTTATGCAACGTTTTTTAAAACCGTGGATTGCTTCTCAAACTGTAAAATTTTTATTATCAGATTTAGCAATTCTATTATCTGCAGTTTATTTTCGCTTTCTCGTCCTGTAAATTATTTTTGACCACCTTACTCTTTCCAATGGCGGGTCCCCAGTTTTGTAAGCTGTGTTCTTTGGAAATCGTCCAAGACGGAATTTCCTGTGATGGTGTATGTGGCGGCGTTTTCCACCTTACCTGCCTCAACGTTCGAGTTAGTGGCAAAGCTTCGGCTCCTAGAGGGTCAACTTGCACTGAATGCTCCGACATTCAACCCTGCCACGTCCTGAGACTTATGAAAGACATCTCTGATGTCTTCCTTGATAGTCATGAGAAAGTCATGGGACGTCTAAATTCTTTCTCTGGAAATATCCCACATTTTCAGATGTTAACCGATGATGTCCAGTCGATCAACGTCCGGCTCGATACATTGACCGCCACCCTTGCTTCTGTTGCGACCAACTCGGGTACCCTTATGAATAAATTCCAAGAATTTTCGTCCCGGGTTGCAACGGTCTTTGACTCGATCGACGACATACATTCGGCGATCCTCAATCCTGTCGCTACTTCCTCCTGCACTGTTAACTCCTTAGCTCCTCTTTTTCCGATATTAGATGACATTAAAAGGAGTACGAAACGTTTTCGGGCGGATATGGAACCGCTGTCTATAGCAGTGTTACAAAATCACAATGCCCTGAGTTCCCTATCCTTAAAATTAGAAAGCGTCAGCGATAGAATAAACTCCCCCTCAACGTTGACAGTATCTGCTGGCGCCCTGCAGGTAGGGGAGCAGCTTCTCTCTGCACCCTGCTCCACGGCTGTTCCTCCAACGGAGGATGACGCAGCTACTTTAAACCTTACAGCCTTAAACGACCCGACCAAAATACTTGAGCAAGCCCCTTCGGTGGAGGCTGCCTCCAGTCTGGCTCCTAACAACCCGAAACCCCGTAGAAAGCATGGTAAACGCAGACGCAGTGGTAAAGTCAACGCTGCGGATGCCGCCCCTGCAAACCCCTCTACTAGTCCGTCTGTCCCCACCCCCTCATTCGCAATGGGCTCAGACTATACCCCAGAAGCGGATCCGGCAACTACTTCTTCTGTTTATGTCATTGAACCGTCGGGCACAGGGGATGCTGAGTCTTCGGACACCTGCGCCAATTTGATAACGGTACCCAGACCGCGAAATATTTTCATTTCCCGTTTCTCTCCTGAAACCACGTGCGAGGCAATTAAAGAATACCTTAGGGCTAAAGCTATTAATCCTGCTACAGTTTCCTGCAGGAAGATCAGCAATGTTTCCAAACCGGTTGCGTCTTTCGTCCTGACTGCACCGCCCAACACCGCTGAAAAGCTTTTAGACTCGACGTTCTGGCCTCCTGGTGCCTTTTCAAAGTGTTTTATTCCCCGCACGCGTGTACAGCGTATTTCTGACACTTTACAGGTTTCAAAAAACTTAAGACGCTTTCCCTCTATTACCAAAACGTGAGGGGAATCAGATCCAAAACCCAAGATGTGTTTCTGTCGACTTCGGCCAGCGATTTCGATATAATCGCTTTTACAGAAACATGGCTATACAGTGGGATTCTTAACGCCGAACTTTTCGACTCTTCTTTCCAAGTTTTTCGGAAGGATAGATATATTGACTCGGAGGCTCGTGGAGGTGGTGTACTACTTGCATGTAGTAACCTTCTCAACTGTTGCTTAATAGCGCTTCCTGATTTTTCCAATACTTTAGACATTGAGATCCTCGCTCTCAAAGTCTCCCTTGTTCATAACAACTTATTTTTAATCTGTTGTTACATCCCACCAGATATGTTCAGCACTCTTGACGATAGAGGTCAAAATCTCTATGATATTCTAATCGTTTGCATAAATCATATCCAAGATATGATGGATTCTAAAGATGAACTCCTACTTGTAGGTGATTTTAACTTACCCAATGTTAAATGGGTATCTTGCGATGATGACGATAACTACCTTCCTGGAAACAACCTTAACTCTAGGGAATCCAACTTTCTGAATTCCTTATTTTCCTGCGGCTTGTGCCAAATGAGCGGTGTGAATAATATTTTAGGAAGGCGGTTAGATCTTGTATTCTTTTCCGACTCAGACAACATGAATGTTGAGCCTAGCTCAATTGTCTTGTCACCTGTCGATAATTATCACCCTCCTCTCCTACTGAGCTATTGTTCTGTCTTTAACAATAAGCCAATCCCAGAGGAGACAACCTTTACCTTTAACTTTAAAAAAGCCAACCTTGAGGAACTCTCATCCAAGCTCACTTCGGTCGATTTCAATTGGTTGCTCTCACCTAATGAGTTGGATGTCGATGTAGCCAGATTTTACTCCATCCTGTATGAAACTTTCGCATCCTGTGTACCTATCGAGCCGTTAAAATCGCCCAGATCATCCCCACCGTGGTACAACAACGAGTTGAGACGTACCAAAAATCTGAAGAATAAACTCTGGAAAACCTACCTGAAGAAGAAAGACACTGCGAGTTTCGATGCATTTCTCAATTGATATGACCAATTTCATGCTCTCTCCGAAACCCTCTATAAGAATACCTCAGAAACATGGAAGGTAAAGTGTATGGTGATCCCAGAGCATTCTTTCAATTTATCAACACAAAGAAAAAGTTGATAATTACCCTTACACCATGCAATACGAGAACTCCCTTAGTTCTAATCCAGCCGAAATTTGTGAAAATTTTGCATCGTTCTTCCTCAAATCTTTCTCGTCCTCTGTATTCCAACCAGATGAAGATAATTTTCGACATATCAATGCAATCCAAACGGCTCAAAACGTTTCCCTGTCTATAACCAGGGATGATATCTTGAAGCATATAAATGAACTTCCACAAGACTTTTCGTCCGGCCCTGATGGAGTCCCCCCTGCTGTTCTAAAATCCTGTGAAGGGGCCCTACTGTCTTCTCTTCTATGTTTATTTCAAAAATCCCTAAATAAAGGGCGCTTCCCAACCTTATGGAAGAACTCTTTTATAATACCTGTCCATAAGAAAGGCTGTAAAAACGAAATATCTAATTATAGGCCAATTGCGAAGTTATCGTCTATACCAAAACTCTTCGAATCTATTATTTATTCTGCTATCGCCCCTATCTGCAAGAGGCTTATCTCAACAAACCAACATGGTTTTCTTGCAGCCCGTTCCACTACCACTAATTTACTGGAGTTCTCTTCACACACAATTAGAGGCTTTGTCACTGGCTGCCAAACTGACTGTGTCTATACAGATTTTAGTAAGGCTTTCGACAAACTCTCCCACTCTATTATAGTTCTTAAACTAAAGAAATTAGGCTTTCCTCATGCCCTTGTGGATTGGTTCCAGTCGTACTTAGCCGATAGAACCTACCAGGTTCTATTCCACGGAGTCAAATCGAAGAACATCGAAGCGTCCTCTGGAGTCCCACAAGGCAGTCATCTTGGCCCTCTTCTTTTTATTTTATCAATTGACGATATCGTTACCCTGCTAAGGCACTGTAAAATCCTTATTTACGCTGATGACATCAAACTGTATCGCCACATAAGGAGTATAGAGGATTGCAAACTTCTGCAAGCAGATCTAAACACCTTCTATTCTTGGTGTTCCAACAACAACCTTGTGCTTAATATTAGTAAATGCGAGATCATGACTTTTTGTAGGAAACGTGGTGTTATAACTTTTGACTATACTTTCCTTGACAACAAGGTCTTCCGTACTGAATCTGTTATCGATCTTGGGGTTAGGTTAGAAAGTAAGTTGGATTTCTCCACCCACATCAATTATATCTCCTCCAAGGGCAATTCAGTCCTGGGATTTATAAAAAGATGGTCCAAAGAGTTCAACAACCCCCTCGTCACTAAACATCTGTACGTATCTTTGGTTAGGCCTTTGCTTGACTACGCTTCCCAGGTATGGTCTCCTTACTACTCCTCCCATGTTAGTAGAATCGAATCGGTTCAAAGGAAGTTCGTCCGGTTTGCACTCAGCCACCTCCCGTGAGATGATCCACTCGCTCTTCCGCCTTATGAGAACAGACTTAAATTGCTCAACTTAAGCTCCCTCCATAAGCGCCGTGAGGTCGCTGACGTTATATTCGTTCATCGACTGATGAATGACAAAGTGGACTCTGGTTTCTTAAAAAACCGCGCGTCATTTAGAGTGAATAACTACAACCTGAGAGGTGAACCTCTTTTGCACATTAATTCCTCTAACACCAATTATGGCATGTTCGAACCCGTTAATCGCATGCTTATAAATACTAACAACAATAGGAGTGTGTTTAGCTTGCTAACCAGTGAAGTTGTCCTAAAAAGGACCCTTCTCAATGAGGCGTGACTTTCTGCGTGCCTCACTCCCTTTTTAGTTTTGCATGCTTCTCTGTTTAATGTTTTTGATCTTTTATGTTTTAATATTTTATGTTTGCATGTCTCAGCTGAGCCACGGCAGTGGTAAATATTTCTCAGCTCTGCTGGGAAGTGCGCCTTCTGTCTTAGAAGGGAAACTCTATATATGTATATATATACATATATATATATATATATATATATATATATATATATATATATATATATATGTATGTGTATGTATATATAGATTTTCACGCTTAGCTGATAAGTGCGCCTTCTGTGCTAGAAGGGTTAACTCTAGAATTTCATCAAACCCATAAGCGCAATTAGTTTTGATCGGCCGACCGGCCCACAATCAATAGTTTTGGTTGTATATCAGCCCTACTATGTACATCCAATTTGACCGTGTATGGGGGCCTTAATTGTAGGGAGAGGAATAGTTGACTGCAAGAAATACTCATGCACATACATTAACACAAAGCTATGCTAGTAGCTTTTTTGCGTTCAATATATCATTACTTGACAGTTTAAAATTCTGCTACTAAAGCTGCTATAGCAGAAATCTTGAACAGACCCCAGATTAGATCAGCCGAGCATAAAAGAACGGACTTGGATCATGGAAGAAATTTAGTTTTTTACAGTTGTAGTTCTGAATTTTGATATGTTCTGACGCATTTTATATCAGTCTCTAAAACTTATTAAAAATATTTCTGATGTAAAAGAATTTATAAAAATGTTTAATTGACTTCCAACATTAACAAAAGGTAACTTTCAATCATTTTTCCAAATAAATTTATGAAATTTAGCAGAGATACCAACCCTTAAAATTAAAGAAAACAGAACAAAATTATAAAAGCTCTGGATTTTCCAATGAGATGTGTCTAGGATATGATTGTTACACAAGCTATTTTTGTATCACAGATGTTGATCCAAATCTTTTTTGGATTAAGTTGTTGTTGTTGGTTTGCTTGAAAGTTAATGATCTGAGTGGGATCACGGTGTAAAAAGAACGCAGCTAATGTTGTGGTACTTTTGTCTGCTTAAACGCTTCGCTCTTAGGTACCTCTCATCATTCCCAAAGTCTGGTGCGAGGTTAAAAATTATGAAATTATTTGTACTGAAGCCATATGTATATAAAGTGCCTATAAAAACAAAAAAAATTATGAAATTTTGTTTCAAATAAATTTTGACTTTTTAATCCGCGCAGATGCGTTATTATAACCAGTCAATTTGCTGTAGGATCCAATGCGCTTTTTTGACATTCCAATCCGTTCATTATAATTGGGCCTTAAACCTAGAAAAATCGTCCCCTTTAGCTTTTTTTGGTGCAAACTATGCCGGTTTTGGCATACAAAAATTAAATTATGTAAACAGTTAATATTTAACTTTATTTAAATTTATTACTTTACAATATAACGTGGGGAAACTTGCGACTGACTACCGGAACGTGATTTGTTGAGAACCTGTTGAAGACTAGTGTGCCAGACTCTGGATGGCCGTTGCATTCATGAATCGTTCCGATCTTCGTTCCGTACCGGACATAATGTTCTCCATTTCGAATTATTTGAATTTGATGGTGACTTTAAATTTTGAATTTGAATTTGAATTTAGTTGTCGGTCGCTACATCATTCCCCCTCGATGAAAATTTTGTGCTTAATTGATAACAATATTATTCTTATGGACTAACAATGTGTGGTATTTTTTTAACAATTTTAATTCATTATAATTTCTGTGAAGTTAAAAATTGATTTGACAATTGATACAATATATTTGTTAAATTTAGATAATTTTCATATTTTCTTTACTTGATATTAACTTTTGATTTTCATTAAATAATAATTTTTTTATTCTATTTTACTACATTTTCAACATTTGTCTACTTAGGATTAGTAATTAATTAGAAAAGTTCATTTTAATTTTAATTCAATATTTTATAACTTAATCAAATTTTTGAAATTTCTCTGAAATGAAATATTTAGTAATGTGTTTTTAAATTTTATATATTAATTCATTTTATTTATTCATTATAGTTTAAAGGATACTTTTTGTTTCTTATTTGATCTAGTGCTCATCGTGGAGTTGGAGATGTCTAAGTTTACTATATATGCTGGTTTGAGCCTATCAACGTTAATTGATTCTTCCCTTCCGTTTATTGATATTTTAAATACTTTTTCATGCACGGATATTATTTCGTGTGGGCCTGTATATGGTGGGTTTAGACTTCCCTTGTATATTGGGTCTTTAACGAATACGTGTGAACATTTATATAAATCTTGCGGTATGAATATGTTCTGTTGCTTTCTTATTCTTTGGTTTTCTGGCTTGACTTTTAAAATGGCCGTTCTAATATCCTTAGCTACGTGTGTCACTAGTTGTAGATCGGGGCATGTGTCTGTGGCTATTAATTCTCCAGGTAAACGCAGGGCTTGTCCAAAAAGGAGTTGTGCTGGCGCTACTTTGAGGTCGCTCATAATAGCCGATCGGATGCCTAGGAGGATCCATGGCAAGTTTTTGTACCAATCCTTGGGTTCATTCGTAGCGCGAATTGCGGTTTTTAATTGTCTATGGAATCTTTCTACCGATCCGTTCGATTGTGGGTGGTACGTTGTAGTGCGTATTCTGTGACTTCCTAGTATAGACGAAAGTTCTTTGAATACTGCGGATTCAAACTGTGCGCCTTGGTCTGTAGTTATGGTTTTGGGCACTCCATATAGTGCTATCCATTGTCGAATGAAGGTTTTGACAATTGTGGGTGCGCTTATGTTTCTAATTGGAATTGCTTCTGGCCAGTGACTGAATCTGTCTTTTATTGTAAGTAGGTAATTGTATCCATTTGAAGGCGGTAGTGGTCCGACAAGGTCCAAATGAATGTGTTCAAATCTTCCACTAGGCACATCAAATGTTCCATGTGGTGAGATTGTGTGACGATGTGTCTTGGCCTTTTGGCAGGGTACACAAGCTTTTGTCCACGTAGTTATGTCTCTGTTCATTCGAGGCCAAAAATACCTGGAAGTTATGAGGCTTTTGGTTGCCCGAATGCCTGGATGTGAAAGATTATGTAATGTATCGAAAATTACGCGTCGTAGTGTTTCTGGCACATATGGTCTATTAGTGTTGGTGGTAGTTTCACACCAAATTTCTGCTTGTGACGTTGTATCGAGAACCTTTTTTAATTTAAATGAAAATTCTTTATCTTCATTTTTTTCCATTGAATTGAGTATCTGAGTTAGTTGGATGTCTGTTTCTTGTTCTTGAGACATTTTTGCAATGTCTAATTGCTGTTGGGCGTGGACTTCGTCTATATGGGCCCTGGATAAGGTATCTGAAACTACATTTTCGCTACCCTTAATGTGTTGAATGTCGCGGGTGAACTGTGAAATATAGTTTAATTGGTTGGTTTGTCGTGGAGATTTCTCTCCTTTTGAAACCAAAGCGTTTGTGAGTGGCTTGTGATCGGTGTAGACTGTGAAGTCTTTGCCTTCCACGAAGTGCCTAAAATGTTTAATGGACAAGAAAATCGCTAGTAATTCCCGATCAAAGGTTGAATATTTTCTTTCGTTGTTTTTTAGACGTTTGGAAAAGAAAGCGAGAGGTTCCCATTTTTCTGCGCTATGTTGTTGCAATACTGCACCAACAGCATCGCTTGACGCGTCTACTAGGAGACTAAGTTTTGCTTCAGGACAGGGGTGTACTAGTAAGGTATGGTTTTGTAAACTAGTTTTTATGTCCTCAAATATCTTTTGGTGGAGTTCTGACCATTCGCAAAGATTCTTTGGTTGAGCTTTTCTTTTGTCATTTGAAGTTTTTAGTAGATCGTATAAGGGGCCAGATATCTTTGATATATTTGGTAGGAAACGGTGGTAGAAATTAACCATTCCTAAAAATCGCTGTAACTGTTTTACTGTTGTGGGTGTTGGGAATTCTCTGATGTCTTGAATTCGCATTTCTGAAGGCGCTATGCCCTGTTCTGTAATCTTGTGAGATAGGAAATCTAACTCTGTGACGCCAAAAACGCATTTTGATGGGTTAACTGCCATATTGTATTGCTGTAGCCTCTCGAATAGTGCTTGCAGGTGTGCCTTATGTTCTTGTGGCGATTTACTTGCTACTAGGATATCGTCTACATACGTGAAAGTGAAACTAAGACCAGAGAGAACTTCATTTATGAATCTCTGAAATGTTTGTGCGCCGTTTTTAACTCCAAACGGCATGCGCAAAAATTCGAAAAGTCCAAATGGCGTGGTTACTGCTGTTTTGTACACGTCTTCCGTAGCTACCGGTATCTGGTGGTACGCTCTCACCAAGTCAATCTTTGAAAATATGGTGCAACCATGCAGATTGATTGTGAAGTCCTGGATGTTTGGTAGAGGGTATTTGTCAAAAGTTGTTACTGCGTTTAATTGCCTATAGTCCCCACAAGGTCGAAATTCAAGACAACCTTTCTTGGGTACTAAATGTAAAGGTGAAGCTACTGGTGACGCAGATGGACGACAGATGCCCATTTTTACCATTAGTTCGAATTCAGACTTGGCGGCGTTATATTTTTCAGCGTTGAGCCGTCTTGGTCTTGCGGATGGTAATGATCCTTCGGTATTTATTCTGTGTACGACATTGTGCTGGACTTGTTCATTGAAATTGGGTGGAGACTTTAGAGATGGGAAACCATTAAGAATTGAAGCGAATTCACCTTGTAGTGCGCACAGTTTGGGGGTTATTGTTTTTACTACACGCGAGATGCAACCTGTTGAAAGCGTGGTTGTTTGGTCTATAAGTTTTCTTTGCCTAAGGGCTACTGCGAGATTATACTTGTATAGAAAATCCGCGCCGATTATGGGGTAATCTACATTCGCAATGATGAAAGTATGAACAAAAGTGCGTCGTAGGCCTAAGTCTACGACCAATTCTTGCGTACCGTAAGTTGATATCGGCGTGCCGTTTGCTGAAAAGAGGATCATGTCGGTTTTGGTTTTGAATTTGTATCTCGATGATTTTGGTAAGACGGATATTTCCGCGCCCGTGTCAATCAGGAAATATTTGTTGTTTGATTTATCAAAAACGAATAAGCGGCGTGATGGCTTAATTAACTTCGATGCCGCCGTCGAAGTACAGCATTTCAGTTTTTTGGTATGTTGTTTAGGTTTGGTTTGTGTTTATTTGATGTTGTTGCTCTATATTTGCACGGTGCGTAACATTTTTTTGCTTTGGTCGCATACCTTTTATGGTACCAGCAAATGTTTTCCCCCGATTGATGTCTCGACGGGGACTTTGACAAGGATCGACTGTTAGAAAAACTTCTCGTGAGTGACCTAGATGTTCTGGTTTCTAGTTGTCTCACACGATTCGCTAAGCTTTCTATTATGTCATGAAAATTTTCTGAATCTTTGCTTTTGTCGTTTGAGTGATTGCGTTGAACTGAAGATATATGAGCTGCCGATGTGGAGTCATGAATTCTATCCGCTACGGAAAAAAGGTCTTCCTGGGAATGCGATGACTCAATGGCAATCAGGCAGGCTTGCATTGAACTTGGAAGTTTGTTCAACCACAGTTTTCGCAATAGTTGTGTATTAATTAAGCTATTGCTGCTTCCCGCTAGTGATTCCATGTGTCGGAATAATTCTGAAGGCTTGTAATTGCCGATTTCTACTTTGTGAAGCAGAGCATCGAGCCTACGCTCTTCCGAATCTTGGCTTCTATTTAAAAGGTTGAGTTTTAAATTTTCATATCTGTTGTTTGTCGGTGGTTTTAATAAAATGTCTGCTACGACCTCCATGGTTTCTGGTGGCAACGAAGCGACGAGATGATCATATTTTGTGCTAGAGGCAGTGATGCCTTTAACACGAAATTGCGTTTCCACCTGTAGAAACCATAGATCAGGTCTGTTGTGCCAAAAGGGTGGAATTTTCAACGACGCTACGACCGAATTTGATACATTTTCCACGGCTTCGCCTTCCGGGGCTGCCATGTCATTTGCTTGTTTTTCATTATTTTGAGACATTGGTGATAATATTGTTTCCGTTGATGGGAGGATATTTTTGTTTTCGAAGGGAAAGTTCGATAGTGAACTGCGTACGTAAAGTAATTTATAATTTATAATGCGGCCTCGAATATCGAAAAATTTCTTATTTTGTGTAATAAGCTTGAAGTTCATTAAATTTTTTTTAATTTATTGTCTTAAAATTCACATTAGTTCATTCTAATTGCCTTATCTCCATTCATAATTGAGGCCCGAAAAAAAAATTTTCGCAGTTTCATTGAAATTATTCAAGTTGATATTAAATGTATATATTATTTATTTTCTTATATAAAACCTCTTGCCATTATTGACTAAAAACTAAAGAATAACAACCGTTTTTTTTAAGGACGTATGCTTTTATGCTGGTTCCTATTTGGAAATAGTATTCATTACGTTAATATTACCGGCGAAGTTGATTTCGCTGCCTATTCTTTATGTTTTGCAATTTATTTTTCATCACAACACAAAAAAACTTCTCTTAGCATTAGTAAGACCAGCTTAAAACAGCCAAATAAGTAAATTAATAATAGAGAATTATAAAAATAATAATAATAGTAGTAGCGCAAATTGCCCGACGGCCGGTCGTATGCGGTTCGGTCAGCATAACAATGTATATAACAACAGAATTCGATACAAGCACTTGTCACTAGGCATTATTAAACAAATTTTGCAGAAAAAAGAAACCAACAGATCATTTTCACAAAACGTATTCGTACAAGTCGATTTCCCACTTTTTTGTTGTATATTAATTGAAATTTGTGTGAAATTTAAATATGTAATTATACTCAAATTTGAACGTAAAGTTGAAAGAAATATTTAATTTATATTCATATTTTTAAAATTTTAATACAGACACGATGAAATTAAAAATTTTTTGTAAAAATTCAAATTATTTAATTTTTATTTAAATCACTTTTATTTTCTTTGAAATGGAAGAATCAAAAAATTACTCACTGCGGAATGATTTTTGCAATTGGCTGTGCTATTGTTCTTTTTGTCGCCAGTTTTTCTTTTGTTTGTCGGTTTTTATTGTTTTTTTTTCTTCCGACATGTCCAACTCAACGCGATGCGATTTACATGTGCTTGTAATTAATTTTTAATTGAATTTTAGCCTAAAATTGAACATTTTATTAAAGTAAAATTATATTTAAATTTAATTGTTTTTATATGCTTCCCTTCTTGATGGATGATACTTCTGCAAAATAGCTGCTTTTTGTTATTTTTAGTGTTGTAAGCTCTATATGCACGTGCGATGATGATTGCTGGTCGCCTCGTGTTTTATGAAATCCTTTCGAAATTTTTCAATCCTGCTTCTTTTGTAGGTTCTTTTGTTGCTGGATATTGGCCGGTGCAAAATGTCCGCAAGAATTGTTTAATTTTTGCTAAGTACTCCTCATTTGAGTATTTATATTGTGCCATTCAATGGCCTTTGTCACGTTCGACATTTTTACTTTAAATGTTTGATCACTATGCTTTATTCACTATTTTATTTTACGATCGGGGTCACCATTTATGCCGGTTTTGGCATACAAAAATTAAATTATGTAAACAGTTAATATTTAACTTTATTTAAATTTATTACTTTACAATATAACGTGGGGAAACTTGCGACTGACTACCGGAACGTGATTTGTTGAGAACCTGTTGAAGACTAGTGTGCCAGACTCTGGATGGCCGTTGCATTCATGAATCGTTCCGATCTTCGTTCCGTACCGGACATAATGTTTTCCATTTCGAATTATTTGAATTTGATGGTGACTTTAAATTTTGAATTTGAATTTGAATTTAGTTGTCGGTCGCTACACAAACTACTTTTTGTAAGTAAAAAGAGGTCATAGTGGTCATTTAAATAAAAAATTACAACCGTCAGTTGTAAGTCAGAAAAGTTATTACATTTATTACATTTATTATAAAAAACATAAGTACACAAGATTAAAATCTTAAATTTGTACATAGAGAAACGGAAAACTAAATATTCAACTTTACAATCAAAATAGATCTATAACTTAAAAAATAAAATAAAATAAAAACTAGTATGTAAAGGAATTAAAAGTTGTCTACCAAAGCTCCCGAATTGACCAGGCAGGCCATTTTTTTATTATGTAAATACTAAATTTTAAGAGTAACTCCAACATCTTACTCGAAAGGTCACGTTGCGGTCCAAAAAAATTTCCGGAAAACACATATTCCAAACTTGGACACCACTTCCGACTAGGCAGTGCACGATTTTCCTTATGGTCTGGTGAGTACTCATATTTCAAAAACATTTCATCCTTTTACTCGATAGGTACGTTTTTTGCAGCCAGCTCTTTTTCAATTAGTATATCCCCATTTTTATACTTGCAACAGCGTCACTCTGGGTTTAAATTCTTTACGTTACTGATAATCTTTTTGTAATTTGTATAATTGTATAAAGAGGTCGATTGAAACAACTTACGTGCTACCACCCCTGCCTTTTTTTGTGTTCTTGTATGCTCCTCTAAGTTCGTTTCTTTTCTGTATACTCCTCTTCAGAACTTTTTGTTCTGTAAGGTAATTTACATATCCGACTTTTCTTTTTTTACATTTTTGACCAATAGGAAACAATCTCTGCGACATCTTACCGTCACGGCGGATGACTGAACGAACTTCAACTTCTTCTGTGGCAGGCTGATAGAAACAGCTGATTGTAAGTAAAATTTGAGGTTATGTGCACTTGAAATATTTATATATTTGGATATGTTTGCAGGGGCATAAAGGGAGGTTTTATAATTTTTTTTATGTTCGTTAGTATAGAATTGTTACTCTGTTTAATAATGAATGAGTCAAAAGCCACGATTGTTTTTGGCTGCGACAGAATTCCGTACAAATGTAAAACGCGTATTAAAAATCTGCTGTGATACGGCGCGACGGAAAAATGTCATAAATGCAAAACCACCTTGTGTCTAATAGTCCATTCAAAACGCGCGTTTGGGTGTTCCACAATAACACCGTTAAGAAAATCGAACCCTAAAGGTTTTTGGGGTCTCTGATCACGCGGTCCTAAAACATGGGTGCCACCCTTAAAACTGCAAAAACGTCCTTTTTTGGGGTTTTTCGCGATTATTTCAATAATAATGAAAACTAATGCAATGAAATACACTTTTTTTAAATATTTATTTGTGAAGGTGGTTGATTGTTCTAGATCAAGGCGAACTTTATGATAAGGGGTAGTCCTAAAGGGTTGAAACCACCCCTAAATAGGCTAAAAATTGAAAAAATTGTAAACATTTTTTTAAGTTTATGCCTCAAATTCGATTGTGGGCGTACTTTCAGGCAAAAATAAATTATTTTCAAACCTTAAGGGATTAAAACTACCCCTACAATTATAAAAATCAACTTTATATAAAACTTGGGTTGATTCGGTAGCCGAGCTAGGCGCAGTGGTCTGCAGATTGTGCAGCATACAAAAGCGATGTGTTCAAGTTCGTAGCCGTCGCCTGTCAAAGTTGCAAGTGCGCTATGACATAGGTGTGTGTTGCTATTTTCGTGTGCTACTGTGTGCGTGTGCAGCATACGGCTGTGCAAGATGCTTATTCTGGTGTGTGTTTTTTAATTTGTGTCGCCGTCGCTCTTAGTGTCGGCTCGCAAAAAATTTCGCCGGCCATTTGCCGTGGAAAATAGTTTCGCCGTCGCTCTTAGCATGTTTACAGCATTATTTGCGTAATTACGTAAGGCAAATGTACCATATTCCGGCCTATTAAGGGCTTTCGAATATTGTATATTACCTTCGTTGGAATGAAGGTAGCCACGTGAAAATGTTAGATTATAATTTTATAACGGTTCTATTGAGAAATTTATGCACTTCAGGCATATTAAAATGGCGCAATATTGATAAAATTTGAAACCATTTGTTTGCCTCTAATTCCGTCCTACAAAATTCAACTCGGTAACTAATTCCGTGCTAATATGTCCATAATTCCGGCATATTTAAAAAAATGACTGTTCTGCAAATAATATGAATGATTTATTTATAGAATTTAGTGAGATTGCCAAAGTCTATGTACCGTTTGATTAATATACTAGGATTTTTTTTTAAATCTCTCATATCAGTGCCTGCTGAGCAGATCCTCTTTAAAATTGTTTAAGGTTTTTGAGCTAATTTTGATAAAAAATGGGCAGCAATGGTTTACAAACCCCACTTCATTTTTAGTTACAATAACTATAGAGGCCCTGTATATTTTCATAGTTCCACGGTGGATAGGCTCCAAAGCTTTTGTGAAATGTTCTTCAGTTTATTTTTAGGGCATTTTTAAACGGGGTATTTCAACAAGCTTGACGTCAGTAAATTCACTGACCCTGAGAATATACACTCTATGGTTCAAAGGAAATGTGCCTCATCTCTGCGTACACTTTTAGGCCCGTAATATTTCTCAGGAGTCGATTCAGATCCAAGGAAACTGACTCACGTTCAGCCCGTACAAAAAAGAAGGTAGGCTCCATCTAACGCCCAATAGCAACAATTTCTGTTTTCTACAAAATAATGGCGGCAATAATCAATAAAAAGGAATATATTGGATCTAACTAGACTCTACAGGACCGGCAATACGGATTAAGAACAAGATTCACTGGCAGCCTTTTTCGTCGGAGTGTCTCAACCAGAGTATTCATCGCTTTGTTGAATTTGGTGTGGTTGCTCTAGCTGTTGAGTAAACTCCAAGCTATTGGTATCGACTAAGGGAAATGACTGGGAATTTCTTTTCAGGCCATTCAATCAAAACCCTTTTCAGACCAATATCTCAAGTCAGATCTAAAACCCACACCATTTCTGCCGGGGGCTCCCCAGGCCATACAAAGCAAAATACTCTCTCATCTCAAATAAAACCTGCACCGACTTTCCTTCTGCCTCTGATACATTTCTTAATCTGAATCAAACAAGTATTTCAATGCCTAGGGTTTCTTAAGAGTTGCAAGTTCCTCCTCTGGCCAGCTGCCCTGGCTACAATCCTAATTTGGCCCCGCCTTGAATACAAGTAGTTTATCTGTGCAGGTACCTCAAAATCTGCTTTATCATAGATGGAACTCATCAGTGATGGTCCCTTTTGTACCTCCATGGACTACTACACCAAAGTCTAGAAATTAACAAGTCTTTCATCTTCATATGGTTAATGAGTGAAAGGCGAACAGCTGCATGCACAAGTTTTTCAAATGACGATGTCAGGCTATCAGAGAGAGAATGCAACATTTTTATACGCGCTGGAATACAACCATAAGTCGGAAAATTTTATGAGTTTCTATAGGGATAATGTTGATGTGTTTGTGCATATTTGCTCGTTTGTTTTGATGATTTCAATTTTGACAGCTGATTCAATTATCTTTCCTTTTCTGTTCTGCATACTTTACCGTAAAGACAGAATCTGGCTTTGTCTCGCTGAATTCACGAAGTATGCGTTGAGTTTTGCTCAGCAGTGATGTTCATATATGCACGCACACAATCAACGGTCGGAAATTTTTGTATGAAGATGAAAGACTTGTTATTACTAGACTTTGTACTACACTAACTTAAAGAATGCACCTTTCCAATCTTTAGCACTATTATTGCTACCACTGTTCCAATGAAATTAATAACTTCCTGTCATTATTTCCGCAACATAAAACTAGCCCGCTAGACTTAGACATGGCACAAGGAATTGAACGACATGACTGGGTAGTATTTTTGATCCTGGTACAGAGTGGTAATTCCTTATCTTGGAATTTTCACAAAAAAAAAAAAAATAGGAATATAAGTATATACTTGGAGCCAAAAACAAGTTTAAAACTCTTAGCACGGAATTAGCTCTCACATCATCCCCACCTATTCCTCAATTCCTTTCTAAGCACGGAATAATGTACATTCCTAATAAAAGCATGAACATAACTCCGTCCATTAAACTTGTTTTTAATTATAACTTATAATTATAACACCTAATAGCAGGTTCAAATTACTATGAGTTATTCAAAATAATCGTATAATAGGAAAAATTAAAATACTACAAAAATATACTTTCTAATGCTTGTTATGATCTTAGGAAGGCTGTCCCAACTTTATGTTACTTTACATAACAAAATTGCTTCGCATGACGTATTCGCGATGACCGACTGATTGAAAAGGAGTTTATGTACTCCAAATGAAAAAAACGATTCCCTAAAGTGAATTATTTTACTCCTAGAATGTCATACATTGTTTCTGGTTATTTTATATTCCAAAATAGACAACGGTTTTCTTATTTTATTGCTTACAAAATAATAGACCGTAATTATGTACTAGGCCGGAATATGGTACATTTACCTTATGTCGTTCAAAACAACTCACTTTGAACGGGTCGTGCGTCCGCACGCGTCATCCCATGCAATTAGTAAGTGCAACTACAAAAAATTTAGTTTTCTTTCTCTCTCTTTCCATAGATTTATTGAGCGAATTCAGATCTTTATAATTACGATTTGTGGCCAGATTTTCGAACTTTGTCCCATAGTGCGACGGTTGGATTTTAACTCGCCAAAATACATGGGTGTCTGGGAAAAGCGCAATTCAAAAAATGTCCGGTTTTTGTAGTTTTTGTCCGGCCACGGCAATTTAGGTGATGGCAGCCGGTTTACCAAGTGTTTTGTGTTGATCCGTGGACGCCAGCCCAATGAGAGTTACATAAAAACGCACCACAACATTATGGCTGCTGCGTTTCATTTCACGCGTTAACAATTCACCACTGTCGCTGCTGCATTCCTTTTTTCAGACTTTTATTTCCTCTAAAAAAACCAACCGATTTCAAATACATTTTCATATCCATTTTAATGCGAAAATAAAAACTTCCAATAGGGATATCTATAATATTACAAAAATACCAACGTATTTAATCATGAAAACTATACATGTAGGAACACAAAAGTAGTAACCCCATCTCCTCTCAATCAATCATTTCATACAGTCAAATTTTCAATTATCGATTACACACAAAACAATGATTCTTTTTTATATGCATACATATATGTATGTACAGTACATACATATGTCAAGAGACACTTGCGATTTTAAACAACAGCCTACAAAAGAAAGTTTGAAATTTTAAAATAGAAAAACTGTGCATCTACGAAATATAAAAATATATCTCTTTAAATATTACCTGCCCTAAGCGCTGCAGGTGAGGTTGCCTTAATTAAAATAGGGTAGTTTATGTTTTGTAACACGCTAGAAAGTTTCTCCCTTTTCCTTTAATTAAACTCAGTGCGAGAGCAGAGGGCATAATGTTAAACGTTGGCATAACCGTTGTGAACCACATCTGCCAAGAGGATATTTATTATGCACAGCCTTGAGGGATGGAATGGAAACTGAAGTTCCTGTTCCTTTACTACAAAATTTATTCCTTCCTTGGCCAATTCTTTTTATATGGAAATTATTATTATTATTTTTTTTTCTCAAAAAAGCCTGCGAATTTATGAATATTCCTCTCTACATGCACGTGCAGTGGGTGCGATTGTTTTGAGTAAGGATTCTGATGGAAAAAGGCCTTCGGGCTGTGTTTAAATGTTTGAAAAATATTTTTAGGATTCTGAGGGGAATTTCTGAGAATAAATCTACATTTAAGAGCGCATTACTGGAGAAAAAGTGTGTTGTTGTTGGCATTTTTTTATCCCATTTTAAGGAAGAAATTAATATTCTGGAATTAAACTGAATCTGGATTAATATGCTCCACCCCACCGTGTGGGAAAACTGTTCTGGCGAGACTTGTAACAATGCAATGGGTATCTCAAAATTACTAGTTGAAGATGAGACGGAACAACTGCAAAAAAGTTAATTCAGAAAATATGCACTTTGATACTTTCGGGGCGTTGTAAAACCTTTCACAGTAAACGAATATAAAAAATGAATGAATGAAAATTATTCGCTATGATACCCTCTAAATAAACTAGTTATTCCTTTTTTTTGTTAAAATTGAATGGAAAAAATTAAATAAAAGAAAGTATTCTGACTAAATTTTTGTGTTCTAAGGGTTATAATTTCTTAATTATTAAATTTACGACCAAACTTGTATAATAAATTGTAGATTTTTTTATGTGAAAGACTAGAGTCTTAGGAAAGACCCTTTACACTGTTGACAAACTATTTTCTTCGTATAGAGTGCAATGTCGAACAACAACTCTAGTCGGGGAGGAGGGAACTGCCACAACCTACCCGCGATATTTTGATTCCACCTACTCCCAACCATATTACTTTCGCGACTTTGACATCGGGGCATCTCGCTGCAACGAGTTGAATCTAATCAACCAACCGGGAACATGCGCTTAGGTGGAGAGGAGAAGGGCTAAGGAACTCTATGACCGGAGGAATTAGGAATGCAAAGAGGGAAGAAAAAGAAGGAAAGTTATGTAGGTGGGAAAGTGGGAAAGGCGAAGGACCGTGGGGCTGGCCGGGATACGAACGCGGGACCTCTGGGATGGTAGCCAGATGCCTTACTCCCTAGGCACCAAGGCCCCCAAATTTTTAATAATAATTTAATTTTAAACAAAACTGTTACAGAGAAAGATCAAGCTAGGTGGGCAAAAGTCATTGGCAGATTTCCAGAAATGCGTAATTGACGCATGATGGTAGAACGCATCGTGTGGCCGATGTTCGATCTACGAGTGGCCAATGTCAAGCGTCCAACGTTAGTGCTTGGACATGTTCGGGCTGTTGTCGGTATTGAATTAAACATTGGAAGCCAACATTCCCATAAACGTTATCCGCATTATGTAGAGCTGGCTTTAGAGAGAACTTTTCTATAAAGAGTGTGGATGGAAGGATGTTTTGCAGCTACAAGGAGCAACTCTACAGGTGAAGAGATTATTTCGTCGCCGCCATGAACAATTTATATTATAGGACCCTGAACGAAACTGCAATAGCAGCAATACACAGTCAATAAGAAACACCACTCATGCACCATAGAAGTGGCATAGAGCACCTCTCCTCTACAGGTATCATAGTTTATATACCAAAAACGGGAAGTCTAAGAAATATGATAACTGGAGAGTCATCTGTCTACTATTATCTACGAGAGTAAAATCTTGTCTCCCATCTAGCCTAATAGAGGCTGAAGAGCGAGCGCTTAGCAGGGCTGATTTAAAAAGGGCTTCTCGTGCGTAGATCATATTAATACCTTGAGACCAATAGTCTACTGAATTGCGAGCTCTCTTGTTACGTTGCTTCCAGAGACTAGATCCACCATGAGAAAGCATTAGATTCGGTTAATGGAGCTTTATATGGCAGGGATTTCAGCAAAGTGGGCTGACTGACATGGGTCAAATTGTAATTAAGGCCTCAAGGACCTTTCGTGGTCCTGAGAAACGCCATCTGCGATCTAAAGTCTTCACGACCTAACACCTTCGATATGCTACCGAATTCAACCTCCACCTCCACGAAGATGTTGATTTTTCATCAGATGATCCCTGGATGCTCTTGGCTATACAAGAGTAACTGACGGAGGAGGGTAAAAGGCGAGTGTTTCGCGCCTCAAAATGAAACAAGTATTCAAAAGATGACGTGGCAGTCACCAGACGGGGTAACAAATAATCAAATAGACCACGTCCTAATTGAGAGAAGAGGGTCCACGAGCATACCGGATGTGAGAACTAAGAGAGGAACGTGTTGTGGCTCGGACCACTATCTCGGCAAAGTCAAATTTAGAAGGCGGATAACGACTAAACCTCACAGGGGGCAAACACAACTAATCTAAGGTACGATGTAGACAAGCTAAAACCTGAAGAAAGAAGAGAGGCCTATCAAAACCTGAGAAAAGGAGTAGGTGAAGAGGCCGACATCAACAAATGGGAAAACAGCGTAAATGAGGCAGCAGAAAAGACTTTAGGCTGGGCCCTCAGGCAGACTAGAATTTACTGTTTTGATTGGTATTGGAGAGCAGCAATAGATGAACGAAACCAGAGCCCTCGGAAGTACAGCCCAAAGCCCACAAGAGCAAGGATGAATGTCTTCAAGTTAAATAGAAGAATTGCAGACAAGCTGTGCAGAAAGAAGAAGAGAGAGTATCTACAGGAAGATTTCAACGAAGGGAGAATTAGGCAAGCCTACAAAGGAACACGCCAGATAACCAATACGCTTCAACCATGAACGGATATCTGCAGGGATATAGATTGGAACCCGGATAGGATAAAGGAAAGATGGAGACAAAATTTTCAAAACTTACTGAATGCAACCCCAAGAATAAACGAAGACTCACAGGTGGAGACAGTTGTAATCCCTGAAGATAATATTCCAATAGAACCACCAACGCTGGATGAGGTACGGCAAGCTGTGAAAAGGCAAGAAAATAACAAATCCTAGGCATTGATGGAATCACAGCTACTTAAGGAAGGAGGACCGCAACTCTTAAGAAACATACATGAACTCATATGCAACATTTAGCAGAACGAATTTATACCAGATGACTGGAAGAAAGCATACCATACATACCATACAGCGATCAAGACAGTAGAACAGTATAGTGGCATACAATGGAGGTAAACTAAACCGTCTAAAGAACCTCGAACAGACATTAGGACCTTAAAAATATGTAAGAGCGTTATTAGCAGCGGCCAAAACTGGGAGATTCCGGACGGAGGTGAGAGTTGCCGTACAAAAAAGGGTCCCCTGGAATTTTTCATGGGGATGTCATCAGAAAGGTGCGATTCCCCTTTCTTTCTTTAAATGGGCTTCTGGAGCCTATTAAATTGATGTAGCGGGAGACACTGTACTCATTGAATATGCGAGCTTTTAAGCTTCACAAGCTTAACCTACTTCGGATTCGTAATACTCTAGAAGCGCATCACTAAAACTTCCAGTGGAAGCACTTGCTTTATTTCGCGCCAGATCACCACATGAAGAATAACGTAGACTTAATATTGTGTCGTTAAGTTACTTTTCCTGCGTTTTGGAAAATCACTCTTGTAATTTTTTTTATGAGAAAACCAAGATTAGGAGTAACCTTTTATACTACCAGTGCGCTATGTCGTTCACGTCATGGTGCAATGTCTAATAGTAAGCTTTATTCCAGCTATTTGTGCAAAAATTAATTGTTGAAACTAATAAATAAATAATAGGTTCAATTTCCCAGCTTCGATTGCGCTTCTTCCTCAACAAAATAAAACCGCTTCACTCTGATGACATGCCTTTGTTAAAAGGAAAGGAATTGGGATAGGAATAAGAGGCGGGTTGGCATTCCTTTTCAACGCTTCAGAATCAGTTCAAATCAATTCTTCAGTTCTTATAAAATTTATGCAATTAGTTCACTCCTCAACTTTGTCGTACTTTGCTATAAATTATATAAAATATAACTATTTACTTTTTTTTATAATTAAAATAAAAGAAGAAATTTTAGGAAATTCAACTAAACATTATTTGTGGTTATTCTCGTTTGTACATTACAAAAAACGCTTTTGACTTTCGCTGTTAAACCCTTTATATAAAAGAACATATACCGGGTGTTTTTTTTAAAACTTGACACGCAATTCTTGAACAAAGGAGGGGTGACAGAGGGAAACCTGTTATACAAAAGATGTCTGATATGGAGGGGGACATCGATTGGGTATAGTGCGCACCCCCTCTCTTCCACCCCCTGACCCGGGGGGGGGGGTAACTTTTTTTTTTTAAATGGCAACCCCTATTTTTTATGCAAGATTCAGATTCCTGGGATGAAAATAAACATCTTTTATCCCAAGCATTTTTTTCTATCATTTGTTTTTACTCCGGAAACTTTGATTGAAATCGTCATTAAGGGGAGCTTTCGGTGGATTTTTTTCAAAAAATCCAATTTTTTTTTTGTTACTTTGAACATCTAAGAATACAGCAAACTCTTGAAACTATTTTTGCTGTATTCTTAGATGTTCAAAGTAACAAAAAAAAAAAATTGGATTTTTTGAAAAAAAAAATCCACCGAAAGCTCCCCTTAATGACGATTTCAATCAAAGTTTCCGGAGTAAAAACAAATGATAGAAAAAAATGCTTGGGATAAAAGATGTTTATTTTCATCCCAGGAATCTGAATCTTGCATAAAAAATAGGGGTTGCCATTTAAAAAAAAAAAGTTACCCCCCCCCGGGTCAGGGGGTGGAAGAGAGGGGGTGCGCACTATACCCAATCGATGTCCCCCTCCATATCAGACATCTTTTGTATAACAGGTTTCCCTCTGTCACCCCTCCTTTGTTCAAGAATTGCGTGTCAAGTTTAAAAAAAAACACCCGGTATATCCAGCAACATCTGGGCCACAGGAAACACTTTTTTTTGCTAACAAATTTATTTGAACAATTTCTTCATTTTAGTTCACGT
Organism: Thereva unica; assembly: GCA_949987705.1. Lineage (NCBI taxonomy): Eukaryota > Metazoa > Arthropoda > Insecta > Diptera > Therevidae > Thereva > Thereva unica. The sequence continues at coordinate 54,415,284 of OX465281.1, read as the reverse complement.
TATTGAAACTCCGGATTATGAAATATCAATCTGGATTTTACGTAAAATAACAACAACGAGCTGCTTTCTGCTGCTGCCCAATTTTTGTGGTTTCTTTATATTTATGTTACCCACAATCAATTGGTGTTGACCACCATCACGAATATATCATTTCTCCTTTTCATTCTTTTGGATATTTTCCAAATTTATAAAAATTTATGGGTTAACTTCGTTCTTTGAAACGAGCACATTTTAAAATCACCTTGAACCCGTCTCAAGTGTTTCAGGATCCACTTCTGTGATTGTGGCTTTTATGCCCAGAAGATACACAGAACGTTGCCTTCTTTTACATTTTCAAACACTTGATTTGGGCTGCTGATAACGTTAGCCAATTTCTTCTCTCAACTGGCCAACATGAAATATTTTTTATGTTTGTTTTTCTTTCGGGAAAAAATCAATTTTTAGTCCGCAATGTTTTTTGCTGCTACAAACGGAACTGCAGGAAAGTCATTTAGTATTTTTGACCTTTTAAAGTAAATTCATTTTATTTCTTATCAGTTTAATTGATTTGAAGTTCACTAGCTTTTTCATCACTAATATAAATACTGGACACCATACCTTATCTACTGAAAAGGCCGCCCAGCTAACTTCCACCGCGCCTGCGCCGGCAAGTCATCTTCACGCACACACACTCATATACTCCTCACCCGATAGCAAAACAAAGCAATTCTGGAAGGGAGAAGCAAACAAAACCATGAAAAGAGCGTGAAAGCTTTAGGGATCGTTTTAACGATTGTTTCTCGAATAATTCTCGACAAGTTGTCTTTCGAAAATAGCTCGAGAAAACGAGCAGCCGAGAAATTGTTTGCAGGGTAAATCCTGGTTTAAGACGTGCGCGTGCGTTTTTTGAAAGTGAAAATTAGAGAATCATTTTTATGAATATGTTTCGTTTTTTCGAATCGATATCGAATGAATCTCGAATGATTTTTGTTTCGTTTTTTCGAATCGATATCGAATGAATCTCGAATGGTTTATTTGAATACATGTTTCGTTTTTTCGAATCGATATCGAATGAATCTCGAATGATTTTTTCGAATCGATATAGAATAAATCTCGAATGATTTATTTGAATACATGTTTCGTTTTTTCGAATCGATATCGAATGAATCTCGAATATGTTTCGTTTTTTCGAATCGATATCGAATGAATCTCGAATGATTTATTTGAATACATGTTTCGTTTTTTCGAATCGATATCGAATGAATCTCGAATATGTTTCGTTTTTTCGAACCGATATCGAATAAATCTCGAATGATTTTTGTTTCGTTTTTTCGAATCGATATCGAATGAATCTCGAATGATTTTTGTTTCGTACTTACCGCAATATTTATTTATCCGTTGTTAATTATCTTAACTTCACTATTTTATCTAATCATTTTATTTATAAAGTGATGATAAAATAGTGAAGTTAAGATAATTAACAACGGATAAATAAATATTGCGGTAAGTACGAAACAAAAATCATTCGAGATTTATTCGATGTCGATTCGAAAAAACGAAACAAAAATCATTCGAGATTTATTCGATATCGGTTCGAAAAAACGAAACATATTCGAGATTCATTCGATATCGATTCGAAAAAACGAAACATGTATTCAAATAAATCATTCGAGATTCATTCGATATCGATTCGAAAAAACGAAACATATTCGAGATTCCTTCGATATCGATTCGAAAAAACGAAACATGTATTCAAATAAATCATTCGAGATTTATTCGATATCGATTCGAAAAAATCATTCGAGATTCATTCGATATCGATTCGAAAAAACGAAACATGTATTCAAATAAAACATTCGAGATTTATTCGATATCGATTCGAAAAAATCATTCGAGATTCATTCGATATCGATTCGAAAAAACGAAACATGTATTCAAATAAAACATTCGAGATTTATTCGATATCGATTCGAAAAAATCATTCGAGATTCATTCGATATCGATTCGAAAAAACGAAACATGTATTCAAATAAATCATTCGAGATTCATTCGATATCGATTCGAAAAAACGAAACATATTCATAAAAATGATTCGAGATACATTCGACATCGATTCGAGAAAACGAAACACACATACATGCACACCCTTCGAGATTCCATCTCAAAAGCGATTCATTCTAGCGTTCCTTTTTTATCATTTTCGATAATGCTTTCGAATCGTTCTCGATTTCGTTATCGAAGAAAGCTTTCGCTTTTTATGAATCGCTCTCGCATCCATATCGATTCGGAATGTTTGCAGGGATGTGCTATTCTTCATTTTTATATGTGTAAGTACAAAATAATAGTATCGTACTTCTGGCATTATGCAAACGCAAACCAGCGAGAGTTATTATCGTTGCTTCAAAAAAATGACTGTGTGTACGTAGCGTCAACCCCACCTTTTTCGTTCTCTGTGTCACCATAGTACGCCACAGTGCGGCCGATTCCCAAAAAGCTGGCCAAAAGTCGATAAATCAAGTAATTGATTCAAAATTTCTTACTTGGGGTTTTCGGGGTCGCTGATTGCGAATTTCATATTAAAACTTAGAAAAACCACTCCCTTCAATCCCTATTGGCCACCCCCTCGCGTGAAATAGCGTATATTGATCAACATAATCAAGATACATGTCAATTTATAGGTTTTTCAAAATCATCTTTAAAAAAAGCGGGCAAGTTGGGGCAGCTAAATCTTGCTTTATTCTGTTACTAATACCTCAAGGAATAACCTCCATCAAGTTTCAGAGCGGAACATCGCGGAATTTTTTTCTATTCGCATGATGACTTTCACAGATTATTTGATTGTAAGCGATAAAAATTACTAATAATCGTGGTGTCACTAAAATTTTTGGCATGGGAAATCACCCTTTGTTATTTTTTTTATTTACATTCTACTTACCTTCAGAAGTAGATTACATTTTTGGTATGGCTATCCACGACGATCTTAATTTTTTACACAATGTTTAAACAACACTCTGTTAAATGCACTTTCGCAAGAACCATTTGACAAATCAAAACAGCTGTCGTTGCGACTGTTGTATTGGAGCAAGTACGAGAAAAGAAACAACGCTATGTATGATTTCTGGTGGCTGTGTGTGGGTGTATTGAAGCCAACTGAACAAAAAAAACCGCTCTATAAGAATTTTTTTTTTACTTTTGGCCAGCTTTTTGGGAATCGGCCGCACAGTGGTACGGATGGGAACGCGTTAGCTTAATGCGGAATGTGCGAACAATACATCACGTTAGCGCCTCAACTATCATTCATGTTTCGAATCCACTCCGCGTCATGGTGCTTCACCGTTCGGGTTTTCGTACCTAGATAATTTTCTTGGCTTCCCTTTACCTCTGCTTCTATACCTCGTATGGTTTTCAAGAACCCAATGACTACCTACTCTGGGAAATCAATAACTACCTACTCCATTGCAACTATTTCTATAACAATTTCCGTAGTAGTAGTAGTAAATTTCATGAGGCACTCTGAAAAAAAAAAAACAAAGATTTACCCATCGCAAGAAAGAAAGAAAACCCGACTAATGGGGGCAAAAATCTGTACACATCTTACAGGAAAAATAAGAACGATTTGGATGACGTTCGAGGCACATCAGCTGCTATCCTTGCGACTATTTAGAATTACGAAAATGAGTTGAACCTGACTACATAGCTAAAAATGAAAATAAGTAATACGATACTTGGGCATGGAATTAAATCGGTTTGCTGCGTTTGAGACCAAAGTCCTTAAAGTCATTAAAAGGTGTTTCAATTGCCTACTTAATTGTTGTTAGGTATTACCTGTTAATGCGTAATTATTACATACTATGAATTGGTATAACAATTACTATTAATTGGTCCCAATCGCCGCAGACCGATTTATTTTCCCATGCCCAAGTACCGCATTACCTACTAATGATGAATACCGCTCGCAGTTTAATTGACTGCTTCCAAAATGAAAGATAAAATCCATGAAATGGTTTTAGGTTCAGTGAGACAAAAAGTTCAAACACACAGGCTCATTAAGCCACCGTAGGAATGTTGCAGCTCTAGCAAAATTTTATCGCTTTTTTCATAATGATTGCTCCCCTTGACTCCCCCTAACCTATTATGTCCTTCTCTCTATCTTTCGAGCGCCATGCAGCCCTCGACACGATAACTTTACATCTTGGCTTGGTAGGCCCGATCTAGTTACCCTATCTCTTTCAGCACAGTTTCCAGTGGCCACCATGAGGAGGTTGTGATCGCACTTGTACAGGGCGATATAGTTACTGCACTTGCGTATTTAATTACTGAAATACACTACATGTTGCCCCCTATCCCCCTGGTGACTGACCCACAAATCGCATTGCTTAAGCTCCGTTTTCACTCTGATCGGTCTAGTGGATAGTGATAAGCGAGACTGATCTTGCAGCCAGGTCTAATCTTGCGCATTTCGCAAGATCAAAGCAAGACCAAGATAAGACAGGAAAAGCTAAAATTGCAGTTATGAGCAAAAAGTCTTGCAGAAAGTTTTGCAAAAACTCTTTCAGTCTGGTCTTGGTCTTGCTAAATGTGCAAGACAAAACTTTGCGCGAATTACTGAAAGACTCTTGGTACTTAGTGTTGAGTAGAAATTCTTCCTATCTTGCTCTTGCAGTCTTGTCTTGTCCTTGTCCTGTTTTGTCTTGGCCTTTCTTTGGTCTTGCTAAATGTGCAAGATCAGTCTTGCTCATCACTACTAGTGGTTCAGCCTGATAATCGAAGGAGAGCCTGATAGAGTGAAAACATTTTTTATCATATTATCAAAGAACTCTATCTAAACATGTATTTAAGTTTTTTGACGGCTATGAAGGATTTATTTGGTACTTTTCGACAGTTTGGAAACGTATTGAAAAAGTACGAACTAGAGCCAATCATCCATAAGCCATCAAAATGCCTTATATCTTCAAAAGTAAAGGCCATACCAATAAAAGCCGCCATTATTCATAGGATATTGTCCAAGCTTTCCAATTTTGGCAAAAAAATATTGATCAACTGAGTATTTTTAGAAAAAAAAATGGTGGTTAAAATTGAAATTTTAGTAAAAAAAAAAACAACTATATTTTAACTGTGCGATTCATAACTCTGGAAGTGACTTTTACAGTTTTAGATAGGTAGGAGTAATCTGCGTATTTACCTATCTACCTTATTCATGAAAATATCTCATAGGGTTTAAGAATTTATGATTTTCAATTCAATTTATAACTTAAAAAATAGAAGTCCAAAAATGTGAAAATTTGGGTTTTTCTTAGTTGTCACCAGAAGAACAAACACGAAAAAATTAGGTGATTTGAAGTCCATCAGGTCCAAACTTAATTAAAAATTAGTTTGGAATGATATGGATTTGATATGGGAAATCCTGAGTGCAACAAAAAACAGTCATAAAGCTAAGGTTTTACAATACTGCATGTTCCTTGGCTGAGATGAATTACCATAGGTAATACAGTATAAAAACTCACTATATGACCTTCCTAGGTTATTCTTGTATATGTAACTTTTTTAGGCAATTGTTTGGTGTATCAGAAATGAGAGAAAAAAACTATGGTTAATAATGCATTTTTATGAGAAGAATGCTAAAAAACAAAGAATTTTGGTTAGTTCAGATGCAGAAAATCGATTTTAAACCTAAATATTTCCTAAACGGAACTACCTGCCGTTTTAAATAAATAATAAAAACCAAAATTTTCAAAATTCAAAATTGCCTAAATCGAAAAATTGCCCTATTCCAAAAGGCGCTCGAAATTGCTTTTAACGCTCATTTTGGCGCCCCTTGCCACCTGGCGCCTAGAGCGACCGCTCCACTCGCTCTACCCTAGGGCTGGCGCTGCATTGGGGCATCGAGAAACAACTCGTTGGAGTGTTATGCCTTCTGAAACGACTTATGTAAATCTCATCAACCAACCAATGACATGCGCTTTGCTGGAACGGGAAGGGCTAAGGAAGGCTATGGCAGGAGGAATTAGGAATTTAAAGAGGGTAGAAGAAAGAAGGAAAAGATTCAAACTCGGGATCTCTAAAATGGTAGCCACATGCCTTACTTCCTAGGATACCAAGTTGATTTATTACCTGTAGTTTTTCGCGACGACATTGAATCACGTGAGGCTTGGTGACTCTTCTTACTGGACAAAGGCTCATCATCACTGTCTTCCCATTCATAAGAATCATGCCGTCAACACATCACCTCGGACACATCACATCAATAGCATAGCTTTGTATTTACTGCTTCTTGCATGTTATAGGTAGAGATAGTGCTAGGTTTCATGCTTTTGCGGACCATAAAACCTACCCCGAGCGTGTGGTGTCTTGTCTGACAGCTGTAATACACATCTTTAGCCTGAACCAAATATGACGTGCCGTGACCCTAACGTATGAAGACAAGTGTTCATATGGCACCGACCTAAATGAACTTAATGAACTTGCTTATATTCCAACATTAGGGTACTTACGGCTACCGTATGCCACGTCATATTTGGTGCAGGTTTTAGCTGTAACACATATCTTACAGCAAAGCACCTTTCCCATTACTTCTTTTGAATGACGCATAGGTCAGATTTGTACTTTGATATCGGCTAGATGTGCAACTTGAGTTCTGCGCCGAGTTAAGAATTTTTTTAAATCGAGAAATGGAATCGTCGTCGTCCGAAACGGTTTGCTCGTTCAGTAATAGCGTTTTCCAAGGGACGTAAGTAATTAGCCTGAACATATTAGCATATTATCTCTCATAGGATATCTACCAGTAGCTAAATTATTAGGTTTTCATAGTACTTTCATCAGTTGATGGGGCACGTGCATATTTTATTATTCTACATACTTATTACTCCCCCTATTCCGATTTTGACTGATTATAATTTATTAATGTGGCGAAATTATTAACTCAAATATGAGAACTCTATGCGAGTACACCAGACTAGTTTTGTAAATAAGTTTTTATAAATTTTCAATGATAATAATGCGATGCTTACATAATTATTTACCCATTTATTTGCTTGTTATTCGCCATAGGCCATATTGATATATCGCCAATTACCATATACAAATTATAACTCTCATCAATTTCCCTGCAACATTTTGCATCGAATTTCCTCTCGCACCTTCACCACCTGCTACGCTTCCCACACATCGACCTCAATTGCTTAATGAGCATCATAAAATTAATAAGCAACATAATCAAAATAACCATAAAACTTTTATGAGGCTGTTCATTCTAGTGAAGTGGATTGAATATGGACGAAATAGTGATTTTCGAATATCGATTTATCCTGGATCGAAAAATTAATTGAAAACATCAATCACTTTCCAAACATCAAAATTATAGCGTTTCTATATCAAATTAATGAAGTCTAGATATCAACACTGCTGGGATTTTATGCAATATAAAGTGGGGATTTTCCTTCGATGCCATCAAAGAGTACCAATATCGGGCTCCACGTGGCGAAGCGCATATATCACTGGAAGTTATTTCATTTCTGTTTATGGTGCTTCCCAAATGGGAATAAATTTTGCTGAAATTGTTTTCTTGTCCTTCTCTTCGTTGAGAATATCGACACTGACTAGATTTACGTATTAAGAAAAACATTTGTTTGCTAGATAAAAAGTTGGGCATTACCGGATAATTAAAACTTTTAATAGTGTTGTAAAACTTGTCTGAATTACATAAGCAGACCGGGGAATAAATGGGCAAGGAATTTGGGATTTGGAATCTACACTGGGGCCTTGGTTGACGTAAATATACAAGTCTGCATTCTGCTGCGAAATATGTAGGTTAATGAATGTTATTCGAAGATGTCCTTTAAAAATATTAAATTTTAATAAAATTAAAATTAATGTATTGTATTGCGCTGCTTTAATCCCTCATGGGACTTTAGTTGGTGTTCTACCAACTACCGGATCGGCAGTCACACAATGAATACGGATTTGACTTATCAAAGTATTCTGAGTGAAGACTCACGCGATTATGAAATGAATTCGTATAGGTGACTTTGCCGTTTCAAATCCGCGGAGAAATTGTTGCGGATCACACTTTTAGGGTGAGTTGCACCAAATCATTGATTAAAGTAATTGTTAAAATTAACTTTAAAAATAACAAAGTTGTTACAGTTACAGTTTGTAAAAATGAGTTGCACCACCCGATCGTTTGTTAAAGTTATCATTAAAAGTTTTGTCGTAAAATATCTCTAAATTTCCTCTGCCAAAAGAGGGATTTTTTTGTGAAGTTAGTAATTCTGAAATCCAACTTAGGCCAGGGCCCTTTACAGCAAGCTGGAGAGGGCCCCAATAGCCGGTTCTGGACCGATGAGTGCAACATCAGAGCTCTGTTTAGCCAGGGCATCTGCACTTTTGTTGCCTTTGAAGACCCGATGACCTGGGACCCAGACAAGGGTAACTTGATTGAGCCCAACTCATCAAGGGCACGATGGCAGTCCCAAACTAATTTCAATTTGTTCCTCCGGACCTTATCACTCCAATTGCCGCTTGGCTATCAGAGAAGATAAAATTCCATTTATTTTTCTCATGAGTGAATGCCAGAATAGCGTACACCTCTGCTTGAAAGACAGTTGATAGGGTGTCTAGGTTTATCGCTCTGCTAAATCTGGGGCTTTCACTCTAGATTCCGGCGTCTCACTTGTCTCTGTTTTTGAGCCATCCATGTACTATACTAGTCCGCCCGGCAATACTTTTGGAAAAGTCCAGGTTAGCCTGGCATGTACGCATGCTGATAGGACTTTAGTGGTTGGCGTTGAAGATAAGTTTCCTTTTTCGCCTGGTCGACAAATTTCTCCATTGTTTTCAAGGCAAAAGACGAGAGACTTATCGGCCTAGATGATTTAGCCGAAGTGTAATCCGAACGCCCTGGCTTAGGTAAAAATGTTACGTTGACGTTCCTCCCTATCGATGGGAAGTAACCAGGTGCGAAAGGAGCTCTGAATATTTTGCATAATAAGGGTGACTAGGTCGCAGCCCTCCTGCAGCAGAATAAGATAGATTCCGCCTGCTTCAGGGGACCTGTATGGTTTGAACGATCTAATTGCCTCCCTAATAGCTTCGTGGTTAAACCCGGTGTTTGCTTGCATCCAGGCAGCTTTGGTCACTTTAGAAAGTGGCCCTGATGGCTGCGCAGCAGGAATTGTGTTCCCATTTGAATAAATGGCTATGCGTGGGAAGTGTGCCTGGAGCAATGATATCAAGGTTCCTTCCCTAGACTGTGTGGAAGAGCCATCGGTTCTCCTGATTGATTCAAGATCTCCCGAAAAGCCCTTTAATAAAGCTTTGTGGATTTTTACTGAGTCTCGAATGTCTTCGACACTCTTTCAGAAATTCCTTCAGCTATTTCTTTTTGCTCATCTGATCGCCCTGTTATCGATGGTTAGGGAGATTTTATAACTCTCCCAGTTACCGCTCTTCGTGGCTGCGTTGAATAGTTTCCTCGTCGCGGATTTCAACTTGGAGAGCTCGTTATTCCACCATGGAGTTTTCCATGGCATTTGCATCACATCCTACGATGGTCTGCAGAATGGTCCTATTAGAGTGATTCACGATATCCTTCAGTTCTTTGGATGGTTATGCGTCCCTGAAGTCGTAGGGGAACCATGTCTTTTAGTCTAAACTAAAGGGTCGCCGTCCACATCGCTGCATGCCCTGTATAGCACCGTTACTTCCCCATGGCTCCAGTATGTCAATAACTTGGGTGGCCGATGTCCTCCCCACTGACCTGCCTTGGGTTTGTTGGGAAGGAAGTTTCACATGTAGGACTCGGGTGTGCTCCTTGTCTGATTTTTTTAAAATTTGTTGGTCCGTGAAAGTCCCACGAGTATGGCAGGAAACAAAAGGTCCATCCTAACAGAGCCTCCATCGTTCTTTGGTTTTCTAAGAAGTGACGGTTCGATTGAACAAAGTTTACATAACCAAAACTTATGTAAAGCCAATAATTTACGAGGTATTTGTGAAAAACTGATTTTTTTTACCTTTGACCTCTTATATCTCAAGACGCGGACATGATATTATACGAGACTATTGACAGATCGTTTTGGAATGCCAAAACAAAGGATCATACAACTTTTCAGGTTATTATCTCTCATTCCGAGGTTGACCCTTTTTTGCCTTACTTGACTGGACTACAACCTGTTTTTGAGGTATGCGTGCAATAAAAATATTATATTCGAAACAGTTAAATTTAATTTCCCTTTTACATCCTGGAGTAGCCCTAAGTTATTGCACTACTTTGTAAAATTATTCCTGGAAATGCCAGGATGCGAAATACTGCTGGTTTTAAAACTGGAAAACTATAAAGAGATAAATAGGTCGCCATGGCAGCACGTAAATTTCTCTGTTCCAGATTAAGCACGGAACTGGCATTCACTTTGGTGATTACATTAAAGGCCGATTAAACAATCACACAAGCTCTCGCGGCCGAGGCAGCCATGGGAACTGGCCCAGTCATAATCGCTTTATTCAATTAAATGCGGATTGATAAAAGCAGTGCACTTTTTTGCCTATTTAACTTTTAATTATTTTATGTAATAAATGATTTAAAGTTTTTTCATAAATGTTGGCCTTTTGATTTTTGATACCAGGATTATGGAAAAGGATGAAAAGAGCAATTTTTGTGATTCACATAGTCTAGTGAGGGGTATTTAAAGATGTTTTGTCTGGTTTTATAAAAGAAACTTGTGTGATGAAGTGAAAGTGACTCAACTTGTGCTTGGAACTTGGTTCAAGGTTAAACTTATACACACAACTTGTAAAGAAACCCTTTATCTAGATTCTGGATCAGGGGTGGCCAATAAAAATGTTTTCCCAGGCCACTTTGAAAATGCATTATGACCTCGCAAGCCGGGGTGATATAGAGGGTGTATTCAGTAAGTTTACAAAGCTGATTGTACTTTTGTATATAACCTACTTCCATGAATAAAGTAGAGTCAAAATTTTGATTTTTTTTAATGCGTGAATTTTTGCAACCTTGGATCATCACTTTTTCTACGGGGAATTGTTTTCCACGTCCTACAGTTTCAGGAAATTTTGGCTCATTGCAGAATTTCGAGGAGTTACCAAAAAATTTTGTTCTTTTTGATCAAATCTGACAAGTACTTTACATAGATTAGTTTTGCTAATGCCACCGGAAAGCTTTGGAATTTCTAAATGAAGTCATTCACCGAACACCCGTTTTATAGTTCAGTGGATGGCGGTGTTTGGCTCCGAATTCTTTCGGACGGCACCAATTGACGCGAAATTTAGACAATAAGTAGGTAGCAGCTCAAGGAGCAAAAGTTATATTAAGTTGATGCGTGATTTTTTCCTAAGGGGAATACCACGAGTTCAGGGGGTGAAAATTGGTACACTCAAGCAGAAATCATTAGAGGGATGGATTGCAAGCACAAAAGTATATATGTATACATGTTTTTCTTTAATTCAGTGATTCTCAAACTTTTTGAAGTAAAACTTCTTTAGGGACCTTTGCGTAAAAAAATTTACATGAGAGTGAATCAATTTCATTCGCGTAACGCTCTCACACATGAAAAATCGTCAGAACTTTCCTATAACGATGGGAAATGGGGTGGACGGGGTACAAGAGATGAAGAAACTCGGGGCTGTGTGTGCAACAGTTAAAATACAATCTGCTTTACTGCATAGATTTTCTGGCATGTTAGCTACGTTGTCGCCCAGACTTTGCTTTATCTCATTCTAGGAATACAAATTCACCATTATGTAGAGGTGAATTATTTGAGATTTTTCTTGTGGTTTGGTCACTGGGCGGGCTTACGCCGCGGACACTTTGGAGTTGACTGACATGTTGGAAGCGGCATATACGACAAGAATTTTCGTCGCAGCCTGAGCAAGTGGTTTTTGGCGTGGCTAAACATGTAGCACTGCCGGGAAGTTACGGTATAAACACTTGAGACTTTCTTAACATGCCAAACGATGTAAACAAATATGAAAAAATGAAAGAAGAAATGAACAACACATCTTTCTTACGTTTAATTTGTAATTGTCTCCAATATAAAATACTTTTTGCACGCTTCAATTGATAAAACCGAAGCTGTTAAAACCGTATATCCAGTGGTTTGGGTGCTTAGAATACCAAAAGGGAGTGCTGAATTAAATGTGTGAGGTGCTCTTGTTTTAAATTGGCACCCACTTCCCCTTTGGTCGGTGAGATGTGCTGGACTGTAGTGAGATCAAGAATACATGAAAATCTCACTAACAACAATCCAACAACACACAATGTTGCATCACTATAGCAACATAAAATCAAGCACACAAATTATAGCACTTGAACCCGAATGCAAATAATAAAATCGAAGACGCATCAAAAATCCATGCGGTAATAATTAACAGCCACGGTCACCGCGACCAAAGCGATGTAAACAAATAAATTACATCACAGAATGCAAGTGCAAGAACGATGCACATGTGACCCGAATAAATGAGCATAAGAGCTGTTCATGAAAGAAATACCTTAATAAATACGAAGTTGGGAAAGACCAGGAACAAGAACGCTTGAATGGCATGAAAACGCGAGTATGATTAAAACAATTTAGGTAGGGGAAAATTAGAGTAGCGTAGTGGTAAGTTTTCGATATAAATAAGGAAACTTAGAATTAAGAAGAAGATTTGTAATCTCAACCGACCGAGAAGGCACTGACGGCAGCTCACTGCTGTAAAGCTTTAGTGGTCTAAATAAAAATAAATACAAAAAACATAATAGAAAAGAAAATCTTTAATTTTAAAAAGAAAGATCATCTTTAATTGGTTTCTACGTGGGAAGCACGGACAAGAAAAATACCCCAGCATTACATGGCGACCCTGCCCATCGAACAGGAACTTTTGAAGGAAGAATAAGGAGGCTCATCCGTGAGATCCAGCTGCAGAACCAGAAAGACGAACGGCAGAAGACCAAGTTTTTGAAGGAACTGGAGGAGGTCAACAGCGAGATCTCTAAAAAGAAGAAGATTTAAAATGGGAGGAAGTGCGACCAAGGAGGATATTGTTGTGGCAAACGCAGCGGGAACAAACATAACTCAGGAGACAATTCAGGACGCCGGCTACGTGGCCATCATTGCTTTTGTTGTAGTAGTCATTTATAATTGCTTAGTTAGAAAGTTTAGGAAACAAGTAGCTAATAATGTTAGTTTAGCTTAGAAATTTAGGTACATAGTAGTGTAACTTACAATAAAATTATTAAAATCACTAGATTGATATATTGAAATAAAAAAAAAAACAATAATAATAATATGCACTCTTTTTCTTTTTAATCGCTCAATTTCTACAAATAATATTTTTCTGTGGTTAAAAAAAAAATGGATATTGAATTTCAAAAGGCTTGTGATAGCCTAACAGAAGTATTTTCGTTAAAGGAAAAAAAGGATTTAAATGAAAAAACTATTGCGGAATTAGAAGACAAACTAAAACAGTACAATTGCTATGAAAATTTTTATGAAAAAGAAATTGAGGAATTAAATAAGAAAATTGAAGACTTAGAACAGAAAAACAAGATTGTTAAAAAGATGTTATCAGTTAGATTGAGTAAAAAGGTTATTTTATAAGAAGTAAACTAAAAATAACAGAGACAAAATTATGGAAGATATAAAGAAGATAATTTTATTTTTAATAATATTTTTAATAACGTTAGCGGTAGGTACTTTAATGATAATATATATCTCTGAGGAATTTGAGAAGATTATAGAATATAATAAAGAACGCCTAGAAAATTGGCAGCATTACAGCTAGAATTTTTAAACGAGAGGATTTAGATTAGGTTATCTAAGAAAATAGGAAGAATAGAGATAGTTATATATAGTGCATCATGCCAGAATCATGCCAGAGTTGCAAGCACAAGAAATAGTAAATAAATTAAAAACGATATTACAAAACTTTAGAAAAGCGCCAAAGAGAACGCTAAAAGCATATACATTGCTACAGAAAAAGCTAGAAATAGAAGAGCTGAGAAAGCAAATAAATGAAATTGCATTAAAATATGATATAAATGCTCAAATTAAAGAGTTCAAGACGATACAAGCGGAAATAAATGAACATATTAGAAAACAATCTTCAGAGATAGAGGACGAAGAACCAGGAGAAGGAACCAGTTCCAATAGATTAGAAATTCAAGAGATAAATAGTGCTGCAAAAACAAACAAAATGGGAACGTTAGACGTATTTCAAACATTGAAGTTGGTAACCACATTTGGAGGTGAAGAAAAAGAAGTAAACAATTTTATAAATATGGTAGAAGTGGTGGCTGAAACTTTGAAGGATGCAGAGGAAATTAAAAAATTAATTAATTTAATTTTAAAAACAAGAATAACGGAAAGAGTACGGACGAAAATAGCGAATGCTAAACCACAAACAATAACAGAATTTAAGGATTTAATAGAAAGGCATTTCAGGAAGAAACTGAATCCATTAAAAATCCAGAATGATCTCATGAAGTTAAGACAAGGAGATCAAACGATAGAAAATTTTGCAACAAGAGTTGAAGATTTAATAGCGAAACTGAATGGTATTCAGATATCGGAACGTGGAGAGGAAAATAGGGAAATAATCACTACCCTAAATGATAAGACCGGACTTAATGCTTTTCAAGCTGGTCTAAGTGAACCATTCAAGACAGCCGTGTTTGCAGCAATGCCGTCAACTTTAGAAAAAGCTGTAAAAATAGCATCAGAGATGGAAGCAGTAAATGAAACCCAAAGGAAAGTTTATCATTTACAGACGAGCAACAGGGATAATTGGAATCAACGCCCAACTTACAGGATGAATTTCAGGAACAACGGGCAAAGGACATATAACAATAATTACAATAGAGTATACCAGAAACCGAAATTTAACATCCAAAGCCAAGCTCCGAGGAACAATGATTTTCAGAGGAGACCAATGAATAGGCAGCAACAGAATCAGAGATTCAATAATCAGTCAAATCAAAGGGGCAACAGGTATAATACACAAAGTAGAAGAATAAATGTAATGAATTCGGGAAACGACGAGACCGTCCCCGAAGCCCATCCGTCGAGGGACGAGGAAAAAGAATTAATTTAAAGAAGAAACCCAAAGTAGCAGCCATATATTCTTTTAACGTTAAAAATTTGGACAACTACGTAAGAATAAACATAGCAGGAACAAAAGAACCAGTAAGATTTTTAATAGATACGGGTGCTGAAATATCAGTAATAAAGAGAAGTTATGTAAACACTCCGATATTTGACGATGAAATTTGTAAAATAACAGGTATCACAGACAGCGATTTATACACTCTGGGAACAACTAATGCATATTTAAGGATTGAAGGAGAAGAAATCAAGCATAAATTACATGTAGTATCAGATAACTTTGCCATTGGAACGGAAGCGATTTTAGGAAAAGACTTTATATATAAATATAAATGTAAACTTAACTACGAAATTTTCACTCTAACGATTTCACTAAAGCAAATTGATCTTATTTTACCAATTTGCACACTGTATGAAACCGTTAATATACCAGCAAGATCACAAATGATACATGCTTTGAATGTAAAAATTAAAGAAGACAGCATAATACTAAGCCAGGAGCTAGAAGACGGGATCTTTGTGGCTAATTCTTTAATACCATGTGAAGGAATAGCACACATAAGATTATTGAACACACGCGAAACGGGAGTAAGAATAAAGTTACCAAAGTTAGATATTCGACCACTCAAGAATTACTATCTGGTGACAATAGATGAAGAAAGTAAACGAAATAGTCAAAACCGGAAGGAAAGATTGCTTAAGGAATTAAAAATAGACAGTCTAGATGCTGTAGCAAAAAATTCGATAATACAAATATGTCAAGAATGCGCAGATATTTTTAACCTTGATAATGCTCAACTGACAATAAATAATTTCTACAAACAAAAGATCAGGATGACGGATAAAACACCAGTATATATCAAGAACTACAGATTGCCGCAATCACAAAGTGACGAGATAAATAAGCAAGTAGAAAAGCTTATAGCAGAAGACATAATAGAACCATCAGTAAGTCCATACAATTCACCATTATTAGTAGTTCCAAAGAAGAGTGAAAATGGCGATAAGAAGTGGAGAATGGTCGTAGATTTTCGACAGTTAAACAAAAAAGTTATGGATGACAAATTTCCCTTAACAAGATTAGATGACATACTAGATAATCTTGGAAAGGCGAAATATTTCTCGACACTGGATTTGACGAGCTCATTCCATCAAATTGAACTTCATCCAAAGTCAAGACCAGTAACAGCTTTCTCGACAAGTAAGGGACATTTTCAATTTAAGAGATTGCCATTTGGATTAAAAATATCCACTAATAGTTTCCAACGAATGCTATCAGTAGCGCTAGCAGGATTGGATGCTGAAACATTTCTATATGTTGATGATATTATAATTTTTGGACGCAATGTAGAACATCACAACAACAGTCTACGAAAAACATTCCAAAGGTTAAGAGATTACAACCTTAAACTGAATTCACAGAAGTGTAATTTTTTACGTACTGAAGTAGTATATTTAGGACACTTAATAACAAATGATGGGGTAAACACTGATCCCAAGAAGTATGAAACAATAACTAATTATCCAATGCCTAAGAACGCTGATGAAGTTAAGAGATTTACAGCATTTTGTAATTATTATAGACGATTCATACCAAACTTTGCCGCAATAGCAAAACCGTTGAATGCGCTAACGAAGAAAAATGCTACTTTTGAGTGGACAGAAGAATGCAAAAAATCATTTGAAGAATTAAAGAATAAATTAATCAATCCGCCGATATTGCAATACCCTGATTTCACAAAACCGTTTGTACTAACAACTGACGCTTCAAATTTTGCCCTAGGTGCTGTACTATCTCAAGGAGAAATTGGCCAGGATTTACCAATATCTTATGCGAGCAGAACACTAGATAAGCACGAATTAAACAAGCCGATAATAGAAAAGGAACTATTAGGCATACACTGGGCGATAAAGTATTTTAGGCCATACTTATATGGTAGAAAATTTATAGTAGTAACAGACCACAGGCCACTTGTCAGCCTGTTCACACACAAGAATCCTTCATCTAAAATGACCAGAGTGAGACTAGAACTAAGTGAATATGATTTTGAAATCATATATAAACAAGGATCGCTAAATACGAACGCAGATGCATTGTCAAGGATAAAATTAGATTCAGAGATGTTAAAAGCAATGATACCAGTAGATGCAGATATAAAAGTAGTCACGAGGGCAGCAAAGAAAAGAAACGAAGTAGTGAAAGGAAAAACTGTACAACAACCTAAAGAGACTGATCAACTCTACATTTGGGAATGTACATCGATTTCTGAAACTAGGAACATTACAAAACTAAAAACTGAGATAACTCATGAGAACAAGAAGAATAAGATGAAGAATAAAAAGAAGAATAGTGTAGAAGAAATTATGCAAAGAATAAATAACATAAAGCATGCAGAAATAAGTTATAACAAAAGAAGAAACGAATTTACAATACATTTTAGTGATAATCTAGTAGCAAACTTGGAGTTACTACCGGAGAAACTAATGGAAAAGTACAAAGATGAGAAGATATTAAAAAAGCTTAGTGATAATCTAACAGCAAACTGGGAGTTACTGCTGGAGAAGCTAATGCAAAGTGCACAAAAGTATAAAATTGAAAAGCTAGCAATATCAATAGATGATGACATATTTAATTATATAAAGAAAGAAGAGCTCATAAAAATATATAACGAAAAGCATCAAAAAGGAGAAAATAAGTTAAAGATATTATTATATAAACCGCCCATAAGAGTGACAGATGTAGAAGAACAACTAGAATTAATAAAGAAATTTCATGATACACCCGCGATAGGAGGACATTCAGGAGTAAAAAGAACAATCAGCAAAATTAAACAAAGATACTGCTGGAAGAATTTAAACAAAATGGTTAAAAAACATGTAAATGCTTGTATGGATTGCAAAGAGAATAAACAAATAAGACACACGAAAGAAAATTACAATTAACAGAAACACCAACGACGAGCTTCGAGACCTTATCAATAGATACCGTAGGACCATTAAGACCATCAAAACAATACAGATATATATTAACGATTCAATGTGACTTAACAAAATATATAATAGCGATACCAATGGAAAACAAAGAAGCAGCAACAATAGCACGAACGCTAGTAGAAAACGTAATATTAAAATTCGGAACATTTAAAACGATAAAAACAGACATGGGTACAGAATTTATGAATGAAACATTTAAGAATATATGTGAAATGCTAAAAATAAAACATGTAAACTCAACACCATACCATCACGAAACCTTAGGATCTATAGAACGAAATCATAGAACACTAAATGAATATCTATTATCATTTAGTCAAGGATCAGATTGGGATGAATGGATCCAATATTATACCTTTAGTTACAATATAACACCACATTCAGATACAGGATTTTCACCACATGAATTAGTATTTGGAAAAGTAATAAATTTACCTGCAGAGATAACAAAAGATAACCCAGAACCAGTATACAACATAGAAGATTACGCAAAAGAACTTAAGTGGAAACTTCAACAAGCTCACCAATTAGCAAAAAAATTAATAGACTTAGCTAAAGAAAAAAGGAAAATAGCATATGACACAAAAGTCAAACCCCTAGAAGCTAAGGTAGGAGACAATGTTTTATTAAAAGTCGGTAACAGAAAGAAACATGAAGCACCATATGAAGGACCATACGAGGTAATAGAAAACATAGGAGTCAACGCTAAGATAAAAATAGGAGATAAAATTAAGGAGATACATAAAAATAGATTAAAAAACACGTAAATCATATAGGAAGAAAAATTATAGCACACAAATTATAGCACTTGAACCCGAATGCAAATAATAAAATCGAAGACGCATCAAAAATCCATGCGGTAATAATTAACAGCCACGGTCACCGCGACCAAAGCGATGTAAACAAATAAATTACATCACAGAATGCAAGTGCAAGAACGATGCACATGTGACCCGAATAAATGAGCATAAGAGCTGTTCATGAAAGAAATACCTTAATAAATACGAAGTTGGGAAAGACCAGGAACAAGAACGCTTGAATGGCATGAAAACGCGAGTATGATTAAAACAATTTAGGTAGGGGAAAATTAGAGTAGCGTAGTGGTAAGTTTTCGATATAAATAAGGAAACTTAGAATTAAGAAGAAGATTTGTAATCTCAACCGACCGAGAAGGCACTGACGGCAGCTCACTGCTGTAAAGCTTTAGTGGTCTAAATAAAAATAAATACAAAAAACATAATAGAAAAGAAAATTTTAATTTTAAAAAGAAAGATCATCTTTAATTGGTTTCTACGTGGGAAGCACGGACAAGAAAAATACCCCAGCATTACAGGACCTTTCCCCTTTTTAAATTACAATTTTT
The DNA here is from genome assembly GCA_949987705.1 of Thereva unica. Taxonomy (NCBI): domain Eukaryota; kingdom Metazoa; phylum Arthropoda; class Insecta; order Diptera; family Therevidae; genus Thereva; species Thereva unica. The sequence continues at coordinate 54,395,859 of OX465281.1, read as the reverse complement.
TTAACTTGCACAAATCGACGAATCGTTTATGTCAAAACATTACACTGTTGTGAAAATCGTTCCTGATATGTTTTTTGGGTCGCTGATTACGAAAATCGAGGTCCCACAGTCTTAAAATATGCATGTCACCTTTAAATATGCTTAAAAACTCCGTTTTTTGAGGATTTTCGCGATAATTTTAATTATAATCAAAAACAATCCAATAAAATACATTTTTTGCAATATTTATATTCGAAAGTGGTTGATTTATAACAAAGCAAATTTTATGATAAGGGATAATAGTAAAGGGCTGAAACTATCCCTACATCGTCTGAAAATACAAAGGTTTGAAAAAAATGTTTTTTAAACTTTATGCTTCAAATTCGGCTTAATCAGCTAAAATAAATTATTTTCAACTACGCCTAGAAAGAAGAATTTGAAAAAAGGTTGATTGTTTTTTGCATTTCTTTTTACTCCCTTTAAAATTAATTGGCTCCCTATAAGAATTAGAATTAGAATTAGAAAAAAAATTTATTGGCTTCTTACAGATGTTTTACAAGTTCATACATGTTTATGTTCGTTGCTGACTATATGCATATGTCAAAGCTAACTTATGCACTTAAATTTTAAAATGGACCATAGTCCGTTAACTTATATCTATGTATATAACTAGCTTCTAAAGCCATGGCTTCGTGTATGCCTGTACACAGCCTTACATCTTTATTTTGTGTTACAAGTTTAGGAAGGAGAAGGAAAAAAGGAAAGAGAATGTGTTTCAAATTGTTATTGTTACTACTAACTTATATTTTACCATTGCTTGGATTCATCGAGTTATAATATTATTATGCTCTCAGTGATTTTCAAAATCTATTTTTATATTTTCTAACGCCTTTAAGGCACTAATAAGGAAAATTCGTATACGTCCTTTAAATTCAGTCTGCTTTCACGCGCCGTAGATTTCTCTTTATTTATGTAATAAAGTTAAAAGTCACAAGTCTTTAAATTCAAAAATTTTGGTCTAGAATATTTTCAAAATGTACAGAACGTTAATATGGATAACTGCATTCGTCGCGAGAGATTTATCTATATATTTTGTTATTATACTTTTCTTCAACTTTCTTGTGTTTTTTGATTATAAAAATTAAAAATAAAGGTTTCATTTATTATTAAAAATTAACAAAATCAGAGTTTTATCCAATATAGATTAATGTTTTTTTTTTCTTCTTCTTATAATTAATATTATCTCTAGTTTTTGGTTTCTTAATTAATTCTGATAAATATAGTAGTCCAATTGTCAATTTTTCTTCTTAATATTTAGTTTGTGTTACATTAGGTACTTAAAAGTCATTTATATAATATTTTGTGATGTTTATTTTCTTACATTATTATTGTAATTTGTGTAAAAGTCGGGAAGGTGTTCCAATATTGCCACGGATTCACTGTTTTCATGGATTGCTTGGAATGGCGAGATGTATGTTTGGCTTGAGGGCTGAGTTCTTCTATCCAAGTTTGCAATATTAAGCACCAGGTCGTTCGGGTGATCTTTTAGCTTACCTAGTCTTATTTTCATTTTGCTCATCATGTATTCCATTATTGGGGTTATTTTAGCCGCTTCATACAGCGATGTATTTGAGTACCATTTGTTCGGCTCTTTCATATACTTAGAAGTGCAATGTCTAAGCGCTTTTCTTTCGAGAATCTGAAGTTCCCTTGCCACCGTTCTTGAGCAAGTACACCAGATGGGGAAAGCATATGATGTATAGTGTTTTATACATCAAGATCTTCGTCCTTGAGTACAGTGTCTTAGAATTTATTAAGGGTTTAAGAGCCATTATTGCTTGAAGCGCCAGCTTAATTTTTAACCTTACATGTGGGTTCCATTCAAGCCTATGGTGAAGATGGACTCCTAGGTATTTCATCTTTTCTCTCGGAGTCAGCGTGTGCTCAGCTATCTTCAGCTCAATTAATTTTGATTCCTTCGGTGCCTTTCTAGGTCCTTTCCCTGCGGGGTTTCTTATACAGATCACTTCTGATTTCCTATTATTTATTTCAATATTCCAATCATTAAAGTATGTTACTATGTTGTCTATGTGTGGTTGTAAAATTTGAGAAGCGGTTTGCGGGGAATAGTCAGAGGCCCAAGCTAGGGTGTCGTCAGCGTTCTGGATACAGACTGATTCATCAGAAATTTTGTGTGGGAAATCAAATATAAAAATATTAAAAAGTTTAGGGCCCAGCAGCGAACCTTGTGGGACTCCTGCCGAAATTTCAAACATTTGGGAGTTGGATTCACCTAACTGTATTAATCCTTTTCTGTCTTTGAGGAAATTATGTATTATCCTAGTTATATAAAACGGACAATCTACTTTATTGAGTTTATAAACCAGTCCCCCATGCCAGACCTTATCAAATGCCTTTCTTAGATCTATTGAGCATAGAACCGTGCATTTTTTGTTTCTAAGGTTATTTATTAGTTCTTCTTGTAACACTAGTAGCGCTTGTTCAGTGGAGTGACATTTCTCAAACCCAAATTGGTATTTAGGGATTACGTTGTTTTGAGCACAGAATTTCTCAAGCTCTTTCAAAATTATCTTCTCAAAAATCTTCCCCACGTTCGATAACAGGGAGATCGGTCGAAAATCTTCAATGTCTGAGGCCTTTGCATGCTTAGGTATAGGGATTATCTTAGCTTTTTTCCAGGTTTCCGGGAAATACGAGTTATTAATGCAGTTATTGATGATAACTGCTAAGTGCTTACTTGTTGGGTAAATTGATTTTTTAAGAATATAACTGGATATACCATCTATGCCTGCCGACTTTTTGTTTTTTAATTCCAGGCCTATTTCAATAATCTTATTCGGGGTAGTAAAATAGCCAAGGTCGGTCGCTGGAGCGGATGCTCTATTGTAAAGATTAAAAGAGGTGAGAGTCCCGTTTCCGAGTTCTACCATTGTCACTACTTCCTCCACTGACTGAATGTTCGGGTTATCTTCATTGACTTTATTATTAAACGCCCTCTCAAAGTGCGATTTGAAAGCTATAACTTTCTCAGGGGTTTCAGAAATCCTTCCACCATCTACCTCGATAACAGATGTGTTTGGGTTGCTATTGGCCTCCTTCCTTCCTGTTAATCTATTGATTTCCTTGAATGCGGCCGGAGACGGTTTTATTTTTAAAAGTTCTTGTTTGTACCAGTGATTTGAGTCCAGTCTAACTTTTTTCCTTATTATTACCTCTAAGCATTTTACACGTGACGCTAGCCTTAAGTATCTTTCGGAAAATCTATTGCCATCTTTGTGAAATATTCTCTTTAGTGCCTGTGACCATTTCTTTTTCACGCGGATTACTTTAAGGGTGGAATTAGAGATATAAAAATATTTACGTTCAGTCCCTATTCTTTTTGCATGAATGTCGGAGACCTCTTCGAGTATCTTGGTCAGGAGCGCTATTTGATTTTCAATTTCAGCGTTAATGAGGTTTCTTGTTTCTGGAGCCATTATCACTTGCAGCCTTCTATTGAGGTCAGAGTTGAAATCATCCCAGTTTGTGTCTTTAAAAGATTTGAATACCCTGACGGGGACAGTCTCTAGATCTAGATTAGATTGGATTTGTAGTTCGATTCCAAAGTGGTCAGACAGGTAATCGAATGTGTTGCACTCGCAATGTTTTGAAGCAATTAAAGGTGTAGATATCCAGAAAAAATCTAAATATGAACCGCCTCTGGGATACGTAGGGGTATCCGGTCTAATCATTTCTGAGTTAATATACGCTGATTTTTTGAACCAACTCATCAAGGTGTTGCCATTAATGTTATTCCTACTGTCACCCCATTCAGAGTGCCTTGAATTAAAATCGCCTCCAATGATGAAGTCGTCAAAATTTTTAGTTAAACCTTCCAGTCTGTCCAGGTCTTTGTCCCAGTTTTTTGGATTGTTGACAGGAATGTAAATGGCCCCAACTAAAATTTTTTTAGGCTTGCCTTGTAAGCATACTTGCCAGCACATTAAGGCCACTGAAAAGCTGACTGCTCTAAAGTTTACTTTTTGAAGTTTGAGGTCGTTTCTAAAAACTACCGCTGTGCCTCTGCCGAAGTCGTTTCGGTACATAGAGTAGCCATTCAATTTGATGTTATTCCTGCTCCTAAGTCTAGTTTCCGAGAGAAGAGCTAGGAGTGGTTTTTTCTCTTTTAATTCTGTGTTTAAATATAATGTTCTATCTTTTGCTATAAGCGAATTCACATTCATCGCTACAATCTTTATGCTGAGCATTGCAGCGATCCAATAAAGTTAAGGTAAGCATCAAGTTTTTGATCTTCCTCTAGCTTGCAATATTTAGGCCAGAAATTTGCCACTTTGTTAAATAAGGTTGTGAGTGAGATTCCGAACAACCGTTTGGCTTCATTCATAAACTCGCAGAATACTCCTTTCATTCCTGAGGTGTCCGCAGAGTTCTCACTAGCAATATTCGCGTACGATACCCCTTCTCTACGCAGATTAGTGGATATGCGCATACTTCTGGCTTCCCTCACATAGTTTAGTTTTCGGATGTTTTCCTTTCTTTTCTCAAGGTATCTTAATAAGTTGGGGCAACCACTATAATTAGCTGGATGAGAGCCATTGCAGTTTGCGCATTTGGCTTCTTTGTTCTGCATCTCGTTGTCATTCTTCTTTGGGCATAGATTGCCACAGTTTAGGCCATATCTGACACATCTGGGTATGTTGGCACAGTTAATTCCAATGTGACCGAATGCTTGGCATCTGAAGCATTGCGTATACTGTTTTTTGTAAGGTCTTTCGAATCTGATGATATGAAAAGCTACTGTTTAATTCTAGTGAGTTCCCTTCCTGGGATTCCATTCTTTAATTTAATTAGAAAGGAGCCTGTATTCCTTCCTTTAAAGTCTTCTTGCGCTGATTTAATGGCCTTAACCCAATCAAGTTCTAAGTTCTTGTTTTGTCTTAGTAGGTCTTTCCAAACCTCTTCCTCTGTAACGTTATGTGAAAGACCTTTTAAAACAAAAGTTTCTCCCTTCTGGTCCTTTGGAGTGAAGGTGAAAGCACCAGCGAATTTCGATCGCTTCATCTCATCCATTATCGCTTTGTGTAAAGATGAGTCGTCGACTACTATTTTAAATTTGGAAAAGCTCAGCTTGTAAGCTTTAAAGTTGAATTCGCTTTCACTTTTAATTTTTTTACAGAATGAGTGTATCGTTGAAGGGTACACAAACGAGGTGAAAATTGGAGGGCACCAATTTATTTTGTTGGATTTTTTAGTTACTTCCTCATTCATTTTAGTTTGGACTTCAGCTTTATTGGCTGGCGCAACATTGTTCGTAGGGCATAGGGCCTCCCTTTCTTCTAACAATTTGAATTTATTAGGGCTTGCGATTTTAATATTACTGATAATAATGGGGCGATTTTTCGCACCCTTTTTAACTTTTACGAAACCAGTTTTATCCGAATCAAAGTTGTTATCTAAAACGATTTCATTTATGTCTAATGGGTTATTAGAATTCGATAATGTATTTAATTCATTAAATGCAATATTATTTATATTATTTGTACAATCTGAATTATAATCAATATTTACATTAGAGAAATTGTTAACATTATTAGACTTATCTTTGTAAGCCACTATTTCCTCTTGTGTGGAGTCATCATCCATTACGGTTTCTTCTGGGTTGGTGTGTTCGACTTGTTTATGTATAATAGCCTGCACTGTATTCTGTGCAGTTCTCGCCTTTTGGTTTACAATTGCATTCACGCTGGTAGGGAACGCCGTTTGTCCGCTGCTATCAGGAATTTCATGATTCTCATTCCTACCTTCTAGAGTTTTATAAATTTCGTCTACTAAATCCTTGTCGCCTACAAGGGCTTTTATTCCTCCTTTTTCTTTGCGGGTGCAATTCTTTTTTTTCTTGCTACGTTCCATGCTGACAGTTTTGCTGGGCGGGGGGCCTGTACCGGCTTCCCCGCCTGCACTATCACTTTCTCTGGAGATTCTTTTCACCTTTGGCACCTTTTACAAATTATTTATCTTTACTCTAAAAAGTTTCACTTCTTTATTCTTCATTTACAGCTTTTAAAATAACTAAACTTTTACTAGTTCGGAAAAAATTTTTATTTTATTATTTTTATTGCTTTCTTTTAACTAGCTCTGACGTACACTTCTGTTCACCACAGAGGTTCAAGCAGAACTCGGCTCCCTAAAAGATTGTAGATGTCAGTACCAGAATAAATAAAGCACGAGGCGCATATGCATGCCTGTTCCGCATATGGAGATCAACGGAGATCTCAACTAACACCAATTTGCGGCTGTTCAACTCCAACGTTAAATCAGTTCTTTTGTACGGTTGCGAAACAGGGAAAGTCACCCAATTCATCACAGGGCGCCTACAAGTCTTTATCAACATCCGCTGACAAGATAGAATTTCAAAGGAAGAACTATGGCGCCGTGCCGGCCAAGAAAGGATAGACGACCAAATCAGGCGAAGGAAATGGTATTGGGTTGGCCACACCTTGCGACGCGAAAACGAAAATCTAGCCAAACAGGCCCTTGATTGGAATCCGCAAGGATCCGTCGAATCGGAAGACCTAGAACAACGTGGAGGAGAACCCTACTAGAAGAAGCCGCATCAACTGGGAAATCCTGGTCGGAGCTGAGGGCTGTCGCATAAAACAGAGTCCGCTGGAGGGCAACTGTTTCCGCCCTGTGTCCCACGAGGGTTAAAGGAGAGTAAAGAAAGTATACAGTATTGTGCAAAACTATAGCACCGCATTGCATGAATTTCAAACAGTAGGTCAGAACTCCGAAACTATTAAAGTTACAGTCTTGAAACTTTGCCACTTTATTACTTTAATTATCAGCTTTAATTTATATAAAAATTAAAAAAACATTTATTTACTGATTTAGTAAAAACAACAATAATATTACGCTTAGTTCACTTTGGGCTGTGCAAAACTATAGCAACTTTACAGAAATTTTAATATTTCGTGTACATCCCTTTTGATTTTATGACTTGGACGCACCTCTTTGGCATTGATTTTATTATTTTATCAATTGTATCTAAAGATATAGAATTCCATTCACTTTTTACGGTCTCTATTAGTAGCTGTTTATTTGCAAACTTTTTGGCTTTTAAATATTGTTTTATGGTGCCCCAAAGGTTTTCAATGGGGTTGAGATCTGGTGATTGCGCCGGCCAATCCATGAGTTGAATGTTTTTGGCTTGAAACCATTCTTTAACCACCTTTGAAGTGTGTTTCGGATCGTTGTCCTGTTGAAACACCCAACAAGGGGGCATATGCTCCTCAGCATATGGTAGCATTATCGACTCTAGTATATCTCTATTCTATACTTAAAGCGATCCATAATTCCTTTGATTTCATGAAGAGGACCAGCGCCATCACCAGAAAAACAACCCCAAAACATCACATTACCTCGCCGTGTCTAACTGTGAGGCGGCAATAACGAGGTTCAAGTCTCTTTCCCTTTGCTCTTCTGAGGTGGTTGATTCCATCCAAGCAGACCAGATTGAATTTGGACTCATCACTAAATAAAATGGCTCTCCATTAACTAATAGTCCAGTTTTGATGATTTAATGCCATTAGCAACCTAAACAACTTAAATATGATGACATTAAATCAATTAAAAATTTTCTTTTGACAGCATTGGCTTTCGAGCAGGTCGACAACATCTTAGGCCTCGATTCCCAGATCCGGCGGCGGGGAAGTGAGTGCGGATTTGACACTTTGCGATTCTCAAATCCGCAGTCCCGGATTGGTTTCAATCGAAAATTCGGAGTGAAGACTCACGCGATAATGAAATATACGATGTCGGATTATCTTAGGCGCATTTATCGTTCAAATCCGCAGAAAATTTGTTGCAGATCACACTTTTACAGCGCGGAAAATGTCAAAAAGAAATTCAGGGTTGCGGATTTGAGAATCGCAAAGTGTCAAATCCGCAACTCACTTCCCCGCCGCCGGATCTGGGAATCGAGGCCTCAAATTATTCTCGATCGCTCTTCTACGTATGGTGCTTGTGTCAACGTTAAGATTTAATTGTTCCTTAATGTCACTCGATGAGATAAAAGGATCCTTTTTAATAATTGAAGCGATCCTTTTGTCTTCACGTACTGAAGTTAATCGCGGTCGACCTCCTGAATGAACAGTTGTAGTGTGACCTTCGCGGTCAAATTTTTTCACCCAACGACTTAATAACGATTTATTAAGTCCGTACTTCTTAGATACCGCATACTGAGAATTTCCGTTTTTTTTATCTCTGTTACTAGTTTTAATTTAAATTCAACACTGTATTTATTGCGTCCCATTTTTTGTTGATAAAATGCAAATCAAATAACTTTTATGAACAGTATAATTGGAATGACAATTACCAATGCTTTCAAAAAAGGAAATATTTGCCAGCATTCGCATTGGCAACGGTCAAGAATACAGTTGTAGTTACAGTGCATGTTTAAAATTATCCGCCACTTAAGAGGTTGTTATAGTCCACGCCATAAAATCAAAAGGGATGTACACAAAATATTAAAATTTCTGTAAAGTTGCTATAGTTTTGCACAGCCCAAAGTGAACTAAGCGTAATATTATTGTTGTTTTTACTAAATCAGTAAATAAATGTTTTTTTAATTTTTATATAAAATAAAGCTGATAATTAAAGTAATAAAGTGGCAAAGTTTCGAGACTGTAACTTTAATAGTTTCGGAGTTCTGACCTATTGTTTGAAATCCATGCAATGCGGTGCTATAGTTTTGCACAATACTGTATATACCTAAGGGTGTGTTCATAGACAGCACAGCATATATTACCGAATGTACATGTATATGTATAATACAAATGCCTACATGTATGAAATTGGCTAGCTCTTACTTTTGTTGTGGAGCCCCAATCCCCCCCGCCTCATAAAAGCGATAAGAAGAATATGTATCCGCTTTAAAATTACTGTGGGAACCACAAAAAAGCGCTCTGAATACCTCACAAAAAATTTAAAGTAGCTTTAGCCAGAAGCCCTAATTCATTTTTCGGGCACTCAAAAATCACCCTAAATGCCTGAAAATTTGTTGAAGCGATTTTACTCTTTCAATATAAATACACCATTCCAAAATTTTGAGTTGTTGAAATTTTATTTAGGGGTAGTTTTTACAGGTACAGATGTTGCAATGAATTAGTAATAATAATATAAACAAAGAGGAGAATCTGTTCGGTTAAAAAATGTTAAACTGTTAAAAACTAATGTTGTTATGAATTTCGTCATAGGGGCTTTGGAGGGGCTGAAACATTGAATTTAATCATAGAATCCAGTATACGAAAGAAAGTTGATTTTACATAATACAATATATTACATACCTACAAGATTAAATCGAAATTTTGCTTAAATATAATACTCTCAATTTTTTTGTCAAAATGGGTAGTTTTCGCCCCTAAACAAAAGGCGCACATCAAGAACATATAACTTTTGAAGAGGAGGGTAAGATAAGCTTAATTACCAAATTCCACAAGAAGCGATGCTGTCCGGAAGAGTTCGGATGTAATACACTATTTTTACCGTTATCCACTTGCACGATTTTCCAAGTGTCGGATATTGACAAGTGATGTTTTGTTGGAAAGCTATGCAGAATCCAGATAACTTCGTTTAGAGTTTATTAGATATTAGCAAAACTTATCAATTTATGTTCTTTCGGAAAGTTACCCGAAGTTTCTTCATTTAACCAAAAAAGCCCCGACCGAATGATGTGGATTTTTTCAGAGCATTTTTTCGTTGATATTCTTCTTTCGGCACCTCAAAGAAATCGATATAGTTTGTGGTTTGCGCGATATCGCGCAGGTACAAAAATCAATGCTAAGCCAAAAAACTGCTCAACCGAATATTATAAAAATCTTTTCAGATCATATTTCCGTTAATACGCTTCGAACGACACCCCAACGAGTTCGATGTCTTTTTGGGTTCGGGTGATATCGTGCAGGAAAAAATGACCACGGACGTACGCACATTTTTGCTTAAAATTATACTGGGACTTTGAAAAACGAAAATACGTTAAAAATTTCAATTTCGATTTTCGGACCGATTGCAATAACTTCCCTATAAACTGGGGAGTTAAAAATCCTAGAAAGTAAGAAAAACTTGTGCTAGATGATCTAAAATCTCTCCCTGCAAAAAGCTTGTGATAATGCCTAAGAAGAGTTCTGGGTAACACGTGTTTATGCTATCTAGTGGTTTGCATATAAATTATTTACTTACTCAATATTGTAAAGTTTACGAAAGAAGACTTAATTGCACGATACTGGATTTTCCACTACAAAACAATTTCTCGCTTGTTGTTATTTTGTAGAGATGACACTATTTATCATAAAACCACACTTCAATCGGCGACTTGACATTGATTGATGATATAAATCTCTTCCGAAATTTATTCAATAAAGCAACCAGGTACTTGACGCTAACTTCCCCTGCTATTGTGCTAAGCTTAAAGTTCGAATGAACTTACCACACATTTTTGAATATTTGATCTCGAATACCAAATTAAATATTTATGTACATTTTGCCTTGTAAAATTAAAAAATAACATCCCATAAACATTTATGTAGCCTCACCTTTGGAGGGGGGGTTGGTATATCTTTCGCAGGTATTTTAAATTTCTAGGTAGACCATATACCTTACAGGAAGGAACGATGCAAGAAAAGGTGGAAGCGTCACGTAAAGTGTGTACTTGCGGAAAATATACCCGCTCTCGACCCAGCCTTTCACTTAAAATTTCCTCTCGACTACGCCATAAATATAATCCCGGCATGACCCATTTTGATAAAAAGTGATCCTCTTTTCGGGGGGTAGTCATGAAAAATTCTTAAACAAACGCATCCCTTAACACGAGTTGCGATATAAAATTTATTCCTTAAAAAGGAAAAATATGTCAACTTTCGGGTTGTTTATTTCACTGCTTGTCTTATTCACTCACCTTTTTTATTTTTTAAGCTGCTGTCCTTAAAGTTGGTCGGTCCATTTGTCTGTCACCATCTTGGAATTTAGCTTTAAGGGACTCTCTGCCGGCAGGAAGGTGCACGAGCCGAAGGTCCTTGCAAAGTGTTAGCTAATGGCGCGAAAACTACTAAATTTCCTCCATGTGGCATATCCACCATAACTTTGTTCAAGTACACAGGAAAGGGTTTTTTATCCAGTTTATTTTCATTTTCGTCTTATATATGAAGTATAGGGGTGGCGGCGGCAGCGACGGGCGCGCCATCTCCTCTTCGCGCCGAAGGGCCTCGCGTTCAACAGTCGACCTTCGTAACAGCATTATGACATTTTGTATGGTGTTTTTAATATATGGCGACTTGTAAGCGAGAACCACTGCCTGCTTGCCTGGAAGGTAATCTGAAATTGATTTATTTGCATAACGTTACTCGCAGATAATATTCTACACTCTCAGATGTTAACCCTAGATGTGTTGCGGGAATGGGGAACGTTTGCGCAACATTTTTATGTTATTATACACATTATGCGTATGAAGGCAACCCTGATTTGTGAGCAGGATTTTTATGGCTGAAAATTTGTTTATAAGAAAAGCGATTTTACATTTTCACTTTCTTTTTTTATTTGCGAACAACTTTAAGAGGTATAAAATTTTTTATGGGATTTATGGCGAGTTTGATAATGCCAGGAAACTTCTTAACAAACCCTAATGAAGATGTCATTCTGGTAGATTAAGAAATATTTACGATATTATAAATTAAAAGATAACTGCTTTAAAATCCTTGAGTATATTCATTCTAGCTGCTTTTATACGCACTTTTTTTATGCAAATTAATTGTGGCAATTCAATAAGAGTATACCAAGAAATCCTCTGAAGGTATTATAGCTGTCTAAAAGTGCTTGCGAGTTTATCTGTCTAAAACTGCGCACTTATTTACTTAATAAAGTTTGACTTTACCTCAACTTTGTACCAAGAATATACATGGTCTTGACAAACATATTTGCTGGTATCTTACTGCACCTTTCCTCAATATAAGGTAATTGAATAAATTCTCTTTTCATGGCTTCTATGTGAGTTCCTGTTCTTTACCTGGGGCTTTTTTGTCCAGTTTCTATTGTAATATTGTTAAATCCGATTCGAAAACGAAACATCCTTCGAGTAAAAATTTGACAATATTGTTAGATTTTCAATTAAATTTGCTGTCAATATTGTAATAGAGAATATGATTTTGTCAGTTAAAAAATATCACAATATTGTAATAGAGAAAAAGGCCTTTGTATGCTGTTCGGGAGAAATTTTGCAAACGATTTTTCGAATACTTCCGGTCAATCAATCATGATGACAATTGAATAAAGTCTTAAAATGGCTCTTTCTTCACAATACCCTCGACATGGGTATCAAATTAAAGGATATGAAGTGTTTTTTATGATGGAGTGCTGAGGTTGTGCTTGACCGCCTGTAGAGCAATTGCCCAAAACAGCAGTTATTGCTGAGAGTCCGCACTCAGACGCTGTCTCAGATTTCTAGTGATTGAACTCTTCAATCCTTTTTTCCATGAGGGTTGTGTGTCGGTCTTGACAGGCCGTAAAGACATTACATTAGGGCTAGCTTCATCAACGTGACCCTTAAAAGGGTCCCTCAAAGTCATGCTCACAAGGGCCGGAATAAATGCGTCATGTTAATCAACGTTCTTCCGTCTTTGCTTCACTTCTGAGCAAGGTGGCTTCGATAAAGGGTATGACATCTAGAATATAGTTAGCTCTTTGCCTACATCAAATTGTGGATCATCTCACGAGGGCCCCTGATGTTGCTGATCAAGGAACCTATGTCCTTGATTTTTTTTTACTTCTCATCCACCGCGTTATTCCGCGAGGATGATTCTCCTCTCGGCAATTTGGACCACTGATTAGTCAGCACAACTTTCCCACCCCTTCCAAACCAGTTAGAAGAATTGTATGGCATTATGGGAAGGCCAATTGGCTGAGGTTTATTCATTATTTCCAATCTACTGACTGGGACCTGTATTTCCGAATCAAAAATATCAACTCCTCGTATCACCAGGGAAATGCATGCAGGAGTGCATTTATTCATTGCTCATTCTACCAAATCTGTAAAGCCAAGGCCCAACAGATAGTTTAATCGGTAGAGTATAAACGCAATCAGAAAAAAAGAAGCCGCCTTTCGAGGGTACAACAGCTCCCCGAGTGAATCCGTCCAGAGTATATAAAACTAAGAAATTCATGCAAAGTCACCATCAGCAATGTCAAAACTCTTTAATGCAACCTCTGGTAGCAAAAACTTCTGGTCCTTGGTAAGTTCCATCAAGAAGAATTTCATTACATCTACAACGCCTTCATTTATCCATAATAATAACAGACAGCAAATCCACCACTGATTTATTTGTTCAGCCAATACCGAAAAAATGTGACTCCAGCCTTTCCTCCAACAACCGCCCAATAGCAATTACTTCTACTTTCTTCAAAACCATGGAAACGTTAATAAACAAAAAAGCTTATGGGATAACTTTAATGCAACCTTTTCATTAACGACAGACACCATGGCTTCCGATTAAAAAGATCCACTGGCGATCATTTAGTCTGCCTGATAGAACACCTCAATAGAAGTTTGCATGGATCTAGTGAGTCTAGTCTAGTTCCTCTAGATATCTCCAAGTCTTAATAGAGTCTTTAATAGAGTTTGGCACTTATCCCTCTTAGGTAAACTCAAAGCTATTGGAGTCGGCTCGCTTCTACACAAATGGATTCAGAAATTTCTTTTCGTTCAGCCAAGGATTTATTAGACGGCGTCAACTCTTAATCTCGCCCCATCTCTGCCAGGGTCCCCAGGGGTCAATTTTATCACCTGCCCTATTTCTTCTTTTATAAATGATCTACTTTCAATCCCCTCCAACCCACTTCTCAGTTTCGCTGACGACAGTATCCTGCGCTACTCTTAAGTATTCGACAGTAAAAGACAAGACCCGCGTCAGACCGCGAACTCTATAAATAAAGACATTAAACTCATTGGGGAGCATGAATCGTGTTGAATTCAACCTCACCAAAACCTAGTATAGTTGTTTTCAAACCTCGTGACATCCCGCGCATATTCCCCAGCTAAGCTCTTAAAATTGTTTAAAAGCTCAGACAAAAGCTTCAGTTAACTCCTCCTATCAAATCACTTGTTGCCATGTAATCGGTCGCGACTGCGTATTGCTACTGGGAGGTGTATCTTTCTGGGACTTCAATGATTATTTAAAAAATTTACAAATTATGACTGAAAAACACCTGTTTTTATATATTTTTTTTATTTTAAGGTTTTTATATTTTACACATATGCTACAGAAATAATTTGTAATAATTTCTACTAAAAAATACGATATTTGTGTTTTTATCACTTTGATTACTAGATTTTTGACATTTTCCGCCAGTCGCAAGCGCGCTTCTGCCAGGGGAGGTTGTGTTGCTTGCGGCTGCGGAGAACTCTCAATTTATGAATGAAAATGCTCATATCTTTAAAAGAAAATTTTCCAGCAATTCTTTTAATTTATTTTAAATTTAGGGATGAGAAATATTTAGCATAATTATAGTAAAATTATGCTTATTATGTTGAATAAACTGCCTTTGTTGAGCAGGGGCTTTACATGTATTTAATATCAATCAAATACATATAAAGATTACTTAACTTTATTCATCCGGCATGCGCACATCCCTTCCCAAATTATTTTGTTGAGTTTTTTCTGCGTTTGTTGCCTTTTTAAGTTAAAAGAGGGGAAATGATAGAACAAAATTTATGAAATTTGGCAACGAGGTGCGCAGAACCCTTCAAATTATTTGTGTCACGGCGTTTGAAAACTTCTATGCTGCCTTATTTCCAATGAAAATTGCAACACCTCTCCATCCGTGACAGTGTGTGAATTTGAACAAATATCCGATCCATCCCTACTGCTTGGGATTCCTTGGGGTTCCAGCCTTTGGCCCGAGTGGTCATTTTTTCCTGCACGATGTCGCGCGAACCAAGAAAGATATCGTCTTCGTTTAGGTATCGTTCGGAGCGTATTAAGGGAAATATGACCTTAAAAGATTTTTATAAAATTCGGTCGAGTCGTTTTTTTTTAACGACTTGCTTATTTTTCTTCCTACACGGTAACCGTGAACCTACAATGATAACTTTCTTGTAATACCCTTTCATTTGATGTGATGAGTGATGTGAAGAAAATGGAAATTCGCCATCTTGAGGTGGCCGCCATGGATCTAAGGGTATATTGAGTATACCATATTGTATTGTTATCGGAGCTAAAGCTGTGTGCAAAATTTCAGCATATTCGGATAACCGGAAGTAGGCCAAAAACGATTGCGAAATTTGTACCGGACAAGCCAGAAATAAAAGCCAGCTAATAAAAACTTTTAAAATACTTGATTTTGTTTTAATATCATGTAAATAACCATATGAACTTAGGTTAGGTTAGGTTAGATATGGCTGAGCCGTTGGTATTGAGCTCATACACTTAGGCCAAAAGGATAGGCCCATTGTGATGCCATAGTGATCCCACTTTAAACTTGTTGTTCAAGTGTCGTTTCTTCGCTAAACCATCTCGAGGAAGTAATGAATCTTCTAAGTTGCGGGATGCCGATCCTTGAGATCTCCGTAAGCGTGTTTAAAAAGGGCTCGCCAAATGCGCTTAGTCTGTTTCTGCATAGGGCTGGACAGTGACAGATGAGATGTAGTACACTTTCCTCCTCGTCCGGATTTTTACAGCTTCTGCAAAAATCGTAGGTCTCAAGACCTAAGCGGGTCGCATGCGTCCCTATCAGACAGTGTCCGGTAAGCACTCCCACTATAGCTGAGAGGTCTGGTCTACCGAGACTCAGTAATGACGTGGTCCGCCGAAGATCATAACAGGGCCAGGTTAGTTTGGCCACCATGCATTTATTAAGATCCCTCCAATGCTTCTTCGCTTGTAGCATTGTGTGCTGTTTGCATTGGAGTTTAAAAGTGGCCCAAGGCATACCAACTCTTTCCTTTTCCGGAAGGAGAGTAGCGGTCGTGCCCTTCCTAGCCAGTTCGTCAGCTTTACAATTACCCTCTATATTACGGTGCCCAGGCACCCATACGAGGAGGGTCCTGAACTGTTGAGCCATCTCGTTAAGAGATCTGCGACATTCAGAGGTAGTTCTTGAGCTGTTTGTGCAAGAGCGCAGGGCTTTCAGAGCCACCTGACTATCTGAAAAGATGTAAACAGCCCGATTTCTGTCGCCTTGTTGGTTGATCAGTAGAACAGCCTCATGTATTGCTAAAACCTCTGCTTGGTATACACTACAGTGATCGGGTAGTCGAAAGGAGACTTCAATCCCAAGCTCTGGGGAAAATACTCCTCCTCCTACTCGACCTTCGAGTTTAGAGCCATCAGTAAAGAAGTTTGTGGCACCTTGAGAACTGTGTGGTCTGTTTTTCCATTCACAACGTGAAGGGATGTGAACTCCGTAGTTTCTTGTGAAGTTGATTTCGGGTATGCAGAAGTCCGTTTTTATGGGGATGGTAACCGAGTCCAGCACTTTCGTGTGTCCTCCTACGATTCCGGTCCAAAAGCCAGATTCTTTTATTCTAAGGGCTGCGATGGTTGCGCTTTCCTTAGCCACAAGATTTAAAGGAGGAAGGAATAGCATAACATTTAGGGCGTCTGTAGGAGTGGAGCGAAGGGCTCCTGTTATGCATAACTCCGCACATCTTTGTACTTTCTGTAGTTTGTTGAGCACAGTGGACTTATTTAGGGTTGGCCACCATACTAAGACCCCGTATAGGAGTATTGGACGGACAATCGCTGTATAGATCCATCGTACTATGTTCGGGGAGAAACCCCATTTCTTCCCTATGGATTTTTTGCAAGCGAAAAGCGCTATGTTTGCTTTCTTAATGCGCTCTTCTGTGTTTTCATTCCAGAGGAGCTTCTTGTCCAGGGTTATTCCCAGATATTTGGCACTGTTGCTGAATTTGAGCCTGACATTGTTTAGCCGGGGTGGAGTTAGTGGTGGAGTTTTATATCTCCTCGTGAAGAGAACTAATTCTGTTTTATCAGGGTTAACGCTGAGTCCGCGGGTGGCAGCCCAGTTAGAAAGAGTTAGTAACGCCGCCTCCATGAGATCACAGAGGACTTGTGGGAATTTTCCTTTTATGATGATGACGATGTCATCCGCGTACGCCAGTACATGATGTCCCACTGCCTCCAAGCGTCGCAGCAGCTGGTTCACAGTCGCGACCCATAAAAGTGGAGAAAGTACTCCTCCTTGCGGGGTACCTCTGTTGACGGCCCTTCGAACCGAGCAGTTGCCAAGGGTTGAGCTCACGATCCTGCCGGTAAGCATTTGATGTATAAGAGACACCAGCGGCGCCTCTATTCTCAGCTTCGCCAAAGCCAGGGTAATGGCGTCCGGGAGCACGTTGTTAAAAGCTCCCTCTATGTCAAGGAAAGCAACTAGGGTGTATTCCTTAATTTGGAGTGACTTTTCTATGGTTGAAACCAATGAGTGAAGGGCAGTATCCGTGGATCTGCCCTTTGTATAGGCGTGCTGCGCGCCAGAAAGCTCCGAGGTTGGTATGGTCTGCCTCAGGTATATTTCAATTAGCCGTTCTAGAGTCTTCAATAAAAAGGATGATAGGCTGATTGGCCTGAAGTCTTTGGGTGTTGTATGGGAGGCTTTTCCTGCCTTGGGTATAAAAACCACTTTTACCTCTTTCCAGCTAGAAGGAATACAGTTGATCTGCAGGCACCCGGAAAACATGGCCTGCAACCAGGGCATTATATGATTAAGCGAGCGTTGCAGTTGTGCCGGTATTATGCCGTCAGGGCCTGGTGATTTATAAGGCTGAAGGTGCTTACAGCCCATTCAATTCTCGCTTTGCTTATGATGGATTTGACCAGCTGTGGTGAGGTCGGAGGGTCTAAGGCGATGGTTGTCTCAGTTACGGTACTACTCGGGAAGTGGGTGTCCATGAGTAGTGTCAAAGATTCTGTGCTTGAGTCTGTCCAATCGCCGTTTTCTTTGCGTAGGTAACTAAGCATTATTGGCGCTTTAGTAAGTATTTTACGTAGCCTTGAGGCTTCCGATGTGGACTCTATATTACTGCAAAAGGTGGCCCAGGAGGTACGTTTGGCCTTCCTTATTGCCATTTTGTATTTATTCAGCTTCGACTTGTAGCAGCCCCAGGAGGTTACGTTGTTGCTGCGTCTAGCTGAATTAAATTCCTTTCTACACTCTCTGCGGAGTGTTTCAAGTTCTGGAGACCACCATGGGGGTTTGGAAGCCTCTTTATGAGGTCTGTTCGGACAAGCTTTATTTATAGCATAGCAGCATTGTTCTGTGAAAGTGTTCACAATGCTGTCGAGTTGTTCCCGAGTTTTGGGAATACATGGTGGATTAGGGGCTAGGTTCTTTGTGATTAGCCTAGTATAGTAACCCCAATTTGTCTTTTTAAGGTTTTTTATTTTGGACGCTGTGGTTGAGCTAGATTCTTCCAAGAGGAACTCTATAAACCTGTGGTCTGAGAAAGAGTGCTCCTTCAAGACCTTCCAAGACAGTATTTGGTCAGAGTGACAGTCCGAGACAAGGGTAATGTCCAGCACTTCCTCCCTGTTTTTGGTAACAAAGGTGGGGTCATTTCCCCTGTTACAGATTGCAAGCCTCGTGCCTAATAGGTAGTTAAACATGACTTCACCACGGTCATTTGTGTCCGTGCTGCCCCATTGTGTGTGGTGCGCATTTGCATCGCCTCCCATAACCAGGACTGTGGTAGCATCGGTGTAACTTACCAGGTTCTGAAAGGTTTTTGGAGGTAAAGGGCCCTCATCTTCGTGGGAAAGATAAAAGGAGGCCAGCCTGAGTTTTTTCTGTTTTAACTCCAGGTCGACTACGGTAAAATCTCCGTCACTGAATTGAGGGAGAAAGAAGGCATTAATGTCATTTTTGACCATAATACCTGTTCTAGGTTTTCCCTTGCCTTTGGTATAGAAGAGATTAAATTTGGGCGTCCTTAAGCCACAGATCCTGTCACCAGCGATCCATGGCTCTTGGACTAGGGCAACATCGACTTCGCCTGATGCCAGGCAAAGCAAAAGAGCAGCAGACGCCGCTTTACAATGATGAAGGTTTATTTGTATCACCTTCATCATTTTGTGGATTTATGACCTCGACGATGGTCACCTCTACTTCTTCGTCGCTGGAGATGTCCTCGTCGATGTCCGAGCTAAGGAGTGGGTGTAGATTTTCCATGGCTCTGTCCAGCTCGGAGTCTGACGATGCAGCAGCTTCGCTCCGAGCTTCGGCTTCGCCGTCATTTATTACTTTTTCAGCCTTCTCGGCTGTGGCCTTGGTGCAGGCCGCCCGATTTACCATGGCCTCTATGTCTGTTTTATAGACCTTCAGCTCTATCTTTTCGAAGCCATAGTTCACGGCGTAATTGTCTTTTGCTAGTTGCTCTAGACACTCTTTATTCAGGAGCAGAACAACTTGCATAGTGGCCCTGTTTGTTTGCTCTGTTTTAAAAACCTTCCAGTTATGGGTTGAAACCTGGGGGTTGAAGGTTTTTAGCATCTCTAAAATTTCTTCTGGCTCCGATGGAGCCACTGGAAGCCATGCTCTGGCCCTTGGACGTGACGGAATGTCACAAGCGTCTACTGCTTTGAGTCGGGCACCGGGGTAAACCTCTCCGACTCTAGCTATAGCAGCCTTGTACAGCTCTGCGGATCTGGTATTGTCGCAGGCTGTCAACTTAATATTACCTTGATACCATCCGGCATCCAGGCATGAAGGGGGAGGTCCTGGGTTATCCCTCAGGACCTCCATGGCAACTTTAGCGAGGGCGACTTGCACCCACCGCCATTGATGCTTAGGGATCTTCCCGTTCTCGTCGTTCTCATCTAAGACGCCGATTACTTTGCGATCCTTCGCAACTTCTGCGAAGGATATGGCTTTAGTTCCGTGCGTCTTCGACCTTTTAGGAACTGGACTGTGGGTGCTTGGTTCCTCCACAGATCGTTGACGTTTAGAGGCTGGTTCACCTCTGGGAAACTCTAGGGTAAAGTTTGGTATGACCTGCTTAGCCCAAGCAATGTCATCTTGGATTTTGGTGAAATCCTCCTTCGACACTTGGTCCTCCCCGATCGGATTGGTAGCCAAGCGGCGAAGGATACGACTAGCCAAGCGGCGTTCTTCGTAGCCTGCCTTTGCCGGGTCTGGTCTTATCAGTTCTTTGGCCCTTTTGCAGACCATTTGCTCCCCTGATCCCCCCGCAGCGGCCGTGCCCGCAGGTGTACGCTGAGCAGCGACATTGCCACGAGGAGGGACAGGGTTACAAATAGTAGCCTCTGTGGCCTTTTTTGAAGGGAGGGAGCTTGTGGCTTCCCTTGGTTTAAGTGAGCTCGGGGGTACCGTAGCTCTCTTTTCGCGGGATTTGTGGTCCCTTCCGGTTTTGGTTTTGGGGAACCGGGCCCCTTTTTTGATTTTTGGTTTAGTTGCTTATACATAATTTACTCCCACGAGTAGCGGAGAAACGAGGTCCACCCGGGCAGAGATCCGCAGTACCCGGGTAAGGCTAGTTAGAACCGGAGATCGCCAGGTATCCGGAGCACACCGTTCACGACTGAGCTATTTTTACTGGGTCCTCAGCCAAGTTGATCATCGGCACGGTTCGCATTACACCTTGATCCGACCCAGGGGACAGTGAGAGGAACGGGGTTAGTGGGAGGACGACTGTCTGCTACGTTCTAGAACGCATTGCCCAAGGTGAACCAGCGTGATGGACATGTCACGCATACGTGGAGGTCGTCGTCGTTTCACCCCATATGAACTTAGAAAAACACCATCCATCCATCCAATGGCGCTACAGCCCAAATCGAGCCTTGGCCTCCTCTAGGGCATTTCTCCAAATTTGACGGTCCCTTGAACATTGCCTCTGAGTCAGCCGTCACAGAGTCTATCCATCTCCTCCTGGGTCTACCTACTGGCCTACTTCCCGAAATTTCTGAGGCTATAAGCCGTTTTGGGATACGATTGTCCTCCATCCTGATTATGTGGCCGGCTAGTCTCAGTCTGTTAATTTTTATTAAAGTTGAGAGTTGTGGGTCGTCAAAAATTTCATACAACTCGTTGTTGTATCTCCTTCGCCATATTCCATCCTCTCTCGTTGGGCCTATTATGCATCTGAGGACTTTCCTCTCAAACCTGTTGACTCGTTTCTCTATGTCCTGGGTCATAGTCCAAGTCTCGCTACCATAACACAGTACTGGTCGTATTACTGTTTTAAGCGGCCTACAGACAACAAACTTGGTTGACAACAAAGTTGGCATCATGAAATATACAGACACTCCAACTTGATTGTCAACATCTGCGCAAACGTCAATGAAGTGCACGGATCAAATTACTTTTTTCTAATGATGTTCACCGGCTAAGTTCTCAACACCGCTATAGACATACAACAAGGTTGCCAACTTCTACTAAAAATCAAAAATTTTTGATTTCATTCCAACCGTCGACAAACTTCAATTTTAAGTTGTTAACCAACCTACACACTTTCAACTCTGACACCAACACCAAATGTTGCCAACTTTGTTGGCAACCAAGTTTGTCGTCTATAGGCCGCTTTACAGAGTGAGAGTTTCGTTTTCCTGTGCACAAATCTTGAGTGCAGGATTTGTATTTGGGTATAAAAGGCTCTATTAGCCAGTAGTATACGTTTGGTTATTTCTTCTTTTTCTTCGTTTCTTTTTGTGATAGTAGACCCAAGGTAGACTGTTTTATCGACGACTTCTGTTCGTCGATGGTTATATTTCTTCCCAGTCTAAATCATCCCGCTCTGGATTGTTGCGTCACCTTCGTTTTTTCTTCGTTTATTTTCAGGCCTATGTCCTTTGCTGCCTCTTTTAATTCGACATAAGCTTCTTTTGCTGCCAAAAAGGACCTTCCCACGATGTTCACGTCATCCTCATATTCAAGTAATTGAACCGACTATGTACTTACTGATGCACTTTTCTGGACTGACGTTTTCCTTATTACCCATTCTAGGGGGGCCAGGCCATCTCCTTGTCTAAGTCCTAAACGTACTTCGAACTCCTCTGTTATAACATTTTGGATCCTTACTTTCGCCAGTGAACTATTTGTGGCGCATTTGATCAGTTGCACCAACTTTGAGGGGACCAATATTTCCGATAAGATCTCGAATAGCCTCTCTCTGTTTATTGAGTCATATGCCTGTTGAGAGTCGACAAATATCTGGTATATATCTACATTCCTTTCCCAGGTTTTCTCCAGAATTTGCCTTAAGGTCAGCAGTTGGTCCGATGTTGACCTGTTTGTCCTAAAACCAGCTTGATATTCTCCTATAAGGCCTTCCGCTATACGTTCCAGTTTTTGTTTCACAAGGATTGTGAAGATTTTGTAGGAGGTGCTAACGAGTGAGATGCCTCTGTAGATGCCTTTGCAGTTTAATTTATCTCCTTTCTTGTATATTGGACATATAATCGTTTTCTTCCAGTCCTCTGTTATAACTTCTTCCTCCCAGATGGGGCATATGAGTTCGTGTAAGGTTTGTAATAGTGGCGGTCCTCCTTCCTTTAGCAGGTCAGCTGCTATTCTATCGGCGCCAGGCGACGTTCTGCCTTTTACAGCTTCCCGCACCTCATCCAGTGTCGGTGGTTCTATTAAGATGTTATCTTGGGGAATTACAAATGCCTCTGTCCGTGCATTCTCGGTTACTATGGGTATAGGATTCAATAGGTTCTGGAAATACTCCCTCTACCTATCCTTTATCCTATCAGGATCTGCCAACAAATTCCCATCTATGTCCTTGCATATATCCGTTCTTGGCTGAAACTTATTGGTGATCTGGCGAGTTCCTTTGTACGCTTGTCTGATTCTCCCCTCATTGAAGTCTTCCTGTATCTGTAAGATTATCCTATTTAGATATTCCATCTTCTTCTTTCTGCAGAGCTTGTCTGGGATTTTACTTTTTTCCTTGAAGACTTCCATCCTTGCCCTTGTTGGCCTTTTTTTTTTTTGTGGCAAGAAGAAGCTTAGGAGTCACCCTTTGTACTACTAGTCCGTCATGTCTTACAAGTCATGGTCCAATGTGTAGTAGTAAGCTTGATCTGAAAGAAAGATGAGATAGGATAGGTTAGGGGTCTGGAGGGTGCATGATTAGATGTCGATGAACCTTGCGTTTGAACTCTGAGATGTTATATGAGTTCGGAAACACCGACTGCGGAAGAGAGTTCCACAATCGAGTTGTTCTATTAATAAACGAACTGCTAAAACGTAATGTGCGTGAAGGGGAGGGCTGAAGGGTGAAGGGGTGAGCCGAGTTGGCTAGTCTTGTGTTGCGGGAGAAAAATTGCCGTGTAGGCAGGAGGTTTTTGATTTCAGTGGAGCAGTCGCTATGAAAATAGCGGTAAAACTTGCTGAGCGCTGCTACATTCCTACGGTGGCTTAAAGGATCAATGCAAAGGGTGCTATCGCCAATGAGTTTGATGGCGCGGTTTTGCACCTTGTCTAGCCAAGCCAAGGTGGTTTTAGGGGCGCCCGCCCAGATATACGAGTTGTACTCAAGGCGTGGCCGAATGTAGGACTTGTAGACTGTAGCCAAGGCAGTTGGATGAAGGAGAAACTTGCATCTCTTAAGAAAGCCGAGGCATTGGTACGCTTGTTTGGTGACTTGGAGTATGTGATTATTCCATCGCAAATCGTTGGATAGAGTCACGCCGAGGATGTTAAGGTATGGATCAGCAGTTATAATATCCTCGCCCACTGAAATGGAGGGAAGGTTGGTGCAGGTTTTAGTGGAGAATAGACAGTACTTGGTTTTGGTTTCGTTGAACTCAACACGATTCTTGCGGCCCCAATCAAAAATGAGTTTAATGTCCGCGTTAAGAGAGTTGGACATGAGTTCACGTTCTAAGAGACAAGGTCTGGCACTTGCTTGTCCTGTGTTGTCGGACGGGTATGAGTAACGCAGAGTACCGTCATCCGCATAACTATGAAGTGGATTGGAGGGGATTGAGAGCAGATCATTAATGAATATAAGAAAGAGAGTAGGTGAGAGAATCGCCTTGCGATGTATTCTCGGTGGCTCTGGTTTCTTTCTTCAATTGCGGCTCTACAGTCTTGGTCGAACCAATCAATTCTAGACTGTCTGGGAGTCCAGCCTAGTGCCTCTTCTGCTGCCCTCTTTATATTGCTTTTGACTTGCTCCCATTTGTCGTTGATGTTGGGCTGTTCATCTATCTCTCTCACAGGCGCGGATCTAGGATTTTTTTCCGGGGGGGGTCACAGGATAGAAAAAACTAGTTGGGATTTGGGTTTGACCCCTTCGGTCCACACGATTAACTTCCCAAAAACAAAATAGTTATACGTTTAGCACTAATGGAAAATTGGCTAGTATCAGAACTGATGACAAAGCAATCCCGAGAAAAGCTAGTTCAAGTAACTATAATAGTGGTAAATCCACAAGATTTTTCTAGAGAATTTGTTTTTCCTGAACGTTAGCAAACAAACATTTCCTCCGAATTTCGTTCGTTGCACTAAAACGGGTGTTCAAATTCGTACTCAGCGTGCTGAAGCGCCGTTGACAAACTGGGAAGCGAACGACTTCAATTGGAAATTCCAAGACTTTCCGGAGATATTAGCAAAACTGTAACTGAAAAGTACTTGTCAGGCTTGACTAAAAAGAACAAATTTTGCGGTAACTACTGGAAATCCTGTGATGAACCACAATTTCCTCAAACTGTATCACGCGTATAAAACAATTCCCCGTCAAAAAGTGTTAATCCAAGGTTTGAGAAATTCGTGATGTTTGTAAAAGGTAGGTATCGAAATTTTTGCACGATTTTTAAAGGTTGTTGGATTTTGAAAAGTGATGTTTTGTTCGAAGGCTATCGTTGTGAAGAACCCAAAAAAGGTCACTTCGTTTAGAACGGGTTTCATTCCATCGAGTTTATTAGATATTAGCGAAACTTGTCAATTTAAGGTCTTTCTGACAATTAGCCGAAGTTTTTCTTCAGCATTTCTTCGTTAATATTCTTTTTTCGAAACCTCAAAGAAGTCGACATAGTTTTTGGTTGGCGCGGTTTCGTGCAGGTACAAAATTCACGAACGTCGTTTAAACAAAAAAACGGTTCGACCGAATCTTATGAAATTCTCTTCAGACCATATTTTGGTTTATACTCTTCGAACGGCACGTCAACTAAGTCGATATCTTTTATAGTTCGCGCGATATCGTGCAGGTACAAAAATCACTTATGTCACTCGGCCGAATATTATAAAAATCTTTTCAGATAATATTGTCGCTAATACGCTTCGAATAGCACCTCAAGTAAGTCAATATCTTTCGTGGTTCGGGCGATATCGAGCAGGTACAAAAATCACTTACGCCGCTTAAACGAACAAACGGCCCGACCGAATTTTATGAAAATCTTTTCAGATCATATTTCGGTTAATAACTTCAAACGACACCTCAACGAATTCGATATCTTTTTTGGTTCGCGCGATATCGTGCAGGAAAATATGACTCCCAATTTTTTGCTTAAAATGCTCCTGGGACCTTGAAAGATGAAAATACGTCGAAAATTTCGATTTCGATTTTCGGACCGATTACAATAACTTCCTATACTGGGAAGTTAATAACAAAAATAACCAAATAAACAACACTAGCCGAATTTTTTCAATGAATAAAAAACAAAGTCAGAATAACCTTAAGCTGCCTGTAAACGAGCAACAAAAAATGCACATTGCCGGTAATATTTCAGAAAAAGATGGCCCGGCTATACCTATGTTTGAAAATGTGTGGCCGATACTATTGCTGGGCAACATGTAGTCAGGGCTACTGTGTTGCCCGAGAATTTCACGCGTACACGTCTGACAATGGCTGAAGTATTTGTAAGTGCAACATACATTGTTTGCTTATTAAAAAAACAAAGAATGAGCTAATTCTAAATATGTAGTTACTTGTTCAGAAATTTCACTAGAATGACGAAGGGTGGCCTTAAAAATTTATATACAAAACAACCATAAGCCTAAACAGCGGTGACAGGACTCCATCCTGCGGTATGCAGAAGCACCTGTGTTTACCACTCTACTCTTCTCTAAGCGTTTGTTGAATATCAGAGTTCTGAGAATGCGGATGATCCACTAACTTAAACCATTGTAGATACCATGTTGGCATTGTTGAAAGCGCTACTTCATCCGGTACGGTATCAATCAATTTTCCTTTACAATATGCGTGCTTTAGTATAGAATTTTTAAGGTACATAACTAAGATGTCTTCTAGGGTCTTAAGGATAAAGGATGACGAACTTATCCGCATATAATCATTTACGATAACTTACTGTAAGAATTGCCAAATTATAAATTGAAGGCAAAATGCAGCCTATGGCTGGGAAACGCCATGGACTTAGTCAAGGGGATCTCCTGGAACTCTGCACGACTTTGGGCGTGGTTTGTTCGCTGGATACTATAAGTTCATGGATCCCGAACGCAGACTATGTACATCCTACACGGTCCACAACTATGCCATCTTTAGGACATACTAACATACTTCTAGTCCAAAGAAAAGTTCGAAATTATTTTTAAATAGCCGGCAATGTTCAAATATTTTCGCTCTACGACCGATATCAAAGGCAACATGCCGGCCAGTAGCTGCAATATGGCCAGTATCGTCGGGCGATACGGATATATTGCCGGCAAGTTTGAACATATTGATGGAAATAATGCTGAATTTTCAGCAATGTCGTTCAGCCAGCATTGCCGGCCCCACAATGCTGAAAAATGTTGCTCGTTTACAGGCACCTTTAGAAAGTATAGCTACAATCCAAATATAGAAAAAATAATAAAAAAAGTCAGTCTTGTGTAAGAAAATTAGTCAATTTTGTTGATTCAGTCATTTTTTTATTCCAATTTTTTCAGAGTGCAAAAAAGTAAGTTAATTTCAGTCGTTTGGTTAGTTTCAGGTTTTTATGTTTGCAAAAACTAGGTTTTGTTCGTTTGATTTTTTTTGTTTTTCGGTTTGCAAAATATTGTTTCAGCTCTATTTTTTGAAATGCGGGCTGTTTTGGGGGGGGTCATGACCCCCGTGACCCCCCCCTTGAATCCGCGGCTAATCTCTTACAATACTTCTTCCCGTTTTAGCTTTTCTATATCGTATTTTGGTTGAGTTTTTCCTCTATGCGTTTTAGTTGCTATCCTGGTTCTCAATTTCCCTTTCACTAGATAGTGGTCCGAGCACCAGCACGCTCCTTTCATTGTTCTTACGTCCAGTATACTCGTGGCCCCTCTTCTCTCAATTAGGACGTGGTCAATTTGATTATTAGTTACTCCGTCTGGTGACTGCCACGTCACGTGGATATCTTTGTGTGGGAACACTGTTGAACTTACTACCATTGCGTTTGAGCTTGCGAAATCGATCAATTGACTACCATTGTCATTGGTAACGTTGTGTAGGCTATGCTTTCCTATGACTCCTAGGAACTCCTCTTCTTTTCCTACTTTGGCATTCATATCTCCAAGCACCATTTTAATATCGTTTGACGGTATTAACCTGATGGTGTTTGTTAGCTCTTGGTAGAATTCCTCTTTCTCCTCATCCGTTTTCTCTTCTGTGGGCGCGTGGACGTTTATAAGACTAATGTTATGTAGCCTTGTTTTAATGCGAAGCGTGCATAGCAACAGGACTGGCTTGAAGTCCAGAATCAGTGATTTCATTTCCTTCTCTATGATGAATGCTACTCCGAACTCTCTTCTTCCACTCGATGATCCGCTGGAGAGCCCAACCCTCAACACAGAGTTGAACAAATAATGATTCGTAAGGTAAAAATTTCACATAAAACACATTTGAGGAGCTGGCGAAAAAAACCGGATTAGTCCGCAAAAATAAATTTTACACACTGGGTAAAAAACTAATATCAATATATGGAAATGATTAATAACATAACATTACACTATTATAGGTAGGTGGATTAGATCTATTGTTGAATCAGTAATTATTATTTTCTTAACTGTAATATTCTAGAAGTTATTCAAGAAATAAAAATGGACTAATCTGGTTTTGTTTGAAAAAGGTGGACTTATCCGGTTCTGATTGCAAACTTGTGACAAGTCCGGTTTTATTAGTATCGACAAATCCGGTTTTCTATAAAAGAGGTACTTCAAATCAAACAAAAAGTATAGATATTTGAAAGGTTTATTGTATTTTGTTTGAAAAAATCAGGTTACAACTTCCGTAATATCAAGTTCCAGACATTCGCAACCTTCAACGTCAGCACATTCATCTGCTTCATTATTCTCAATAGTATCTGTAGGTCCTGACGTAGTCTGTAATACCTCTTTATACCATTCTATTTCTGGATGCTCGACCCATTTATTACCAAACTGCGCTACCAAAATACTCTCAACGTCTTTTTTCTTTTGAGGTTTAATCCCATTTACTGAAGGCATTCTTCTAAGTTGTGGAAAAATCGGGGGGTTTAAGGGTTGCTGATCTGCCGGGGGGGCTGAATCTTCTTCAAAAGGTGAATTCCGGGGTGCATCCACTGAACTTAACACCAAAAAGGAACGAGGTTTACACTAATAACTCAAACTAATACTTTAAGTTTAATTTCCGTTGTATTTATTTTAAATATAAGTAATTTATAGGTAATTTATAGCGAATTCTGACTTCTGCTTGCTACAATTTCTAGATTCCTACTGACTTCCTTTGTGGATCTCCTACGCTGGGTAACCGTTGTGAGTCGAGGATAAAATTGGTGGGGCGATCGGGATAACTGCTCTCAGCCGATCATGCATCTACGGGGGGCATGATCCCCGAATGACATGTCTGATACCGAGCTTTTTGTAGTTGATGTTCGATGCAACTTGGTTTGTTTTGAGGTTTGATGTAACTTGTTGGGTTTTGAGGTTCGATGTAACTTGTCCTCCTTTCGATTTCCAACATTCTCCCCCGCCTTGAAATCTCTAAGGTTTCAACATAACGAGGAAGTGCGATGGTGTTGTATTCGCCTCCTTCGAGTCACGGATCGGTAGGTCTCCACAATTTTGTAATGTTCTCCTCCTGTTCTACTCCTTTTGGCCGTTGTGTCCTCTTGATGATTTTACCCTCTCTGGACAGGTCCCTCGGCAGTTTCCACAGACGTATATAGGTGATGGACATGAAAGGAAGAAAATTTGATCAGCAGTAAAGAGTTGCATAATATATTGAATGTAATAAAATCAAATATACAATTATTAGATGAACATGAAAATATTTCAGGTTTTAGAGGTTCATGCGTTGCAAGTGCTTACAAGTGCATTATTCTCATGATTATTCTCTTCGGATTGTTGCGTTTCATTGGATGATTTTGAAGGTAGTAAGCAAATTTTGGTTATAGGGCGCTTGTATTCGCCCCTTTGGGTTTTTACAGTGACAACACGGATTAATTGATCATCTCCCGGGTGTACTTGCATGATTCGTCCCAATGGCCATTGATTTGAGGGAAGATTTTCGGACTTAATTAAAACCAGATCGCCGACCTTAATGTTTGTCGAGACCTTGAGCCACTTTGGTCGTTGTTGAAGCCGGGACAAGTACTCGGACGTCCAGGCTCGCCAGAAATCCTGCTTTAGCCGCTGCACTAGATTCCATCTATTAAGAATGTTAAGCTTACATTGAGTGAAATCTTCTTCTGGGGGGGCTAAAAGAGCGTCACCTATTAAAAAATGTCCGGGGGTTAGAACTCTTGTGTCATCGATGTTATCGGTAAGTGGACATAGTGGGCGAGAATTAAGGCACGCCTCGATCTGAGTGAGAAAAGTCGACATCTCTTCGTAGGTAAGGGGAACGTTCCCGGCAATTCTTTTTAGGTGATATTTAATGGATTTGACCCCGGCTTCCCATAAGCCACCGAAATGGGGAGCAGATGGGGGTATGAAATGCCATTCGATACCCTGTACGCTAAAGGTGGTAGCAGCGTGCTGACTGCCCATTTTGATGGCAGCCTTGATATCCTTATCAAATTGACTATGCGCGCCGATGAAGGTAGTTCCGCAATCGGAATAAATATTTCGACACAAACCGCGACGAGCTACGAATCTTTTAAATGCAGCGAGGAAAGCTTGTGTTGTGAGATCACTCACAACCTCTATGTGGATCGCCTTTATACTGAGGCATACAAAGACGGCGACGTATCCCTTATGAGTCCGGCAACCCCTCGTGTGCGATAGGCGAAGGTTGAAGGGACCCGCATAGTCTACTCCAACATTCATAAACGGGCGACTGATGTTGCTGCGTACTGAGGGCAAAGAGCCCATCAACTGATCTTGTACCTTGCATGCATTTCGGAAACATGGAATGCATTGATGGATTATCTTCTTAACAATCTTGCGAGCATTGACAATCCAAATTGTTTTGCGTAGCAGCGACAGGGTGAGCGTGAGACCTCCATGCATGCATACGGCATGGGCGTTTTTTATAAACAAATAAGTAAGATGACTATCAGGATGTACGATCGCGGGATGTTTCTCATTGTAAGGTAAGCTGGAATTGGTTAATCGACCTCCTACTCGCAGAATACCTGACGCATCCACAAAGGGGTTAAGATTCCTTATTTTACTCGACTGGTCCAAAGGTTTACCTTTGGTTAAACGATCTATATCTTGGGAAAAGAACCGTCTCTGCTCATGCTTTAGCCAAAAGGCTCGGGCTTCGGTAATTTGAGGAGTGAGGTTGATTGGATGTTTGAAATTTGAGTTCTTGTTGCGGCAACGATTTATGAATTCTTTGCATCGGGCGGTTATTCTAAGCAGGCGAGCTATTGAAGAATATCTTTGGAGGATTTTTATAGATTCCATGGTTGAGTCCTGTAGCAAAAAAGATTTAATGGGTTTAAGCTCTAGTAAGGCCGGCTCAGGATCTTGGAACTTGACGTTGCTCGGCCAGCAAGTGTCGACCTTGGAAAGCCAGTGCGGACCATGCCACCATAACTTGTCGTCCAGAAGCTTAATCGATGAGATCCCTCTGGTCGCGTAATCAGCAGGATTATCGGAGGAGGAAACATGGTTCCAGGGGACTGGACCTACATTGGTCATGATTTCGGAGACTCGATTGCTTACAAATGTTTTGAGGGTATTTGGATGGCGCTGAAGCCACGATAAGACGATGGTTGAGTCTGTCCATGCATAAGTACGGCTTTCTCTGTTTTTCAAGGAGGGCAGAAATTTTTTTATAAGGCGTGAAAGCAAAACGGCACCACATAGCTCCAGTCTAGGGAGTGTTATTGATTTCACGGGCGCTACCTTTGTTTTTGCACTTATGAGATGGACTATGATAGCACCGTTCGTTTCCGAACGCATATACAACGCGGCGCTATACGCCTTCTCTGAGGCGTCGCAGAACCCATGGATTTGGATTGAGCTATGTGGTTCTACCTCTAAAAAACGCGGGATGACGATTTTTTCGACATAAGATAATTGGGATACAAACTCTAACCATTTTTCCAATATCTCTGCGGGAACTGGTTCATCCCATCCCAAGCCCCTTTGCCATAGGCCTTGTAAAAGTGTTTTTGACGAGATGATTACGGGCGAGAGCAATCCTAAGGGATCGTAAATCCGAGCCACGGTAGATAGTATTTTTCGCTTCGTAATTGGCGATGGGGTCGGAATGGGTTTTACGATATATTGGAAACAATCATCTTCTGGTAGCCAATGCAAGCCTAATGTTTTTACTATCGTTTCTTTATTGAGGAGAATCGATGGGGATGAAGTCCGTTGCTCTTCGAGGATATCAGTCAATATCCCATTGTGGTTGGAGGCCCACTTTCGTAATTCAAATTTTCCTCGTTTTAACAAAGAATCAATTTGTCGCCGGGCTTCCACTGCTTCTGACATGGTATCTCCTCCTGAAAAGAGGTCATCAACATAGAAGTCATGCAATAGAATTTCTGCCCCCAAAGGAAAGTCATGTCCTTCATCCTTTGCGAGTTGGTGGAGAGAACGAATGGCGAGAAATGGCGCGCTGGATACGCCAAAAGTAACTGTCCGAAGGCGATAATCCTCAGGAGAATTAGTCAAATTTGCTTGCCAAATTATTCTTTGATAATCGTTATCAGGGTATTCGACGAGGATCTGCCGGTACATCCGAGCAATATCGGCTGTGAAAACAAACTTTCGTTGCCGCCATTCGAAGAGCAGGAGAGATATATCACGCTGCAGCGCGGGCCCTGTGAGCAAACGGTCGTTTAGTGACTGTCCATTTGAGGATCTAGAACTAGCATCGAACACTACCCTCGTCTGTGTCGTTAAGCTGTCTGCCTTTTGTATAGCATGGTGAGGTAAATAAAACATGCTATCGTCGGGTTTATCGATTTGAGAATCGGCAATCCTTTCCATATGACCGTCCTTTAAGTACTCTTCAAGGCAATCTTGGTATTCTTTATGTAGGGCTGGGTCTTTGTCAAAGCGGTGTTTAAGGGAATAGAATCGTTTGACCGCGGTTTCTCGTGAGATTCCGAATCTACCTTCGGTTTCAGGCAGGGGCCTAAAAGGTAGCCGTACAACATATCGACCTTCTGCGGTGCGAGAGTGGGTGCTCACAAAAAATTGTTCACACAACATGTCTTCGGCTGACGCTTCTTTAGGTATATCAACTTCCTCTATCTCCCAAAAGCGCCGCAACACATCACAATCATTCTTAACTTGGCAGCACAGACTTCTTACGATGGCGGACATGGAGTTAATGTTTGGAACGGAATTGGTTCCTTCGGATTTGCATTCCCCCAATAATATCCAGCCAAAAGATGTTTTTTGTGCAGTGGGGGACCCAGCCCCACCTTTAATTAAACCTTCTTGCAATATAGTTGTATAAATCTCCGCACCAAGGATTAGGTCTATGACACCAGGGCGATCGTACGTAGGGTCTGCCAATGGTAACCGTTGGAGATGATTCCATTGTGAACTTTGTAATTTCTGATGGGGTAGAAGGTCGGTTAAAGTATTTAGGGTGATTGCTGTTATATGTAATCTTGGCGTGTTTAGAGAATGCGGCTGGAGCCTTAAACTGACCATCGATTGGGATCTTGCGGCTATAGTGTTGCAGATTCCTGTTATCTCGACTGGCGAATAGTGATGAGTTAAACGCAAAGCTTGAGCTGCTCTTCTTGTAATGAACGTGGTCTGTGAGCCAGGGTCCACCAGAGCGCGTAATACGCGGGTTTCGCCCGTGTTTGAAGTTGCCTTCACCAACATTGTGGCCAGTAAAACTTCCTTATTGTTTCTCGCAATACATGAGATAAACTTGGACGGGGTTGAAGGAGCTAAAGGTTCAGGATCGTGTTGAGATTCGCTCGGGATTACCGACGGATTCTCCGTTTTCAGAGTGGGGGTGGCCGTGTGACGGGACTCTTGCTGATGAAGAAGGGTATTATGCCGCTGTTTACACATGAGGCACGAATGCAAGCTCGGGCAACTCGTTGTGGAATGGCTATGGGCTAAGCAATTTTGACATAATGCTCTGGAAGAAACAAATCTGTGCCTGGCATCCGTGTTCATCCTTTTGAATGTGACACAATTTTTCAAAGTATGAGTGTTGCCTCTACACAGCGGGCATCTGGATCGGGCAACATGAAATGCATGAGGTTGAAACATGGTACCCTTTGGCACTATTCGAGTCTCTTTTCTTTGGGGGTTGGGGGGTGGGATGGCTTCTAGCGTTCTGAACCTTGTTTCTAAGAAATCCTGGAGTTTCGAATATTTGGGGAGCGATACAGAAGTTCCTTGCATTTGTTCCCATAATTGCCGAGTTTCGCGAGGTAGTCTTTCGACCGTCAGATAGTTAATGATGGGGTCCCACTCATCTGTCTTAACTTCTAATGTCCTCAGGGTTGCAAGACACTCTTTAGTATGGTCAAGCAGATGACGAATGGCACGAGGATTTTCGGATTGGACATGGGGTTGAGAGAGAAGGGCTTTTAGTGCGTTGTTGACTAGAACTCTCGTGTTTTTGTACCTTGTACACAGAAGGTCCCAAGCGATGATGTAATTGTCGTGGGTAATATTAAGATGCCGCACCAATCTTTCAGCCTCGCCCACAAGGCATGATTTAAGATAGTGCATCTTTTGGACGAGAGGTACTCGTGTATTCGAGTGTACAATGGACGTAAACATATCATGAAAGGCTAGCCATGAGGTATAATCGCCTCCAAACTTTGGAATCATCACTTGCGGTAGTTTAATGTGGGGTTCTTCGCTTTCTCGAATTGAGGTTTCCGGGATTTCATTGTCGAAATTTTGGGTAGGTCGGACAGTTACATTGGCGGGGGGCGGGGTGTTGGACGGGAATTGATTTAACATATCATTAAGTATTCCCTTCTGTTCGTAAAACAGTTCATTGAACTCATCCTGCAACGTGTTATTGAAATAGGGATCCGCCCGTTTTTCTTTGTTACAGGACAGTTTAATGAATCTGTCATTTTCCAAGAATAGATGCTGTAATTCATCAATAGTCTGGATGCGACCTTGCAAATGACCCAATTTCTGCAGCCTCTCCTTGGGGGATTTCTTGAGGTTTACCGCGAATCTTTCTAACTCTTGGAACAATTCATTTTGTTCTTTGATTTTTTCTACAATGTCTTCCATTTCCTTATCACCACGTGTGAATTCAAAACTAATATATAATCTTCAAACTGTTTTACTTTCACAAAAAGAAGCAGAAATAACCTTATCACCACGTGTGATTTCGAAACTAATGAAAATTTTCAAACCCTTTTACTTTCACAAAAAGTACACAAACTTTTTTTATTTTCCCAAAAAGAAGCAGAAATTACCTTATCACCACGTGTGATTTCGAAACTAATAAAATTTTCAAACTTTTATTTTTCACAAAAGAAGCAGAAATAACCTTATCACCACGTGTGATTTCGAAACTAATAAAATTTTCAAACTTTTATTTTTCACAAAAGAAGCAGAAATAACCTTATCACCACGTGTGATTTCGAGACTAATAAAATTTTCAAACTTTTATTTTTCACAAAAGAAGCGGAAATAACCTTATCACCACGTGTGATTTCGAAACTAATAAATTTTCAAACCTTTTTACTTTCACAAAAAGAAGCAGAAATTACCTTATCACCACGTGTGACTTCAAATCTCATATAAAATTTTCAAACTTTTTTACTTTCACAAAAAGAAGCAGAAATTCCCTTATCACCACGTGTGACTTCAAATCTCATATAAAATTATCAAACTTTTTTACTTTCACAAAAGGAAGCAGAAATTACCTTATCACCACGTGTGACTTCAAATCTCATATAAAATTTTCAAACTTTTTTACTTTCACAAAAGAAGCAGAAATTCCCTTATCACCACGTGTGACTTCAAATCTCATATAAAATTTTCAAACTTTTTTACTTTCACAAAAAGAAGCAGAAATTACCTTATCACCACGTGTGAATTCAATTCTCATATAAAATTTTCAAACTTTTTTACTTTCACAAAAAGAAGCAGAAATTCCCTTATCACCACGTGTGATTTCGAAACTAATATAAAATTTTCAAACTTTTATTTTTCACAAAAGAAGCAGAAATAACCTTATCACCACGTGTGATTTCGAAACTAATAAATTTTCAAACTTTTTTACTTTCACAAAAAGAAGCAGAAATTCCCTTATCACCACGTGTGACTTCAAATCTCATATAAAATTTTCAAACTTTTTTACTTTCACAAAAAGAAGCAGAAATTCCCTTATCACCACGTGTGACTTCAAATCTCATATAAAATTTTCAAACTTTTATTTTTCACAAAAGAAGCAGAAATAACCTTATCACCACGTGTGATTTCGAAACTAATAAAAATTTTCAAACTTTTTTACCTTCACAAAAAGAAGCAGAAATTACCTTATCACCACGTGTGATTTCGAAACTAATAAAAATTTTCAAACTTTTTTACTTTCACAAAAAGAAGCAGAAATTACCTTATCACCACGTGTGAATTCAATTCTCATATAAAATTTTCAAACTTTTTTACTTTCACAAAAAGAAGCAGAAATTCCCTTATCACCACGTGTGACTTCAAATCTCATATAAAATTTTCAAACTTTTTTACTTTCACAAAAAGAAGCAGAAATTCCCTTATCACCACGTGTGACTTCAAATCTCATATAAAATTTTCAAACTTTTATTTTTCACAAAAGAAGCAGAAATAACCTTATCACCACGTGTGATTTCGAAACTAATAAAAATTTTCAAACTTTTTTACTTTCACAAAAAGAAGCAGAAATTCCCTTATCACCACGTGTGACTTCAAATCTCATATAAAATTATCAAACTTTTTTACTTTCACAAAGAAGCAGAAATTCCCTTATCACCACGTGTGACTTCAAATCTCATATAAAATTTTCAAACTTTTTTACTTTCACAAAAAGAAGCAGAAATTCCCTTATCACCACGTGTGATTTCGAAACTAATATAAAATTTTCAAACTTTTATTTTTCACAAAAGAAGCAGAAATAACCTTATCACCACGTGTGATTTCGAAACTAATAAAAATTTTCAAACTTTTTTACCTTCACAAAAAGAAGCAGAAATTACCTTATCACCACGTGTGATTTCGAAACTAATAAAAATTTTCAAACTTTTTTACTTTCACAAAAAGAAGCAGAAATTACCTTATCACCACGTGTGAATTCAATTCTCATATAAAATTTTCAAACTTTTTTACTTTCACAAAAAGAAGCAGAAATTCCCTTATCACCACGTGTGATTTCGAAACTAATATAAAATTTTCAAACTTTTATTTTTCACAAAAGAAGCAGAAATAACCTTATCACCACGTGTGATTTCGAAACTAATAAAATTTTCAAACTTTTATTTTTCACAAAGAAGCAGAAATTACCTTATCACCACGTGTGATTTCGAAACTAATAAAATTTTCAAACTTTTATTTTTCACAAAAGAAGCAGAAATAACCTTATCACCACGTGTGATTTCGAAACTAATAAATTTTCAAACTTTTTTACTTTCACAAAAAGAAGCAGAAATTCCCTTATCACCACGTGTGACTTCAAATCTCATATAAAATTTTCAAACTTTTTTACTTTCACAAAAAGAAGCAGAAATTCCCTTATCACCACGTGTGACTTCAAATCTCATATAAAATTTTCAAACTTTTATTTTTCACAAAAGAAGCAGAAATAACCTTATCACCACGTGTGATTTCGAAACTAATAAATTTTCAAACTTTTTTACTTTCACAAAAAGAAGCAGAAATTCCCTTATCACCACGTGTGATTTCGAACTAATATAAAATTCTCAACTTTATTTTCACCAAAGCAGCAGAAATTGTAATAAATTTTCAAAAAACGAATAAATTCTTCAAATAAAGAAATCTTTCACAAAGAAGTAGAAAATTCCGTACCAACTATATTGGGACAAAAAATGCACACACTTGACTTTACCGGTATTATCATATAACGGGTAACGGAATTTTATTTCAAGAGGATCACGTTATCGGCGTGCTATCTTCAAAATCACTTATAATAACGAGATTTTAACTTATGAAATTTTTTTTACCACGTCTTTTATGTTTTATTAATATATCACTTGCAACGCATTATAAAACCTTGTGAAAGTTTAATTTTGTATAAATGATGAACATGCAATTCTTTACTCACCTCTCAAATTAGATCCGGCTCGAAGGACCATGTGGAAAAATCGGGGGGTTTAAGGGTTGCTGATCTGCCGGGGGGGCTGAATCTTCTTCAAAAGGTGAATTCCGGGGTGCATCCACTGAACTTAACACCAAAAAGGAACGAGGTTTACACTAATAACTCAAACTAATACTTTAAGTTTAATTTCCGTTGTATTTATTTTAAATATAAGTAATTTATAGGTAATTTATAGCGAATTCTGACTTCTGCTTGCTACAATTTCTAGATTCCTACTGACTTCCTTTGTGGATCTCCTACGCTGGGTAACCGTTGTGAGTCGAGGATAAAATTGGTGGGGCGATCGGGATAACTGCTCTCAGCCGATCATGCATCTACGGGGGGCATGATCCCCGAATGACATGTCTGATACCGAGCTTTTTGTAGTTGATGTTCGATGCAACTTGGTTTGTTTTGAGGTTTGATGTAACTTGTTGGGTTTTGAGGTTCGATGTAACTTGTCCTCCTTTCGATTTCCAACAAAGTAGTGATGGATGGTTTAGTCCCTGCTTTAGAAGGTTTGTATAAGGTACAGTATTTTCGTCACTGTTATAGTTATTTAAAGTTCTGGCACCGCACGTAAAGTGCGTCAGTGAAGCCGTTGAATTACAAGCAACTCTTCCACGACCACGTCTAGAACCACGACCACGACTAGAACCACGACCACGACTTCGAATTGGAGTACCCTCAGAGTCAACCTGGTTTGCTATTTTTTCTTTATTATAACCCTTTTGGCATCACGAATACATTCCAGTTTTTTGTAATGCGTTTCCAGTCCTTTTATGTCGAGCAAATTCCAATCCTCGGAGAGAACCTTGACTTTACCATGCTTAGCATAAATTTCGTGATATTCTTGGGGTCTGAGCAATAAAGGTTTTTTTCGTAAGTCTTTCTCCACCCTACCAAAGACCCTGTCTGCAGGCAAATAACTATGCCCTCGCACAGGAAAAGTCACAATAATTTGATCGAGATTAGAAGGAGCATGATTTTTGAGCCAAAAGATTAATGTATGTATCACGTGGGAATTTTTATTTTGCCCTCCGCATCCATCTGCGAAAATACGTAAAACTTCAATCTCATTCAAGTCGAGGGAGAGCAAGTGACTCAATAACGCTGATGATATTTCTGTAGATCCTCTTTTTGCAATATTTTCAGTCCACACGTAAAAATAAGGGTGTCGCGTCTCAATGTCTGTAATACACAATGCGTAGAAGCTGATTTGTCTCAGATAGAAGCTCTCTTGTATGTTGGATGTCGAACTGATCCGGTTTTGTTTGAAAACGCATTTTTAAAAGCTTGTTTTGGCTAACGTAGAGCCGGTTTTGATTCAAAATATTAACAGGAATAGACGCAAAAGGTCTTGGACACCACGATTCGAAAAAAAAATGATTTTGAAATTTGAGTGGACTACTCCGGGTTTGTTCGCCAGCTCCTCATTTGTGCATTGAAGTCTCTTAATGATAATAACTCAATTTGTTCACGGACTGTGTTTTGACCTGCAAAACAAAATACTTGTTAAAAAATGAATTAAAAAATAAATGAAAGAAAGTTACCTGTTTTTAACCAGGTTTACCAGCAGGCTCCTTAAATTAAAAGAAATGCCTAAAAATACAAAATTAATAATAAAAAACACAAAACATACTTACCTCCGATATTCAAAATAAATAAAAACAAAAAAAATGTCAATTTGACTACTGTCAAAAATTGACAGCGTGTAAACGCAGTATAAACACGATCCACAAAAATGGAATGTGGAAAACGGCATGAATAATTTGCAAAAAAAACTGCAAGAAAAATTCTCCCACCCAGCGCCACCATCCAGCACCAGGAAGAAGATGCTGGATAAAGTTATTGACCATGGGTCAGAATTTTTAATCTTCTTTGGACTTTACGCCGAGAAGGTTAGCTAGAGCGATATTCAGGATTTTCTCCGAATATCATTGTTAGGGACTTAGATAGTTGGTTGGTTTTTCGCCGCTGACTTTTGTGTTAGTTTAGCCACATAATTGTTGTTAGTTTTTCAGGTGACGGTTTAAATTTATTAATTCTACGAGATAGAGAATTTCAGTGGAAATTATAGGAAATAATTTCTTTTACGAAACTGGGATTCAAATAAGTTCAATAGAAATTATATTGGATAATTTCTACTACGAAATTGAGCTTATTTATTTTAAATATTGAAATTCAAATAAGTTCAATAGAAATTATATTGGATAAATTCTTTTACGAAATTGAACTTATTTATTTAGATAAATTTTTAGAATCTCAATTGAAATTATACGAGATAATTTCTTCTACGATATTGAGATTCGAACAAATTCAATTGAAATTATATGGGATAATTTCTTCTACGGAATTGAATTTGTTTTGAGTATATAGACGTCACACACGGACACAGATAGAGTTTCAAGTAGATTTTTACTCGCGGTAATTTCTTTTACAACATTGAAACTCAGGCAAGGTCTATAGAAATTATATGAGATAATTTCTACTACGAAATTGACCTTATAGTAGCTGAAAAACTTACGTGCTAGTTGAAAGTCAATTAAGGTTCAATCAAAGTTCGCCCAGGGTAGATTGAATTAATTGGCAGATTGATTACGTTGGATATTACCCCGTGTAATCACGAGGTTTCATTTGGGACATATAACGTCTTTGCAAATAAACCAGCACGAGCAACAAGGCTAAACAATAAATACTGAGGAGACCAAGGCCGAAAAGGATTTAGAAGGAAGTCCACCTGAGAATCCACAAGGCGACTGGAGAACAACAGGGGAAAGGAAAATAGGTTTAAGAATATTTGGAGTAAAGAAATTAAATAAAGATTGACATATAAAAATAAGTTAAAGTTAATTAGATTTTGTAAGATTTAGGAGAGAATATATTTGTATTAAACGAACCAAGCCTCTTTTATTTAGAGCAGCCGGCACCTATCCTATACGTCATCTATTTTTTAATTATTACGACGATCACCTCCTAATACCTGGTCTTTGATCGGTATTAGGAAAGTGACGCCGTAACAGACTGGATTGTCACGAAAAAATTACGTTTCTCTATATTTTGTTACCTCTGCTGCAATAATACGAATTTTCTTCAAATATTACTTCTGCAATCAAAAATTTTCCACTGGAATAAACTCACAGAAAAAGTCTGAAACCTTTAAACCAAACTGACAGTGATGGTCATTTTAAAGAGATAAGAAATGATTCCAGTCCACCTGGAAACAAGCTGTGAAAAACGATGCTTGTTCGGATAACTTCATGTTTCTTCCTGCTGTGATATCTTCTAGCAGACATAAATAAATCCAAAGGGCTAGACAGAAATTTAAGAGGACCCATGGAGTTACATGTTTTCGTATAGCTTTAATAGAGGCCATTTAAAAGCTATGACATTAAAACATCCTTCCAGCCAGAGAGAAAATGATAGGAAACATGCATTTTCTCAGACGTGTGGTGTTTTGTTGCTGGTTACAATTATGTTTAAGCATCCTTTATACCTGGTTCGGGTTCAATTAACTATGCATAGAAAAGGTATTGAAGAAATTGCAAAATATAAGCGGCGAAAGGTTTTTATTTATTTACAATAGTTAATTTACAAGTGTTTATTTACCAATTTACAGTAAAACAATTTTTAATTAAACAAATAAAATATTATTTAATTTTCAATGTTTTTCCTCGGCCGTATAACGTCCAACAAAGTAAATTGCACTCTTGTCCATGATGGAATAAATAAAA
Organism: Thereva unica; assembly: GCA_949987705.1. Classification (NCBI taxonomy): domain Eukaryota; kingdom Metazoa; phylum Arthropoda; class Insecta; order Diptera; family Therevidae; genus Thereva; species Thereva unica. The sequence continues at coordinate 54,354,453 of OX465281.1, read as the reverse complement.
GACCTATCAGCTTTGAATTCTATTGGTTCTGATGGTCCTAGGCTTGGCACGTTGAAATGGTGACCACCTACGCCTGTAGCAATTGAAAAAAGTGTTAATTAAAATTTTCTTTCATATTCATATTATGTATTTTCATTGTTATTCAATTACCTGTAACTGCTGCTGCTTCTGCTCCAAGCTCGTTAACTTCAATTGCAGTTTTGTGGATTACTTTTGATACTACCAAACGAGAGGTGGATGGACGAATAACGGTTGATACATCATCGTCTTTAGATGCTATGTCGAATAATTCAGCTTTTTCACCGTCGAATGCTCTTTTGATTCCAAGCTGAATAGAAAAGGATTATTATTATTAAAATGTGGATTGAATCTTGAAAACTAGAAAAGGAAATCCTAAGAAGAATATTTTGTCTCGTATGGGCTAGCCAAAACGAAGAGGCATAAGAACAACCATAGAATTGAAAAACTATACGACGGAATAAATATAACTATTCATTAAATTGAGTAGACTACGATGGATCGGATTCGTTATACGAGCTACCAAAGAAAGAATGCTAGACAGGATTTTTAAAGGTAGACAATCAGGAAAAAGAAAGGTAAGACGACCAACATATAGTTCGATAGATAACTTACTACAGGTGTAGGCGTAAATTCGACTGAGAGGAGAGATTTCAAGAGGCTTGAGTCCTACAGGGACTATAGCGCCATTTAATAAGAAGAATTTTTGGGTCTATTCGGAAAATATTCAATAATAAATGTGGAATTATCGAGGTTTTTGGGCGAGATATGCTTCATCTTATTGAGGCTTAATAACCATCTGACGGAGACAAGTTTCACTAATCCCGATGGTTGGCACTAACATGCAGTTTACGCTTACGCTAACGCTTTACGCCCCGTTATAAAAAAAACAATGTTTATATTATTGTAAGAGTTTTGGGGAGCGCGGTAACCTAAGCGATGTCTTACGTGCTCTCTTAAGTAAAAATATTCTAGAAGAGGGGCTTTTAGGCTTATTTTCCCCAGTCCACAAAAAAGTGAATTATAAGTGCAAAAAACACAGACCAATAGCACTGTTAAACAGCGTTAATAGATTAAAATCTTTCATGCCATACTAATCCAAGCACATTAAATAACAGCCTATTCCCATGCAATCTCAATCAGTAACTTTAGCATTAAGCTTATATATGTACCGTAGAACGGTAGCGCTAATAAGGCATCCTGCCGGCTTAGCTGGTTAATAATAGGGTACCAAATTTCCGCTTAGGTGGGGTCTTCTTCTAGTTGTCGGTAGGAGCTAGGAGGTGCAGCTCACCTGGTAGTCTGCTACTGCTGGCGCCAGAGCCTTTGTCGACTGGTTAGTGGGATTCACTTGTTTCAGGAAGCATAACACTCCAACACAACTGTCTCTCGCTAGCCCTGACGGTTGTGACTCATCCGGCTGTTAAAAAATTGATGCGCTCATATAATACCCAGTAGTTCAAACGCGAGGCTCACTGCCTTCTCCTTATGCATCCACCAGACTACCCTTAACCTTTCCTACTCTTTTTCTATTTTCAGGTCAAGCTTACTACTAGACATTGCACCATGAGTTGGACGACATGACCGTCTAGCGGTACAAAGGGTGATTCATAAGATGCCACATAAAAAAAAGATAGTTTGCCATACTGATACAAGTAACAAAACAGTTGGATCATCAAGGTTTTTATGTTTAAGAAAACCAAAGTGTTCTTTCTTTCCTTCTTTACGCTCCTTTAATCCCTCATGGGACATACGGCGGAAACAGTTGCCCTCCAGCGAACACTGTTTTGAGTGACAGCTCTCAGCTCTGACCAGGATCTCTCAGTTGTTGCGGCTTCTGCTAATAGGGTTCTCCTCCTTGTTGTTCTAGGACCTCCGACTCGACGGGATCCTTGCGGATTCCAGTCAAGGGCCTGTTTGTCTAGATTCTAGTTTTCGCGTCGCAAGGTGTAGCTAATCCAAATCCATTTCCTTCGCCTGATTTGGTCGTCTATCCTATCTTGGCCGGCAAGGTGCAATACTTCTTCATTTGATGAAGACTTGTAGGCGCCCTGTGATGAATTGGGTACTTTCCATGTTTCGCAACCGCGCTAAAGAGCTGCCTTAACGTTGGAATTGGACAGCCGCAATTTGAGTTAGTATTCTGGAACTGACATCTTCTTCTACACCGCCATTTTTGGAAATATTACTACTGAGGTAGCAGAATTTATCTACCAGTTCCACATCACGGTTATTCGGCGCTGTCCAAAAGTTTGCCCTTAGTAGATAATAAACACATATTGTCAGGTCCCCCTTTTTGGGTATTTTGAGTATAATACCTTCCGTACAATCCTCCGGAAAGGTACATGTGTTTCATACTATTTTCAGGATGAGGCTTAAATCGGCTTTCAACAATTCTGGCGGGATGCGATCTTTTCCAGCTGCTTAACCATTGGCCATTTCATAAATTGCGGCTAATACTTCTGTCTTGGGGCACGGATGGTGATTCTTAGTGGCTGTGCATTGTTTCTGTCCTGAGGTTCCTGTGGAAATTAACAATTCTGGGCGGTGAAGTAAGTAATCTGTCCATCTTTGGGGTTGCTCCTGGTCGCACTGTTAGGCCCATGCTTTTTAGTAGACTGCTATCCCGACAGCTTTTTCTGCGAACTCATTTATCTACTGCCTTTTATCAAGCCGGGCACTTCTCTTTACCTCCTGGTGTTATTGGGAGTATTCCCGTTCAAATTCGTGACGTCTTTCCGGGTCGCTTGCAGAGTTTATGTTATTTATGAGGGCCCGAGATACAGTGTTGTACATATGTTTCTATAACCGATGCTTGTTTTAGCAGCCGTCAATATAGTGCCCTTTGTTGTACTTCACAGCTCTCCAATATTTGTATCGTTAGAAGCGGTTTGCTGGTTTAATATTTGTTGCAGGTACCCAGCAAATTCTCGCATTTTAATGCTCTCCCGCAGAAGTTCTACGCTAACCCGTCTACGGTTTATGGCATCCCTTTGGCCGTTTCTGACTGTGGCGCTTTTAAGGCGAGTAATTGCTACAACCAAATTCCAACCAGTTCACTTCCAGTGTCTGCTCCTCTGAAGCTCCTATCATCCCTAGCCCTAGCTACAATCTAAAAATCCTATATTCGGGCGCAAAGCCCCTTTTAGCAGCTCTCTATTACCAGCGACGGTTTCACTGAAATTCAGAACTTTCTCCCTGCACGACAATCGTTTTCCCGCAAGATAAGAGTAGCCCCCTCGGCCCATCACCATACCCTACAGCCCAAACCACTTGGGCACAATACGATCTATGTAAAAGTTACTTTATGAATAGAACAACTCGACTGTGGAATAATATCCTACAGTCGGTATTTCCACGTATTATCAGTATTTCAAACGTAAGATTCATCGAAAGTTCCTTGAGCACCTCCCAGACTCCCTCTAACCTTTTCTATTCTCCTCTATTATTCAAAACAAGCTTACTTCTGGCTCTGGGCCATGACCTTAACGACAAGACAAACTGGTAGCACGAAGGGCATCTCCTAAGCTTGAGTTTCTTCACATAAAAAATGTACACGGCTTCTTACGTGATATTTGTGAGACCCCCTTCCCAAAACGCGTCACGTATTTGATGGACGACCCCTTATTAAAGCATGTTAGTAACTAATAAATTCATAAATCAACCAAACATGCATGTTACACTATGACCTCACCTGTTTCAAGTTCTCGCTCAATTCAGTACTGAATTCAGCTTTGAATTTTGGAATCTGCACGTTGACTTTCTCTGACCACATTTGCTGTTTAAATTCTGCAATACTTAAAGTCTTTATTCTTTCCTCGACTTGCTCAATGTCTTCATCTGAGTTTGGTAAAATGATCAACATCGAAAACGAACTATCTTTGAAAGGTAGTTGAACAGCTGCGAATTTATCAAAGCCACCATAGGGGACCTTGAATGGAGCATTTGCGGACATCATATTGGTTTCGACAGATTGGTCCTTTGCATACCAGAACTTCTCCTTTTGGACTTTTTCGAATTTGTATTGCCATTCGCCCTTGAAGTGCACTGTGTTAACTAGGAGCAGCTCGAGATCTTCCAAGTCGGAACTGCTAACAACTTGTGGAATCATGTGGTTCGTTTTGGTGTCAACCCAACTGTTGATGACTGATGCGGATTCTTCGGTGTTGGTGAAGTCAATATTTTCAACATCAGAGAAGAATGATTTTGTAACAACATCCCTGAATGCTGGCTTAATCTTTAAGTCTGATGTGACGTATATTTTGTTAGCGATGTTTATAATTGGATTGTTGAGCTGGGACTCGATTACAGACTCAGTGAGACTAGCGACTGTTTGTCTATCGTTTGATACGAGTTTAAGGCCAGTTGCAATTTCCTCTGCAGTTTTTCCAGTTGCTCCAAAAAATACCATGGCAAAAGCTGTTTGGACAGAGAATGGTGAAACTAGAAGATTTTTACCAGCACGACCTTGTTGGACGGATGAATATAAATCCTCTCCAAAAGCTACATTTTGGCGGAAAAATTGGGCTGGCCCATCGTTTTCAACTGATCTTGATGCTACTATACTCAAAGTACAGGCAACAAGAAGAACACCTAGAAAGAAAAAAGAATCTTTATTAGAAAAACGGACACAAAGATCTAAAATAGTAATTTTTTGTAGCTTCCATACAATAGATTATTTTAGTGTAAGATATTTTGTAGTAATCTCACAAATAGTCAATAAATTCAATATAGCCAAATAGTTCAATAAATTACCAGAAACTTCCTTAGAAAAACAACATAAAACTAAATTCATTTCAAACCAATTTTTATTACACTACGCGACTTATGGTCTTTCACATGCTTCATCCTCAATTGAAAAGGTCAGTAGTTCCACATTCTATCCACGACAGAGAAGTCTAGGAAAAGCGTAATCGAATTTGAGAATTTGCCAACAAATAGGCGTTCTTGGCATCATCTTAGTTCGATTGTTTCGATAGTGTGTCCCTATTAACCTTAAGGATGCTTATGGAACAACGGCGTACAAACAGGAAGTTGTTCAGAATAAATAATTGTATTTTGTATGAACTATCTGTTTTAACGATTTCTTGCATCTCGCTTTAATATGAAGAGGAAATTTTATTTCACCAGCGGCTGTCTGCCAGATGTAAATTTTAGGAATTAATTTCACTTCTTTTCAAACTCGAGCCTTCAAGCTCATCATCCTTCTCGCATGGGAGTAAAAGCTTGAACAACCCAAATGAATTTGGAGTTGATGAACTTATGTACATACAAGGTGCTTCAAGATAGGTAAACACATTTTGAATGAATATGAAGGGTACATTAATTAACTTTTGGTTCATTTTCAAGCTAAAAAAGAAACTGCAGGAATTAGTGTGTGTATATGGAGTGGATACATCCTTCCTGGTTAAAAGAAAGAGGTAAAAATTGATACCTTTTAGTGTGGCACCTTACTCATAGAAACGAGCTCGGTTGTGGGTCTGACGCTTTCGGTCCACACGACCAACTTCAAAGTATGATGAATGTTGAACTTACATATATCTGAATGCTGAACATATACATATATCGTTTTTTTATCAATATATAACATGAAATACCTTTGACCAAATTGTACGATGAGGGAAGCGTACTAGACTGTGCAGCACTACCATAGTTCAATGTTACGCCCTAACTGGAGACGCAGAAGATGATATCAAGGACGAGTTTTATATTCGACTGAGTGAGAGGTCTTTCGTTCATTTTCGATAGGAAACAACACCAACAACACCAGCCTTGAAGACACAATTCGAAATCAAGGCATAAGCCTAATTACAGTGGTACCAATGTCCGTAAGGATCAAGTTATGGGAAGGGATCATTCATTCTCAGCCCACTCTAAGGTTCCTGGCAATGATGGTCGATAAGTGGGTAAAGTTTAAAGAACACTTGGGGTACTTGGAGGGTAAAGGGTCCGCAATTTGTGCAGGACTCCCAAGAATGACACCCAATCTTAAGGTTAACTCAATCTTGCTATACGCAGCGCTAGTGTGGACCGCAGCATTTTACAGACGGTTAATAGCAGAAAATGCGGGGCCGCATAGTCTGTGAGCCCCCTAACGCGTTCTCTATATATAGGACCACGTCTAACGATGCGTTGTGCGTGATAGCAAGGATGATTCCCGTAGACATACTGGTGAGAGAAAACATGCGTCTCCATAATCTAGAATATGTTAAACAGGAGACAAATACAGTGGGGCGGTAAATGAAGTACATTCGTGTCATTAAGGAATAATAGCAAGTGAAATTAGTCGAGTCGACGAATCTTCCACAAAAAAGAAGACGTGCTCTGCATTATCGTGCATACCTTGGGATCTCCATGTCCCCTCAAGAACTGCGTGAGGTCGTAGCTAAGTTCCCACCGTCATTCGTAACCCGTATCTCAGACTTGTTCCAAATGCAGAAATTTAGGTTTACGAGGGAGCTTAGGAAGTGAGTTACGACCACACGCATTTCTTGAGGGGACATGAATGATATAGGAAATATCTTAATCGTTTCGAGTACGATAACTCACCGCTGTACCCAGCATCTCCGGGAATCTCGGAACTAGAAACATTAGCCGAGATGCCACCATTACCGAAAAACATCCTGGGACACATGAAGAGGAGCGAGCATGGGTGGAAGCGATTCATCACCGCGATGCTATGCGATATAAAATCAATTCACGCGGGAAAAGTTGATGACCAAGAAGTATTTGGGTGGGTACGAAAATACGTCTGGAAAATGAGGGACATTTTCTCATTGTAATCGAGACCTTGGAGTGGAGTCCTGCGACACCAGCTCCGCCATTATCGGTGAATCAGTGTAGATGTTTTAGATCGTAGAATAAGTTCCTCCCACTCAGAACGATCCGGGATAATCGCTCTGAATTTCCTTTGGAACCACAGTTCACTAACCATATTGTTGGGTACGCGGTAAATGGAAATGTTTAGGATATTGTTAAGGATATCCATATGTTTTTTAACCGTATAGGGCCAGTTGGATGAGATCTGAAGTCTCAAGGCATTTATGGCGGCGCATTTCCATATCAAGAAATCCAAAGGGGTCAATCCAATGATTGCCTCCATTGCAGCTGAGGCACAGGTCCGCATAACTCTGGTAATGGAGATTCAAGCATGCCGTTGCAGTTTGCTGCACTTGAGGATCGACGTAACCGGTTTAGTCTTGGTCAATTCAAACTTCCCAGAGACAATGATGGCAAGATCATAACCAAGAGCATAACCGTAGACATCGAAACCAGATTCAGATAGTTTGGTCAAAAGTTCATCCACAACTACACCTTTTCCAATTGTAATTCAGAAAGCGCCAATTGTAATTCAGATTAGTAAATTGAAATTCAGAAAGTATCAATTGTAATTCAGAAAGTATCAGTTGTAATGAAACTGGGAGTGAGCAAGCCTATAAGATCTATAAAGGTCGCGTGCCTATTAAAACGTTTTTATTAGCTCGCTTTCTTGTCTGTCTGTTTCTCCGGTACAAATCTTGCAATCGATTTTTTGAATACTTCTGGTTACCCGAGCACCCTGAAATTTTGCACATAGCTTCAGTTCCGATGCCAATGCACTATGGTATATTCATTATACCGTTAGATCTTTGGGGCCGTCTCAAGAGGAAGGATTACAGTTTTCTTTGCGGAACAAATTTGTCAATCGATTTTTAAAATACTTCCGGATATTCTATCATGCTGAAATTTTGCATACAGCTTTAGCTCCGATGACAATGCAATATGCTATACTCAATATACCTATATATTGTAACGGCAGTCCAATTCCCTTACGAGAAGAAAAAAACAACTTGTAATAGCCACTTTATAAAAAAAGGATCAACTGGGGAAAAATTGTTTTTGGAAAAATGGGAAGGCCAGGAAAATCGAAAAAAAAATAAAAGCCGGAAAAAATAGAAAAAGGAGTTTGGCAGTTGGAGAGAAAAGACCGTGTCGCGATATTGCGAATAGCAATTTCTTCTTTATCCATCAGTTTTCTTCAAAAAATAAATAAATCCGGGTAAAATTAATTAGGATAATTTTTAAAATTAAATAAGTGAATGGAAACTATAATTAGTTATACTAGTTACTTAATTAATATCCGTGAGTTGATAATTTGAAGCTCCTAGTAGCCGAATTTGGACACGATTTTCGGGAGTGCGGATAATAAGACGGCCAGAAGAAAATAACCAGCGGATTTGAGGGAAGCAAAAATTGTTGCGTGAAAGAAAATATCTTCTAATTTTCATCGCATCAATTGAAGATAATTTAGCAACGATAAGAATTATGAATCCCACCTAACGAAGAAAAGTATTCAAAGAAGAGGAAGAGTACTGCTGGATTGGAGAAGAGAGAAAAAAGAAACACAACAGGATTGTAAGAGGACAACTGGAGGAAACGTAGAAACTGAGATAAGTGTTAATGTTTTGTTAGCTTTAAGCGTTTGCGGATCAGCCGTAATCAATTGTGGAGGACCATTGTTGTGACTACGGTATATGTAGATAGGACACTGAAGAAATCTTTTGAGGCTTATGGAGGACTTACACGAAGCAAAAGAAAAACCATTTTTTTTAAAAAACAATTAAATATAAAATTATATTAAAATTTTTTTTCTTCATTTACATATTTTTTATTTAACACATGAATTTGAATTAAACCTTTTATAAATTTTTACAATAGGACATTGATTCAAAAATTTTTGTTGTACATTAATTTTTCTCTGTGAATTATTTATTATATGGATTTGATTGTCGGATTTTGTTTTCTGTGAGCGACTCCAGAGGCTTTGGGTGATGTGATGTTTGTAGGAAATCACATTTGTTTTCCTCTTTTTTTGTTTTTTTTTCCACAGGGGTAAACGCGTACTGGTACCAGGGCGGGTGCACTCTTTTATTGTTTTTTTTTGTGGGTTTGTGCGTAATTAATAACTAATACTAGGGATTAATCCCAATAAGGATATAATCACCCACCCCCCAAGTCGTCTTAAATAACTAATTAATGTAAGACATGTTAAAGATATTGCATTGTGTTGCCTAACTGGATGTAGAGTTTGTTAAGTTGATGGTACATTAAAGATAACCCCAAAGAGGTTTTTATTTTGAAGAGATTTGAGTTTCCGTTTAGAAGTTTTTTTGTTGTTTCAGAATGAAAGGAAATAATATGCAAGGTTAACGGGCTAATGACTAAGCGGCGAGCGATGTCTTGCTCTCCGGAATTCATTTTCGGGGCCTCTACTCGTGTCAGATAAGCACTCCGCTTCCATCCCGATGGAAGACGTTCTCGTTCATGCTAATGGTGATGCTACAAACATGCTAAGGGCGAAAATAGTTTCCACAGCGCCTGGCAAAAACGAATAGAACACACAGCTTTTCTATGAGTATGAAGGGTGCAGCACAATATGCAGACCGCTCGACGACGAGGTCGCCGAGAGTGGCGACTCAATCAATCCAAGTTCTATTCCGTAGCCGCCGCCCCTCAAAGTTGCCTGGGCGGTGTGACATGGGATTGTGTTGCTATTCTCGTATTTTCCTGTGCGCGTGTGTAGCATTCGGATGTCGAAGAAGATTATTCTTGTGTGTGCTTTTTAATTTGTGTGCACCGTCGCCGTCGCCCTTAGCATGTTTACAGCATCATGCATTATTTTAGGTGGTATCCCTCAACACCCCACGACCCCCCCCCCCCGGCGAGGCAGCCCTCCTCTTGAGGCCGGGGGTACCACCTAGATATTGATTTATTAGATTGTTTTTGGTTGGGGATTTTTTTTTGGTTTGTACATTTTTTTGTTTTTTTGTAGGTGGAACTAAGGTTGGCTTCTTCGGGCAACCAACCTAGTAACACTGTTACAATATTCATGGCGGCCGTCTCAGGAGGGCGGATTGAAATATTCTTCACAACCCGTTCGACATGGGTATCAAATGAAAGAGTATGATAAGTAGAACACCATAAGCAATATAGTATACTCAATCTATTGTTTAGTCCATGACGGCCATCTCAAGAGGGCGGACTACCATCTTCTTCACAACCCCTTCGAGATGGGCATCAAATGAAAGAGTATGATAAGTAAAACACCATAAGCAATATAGTACAGAGGGTGGCCAAATTATTATACTCAACTGATTTTTTTGTAATAAAAGTACAAGTACAAGAAAGTTTTGATGGAAAGACTGGCCCTACAGACAGCAGAATGGTTCCCAGATGGAAATTTCATATTTAGGCATGATTCTGCACCCTGTCACAAGGCCAAATCTATCACCAAATATTTAAAAGATAATAATATCAACACTTTGAACTGGCCTGGTAACTCCCCTGACCTGAATCCCATCGAAAATGTGTGGGCAGTCCTTAAAACTAAAATAGCCAAAAAAAAAATTGTAACCAATAAAAGAGAGTTGATTGAAAACATAATCAAAGCATGGCACAACACTCCGAAACTGCAACAGGTAGCTGTATCATGCATTGAAAGTATGCCACGTCGCATCCAAGCTGTAATAGCAGCAAAAGGAGGAGTTACTAAATATTAAAATATTTTTTTTTTATTATTTTTAGTATAGATAAGGAATAAACTGAAGTTGCAAATGTTCAATTATATTTGAAATATGTTCAAATAAAATATTACAAAAATACAGAAAATTTTGCTTGAGTATAATAATTTGGCCACCTCTGTACACTCAATCTATTGTTTGGTCCATGGCGGCCATCTCAAGAGGGCAGATTACCATTTTCTTCACAACCCCCTCGTCATGGGGATCAAATTAAAGGGCATTATAAGTAGAATGCCACAGGCTATGTCTTTAGATTCATGGCGGCCATCTCAAGAGGGCGGATTACCATTTTCTTCACAACCCCCTCGACATGGGTATCAAATGAAAAGGCATTATAAGTAGAATGCAGTAGGCTATGTCTTTAGATTCATGGCGACCATCTCAAGAGGGCGGATTACTATTTTCTTCTAAACACCCGAGACATGGGTATCAAAAGAAAGAGTATGATAAGTAGAACACCATAAGCAATATAGTATACTCAATTTATCATTTGGTCAATGGCGGCTATCTCAAGAGGTCGGATTACCATCTTCTTCACAGCTCCCTCGACATGGCTATCAAATGAACGAGTAAGATCATTAGAACACTATAACAAGAAATATAGTATACTCAATATATCGTTTGGTCCATGGCGGTCATCTCAAGAGGGCGGATTACCATTTTCTTCACAACAGCCGAGACATGGTATCAAATTAAAGGCTATGAAAAGTAGAATTCCATAAGCAATATAGTATACTCAATTTATCATTGGGTCAATGGCGGCCATCTCAAGAGGGCGGATTAGCATTTTCTTCACATACCCTTCGAGATGGGTATCAAATCAAAGAGTATGATAAGTAGAACACCATAACCAATGAAGTATACTCAATATATCGTTTGGTCCATGGCGGCTATCTCAAGAGGGCGGATTACCATCTTCTTCACAACCCTTCGAGACGGGTATCAAATGAAAGAGTATGATAAGTAGAACACCATAAGCAATATTGTACACTCAATATATCGTTTGGTCCATAAACTCAATGCCCTACATGACTGGTGCACCATGAACAAACTGCAACTTAACACTAGCAAATGTCATGCATTTACCTTCTCCCGCTTAAAAACACACAGAACCATAACTATTATCTCAATGGCATAATGTTGAATCAGGTTGATCATATCGTAGATCTAGGCGTCGTCCTAGACATAAAACTCAATTTCAACCTGCACTACGATAATATAACTGCCAGAACCAACAAACTTCTTGGTTTCATTAAGAGGAGAGCCAAAGAATTCGGTAATGTATGGGCCACAAAAACACTTTTCTGTTCTTTAGTTCGCGCTAGTGAGCAGCAGGAGGATCGAATCCATTCAAAAGAGATTTCTTCTTTTTTTCCTGAGACATCTACACAACCCCCATGACTACCAAACCCTGCCGCACTACTTGGACAGGCTAAAAGTGCCTGTGTTGTTGTGTTGTCTAGCAGGAGAAAACCGCTCATATCTTGCGCTGCCTTTGACGTCCTAAGTGGAAAGCTTAAAGTGCAGTTTCTGTCGGACAGAAGCAAATTGAATGATGTAGTCCGACACACACGACACACTAATGTTGCATATTTAATTGTCCATTATCATGTCAAAAAACACACCAGATGACGCGCACCACTTTTTTTTTATTACCGAACTTACATTTGTTATTAAAACAACAAACTTTTTCTTAGTATTTAATTTTAACTTTTATTTAATTTTAACTTTTAATGTTTTAACAATAATTTTTTTTTTAATTTTTGTTTATAACAAGTAAAAGAAACTCTTTTTTGTTTTGTTTAGTTTTAACTTTCAACGTTTTAACAAATGTTTTTTTTTATTTTCAATTATTTGCACTGGCAGCCGCCGCGGTGCCGAAGCAACCGCCACGGTGCCACCGCGACCACCACCGACCGCGTTTTTTGTTTTTTACTTTTTTATTAATTATTTTTTATTTTCACGTCCGCCGCGATCGAAGTTTTAATCAAGACTTGTTGTATCGTTTTTAAAAATTATTTTACTACCCTCAAAAAGTGCCCATGTAATTGCATAGTTGCAATTTAACATGTAAAAATTGCTGTATTGCACTTTTAGATTCCCACATTTTGGTTGCAAATGTTTGCGAAAATTATCTCACCGACGAAAAGCTCAAGTTGCTCTTGCTTTCGACGTTTCCCGTGAAGGGAAGTATCTTATTACAACTTGGATTTTGTCGTGAGATAATTCTTTTAAAATTTTCCGTTTAGGACTTTTGATTAGTTTTTTTTTTAATTTAAAAAATTTTCCGTTAAGGATTTCCAATTTATGGGATATTTGGGAATGTCAAGTTTTTATACATAACACTAAACTACTAAGGGAATATCCACACCGCACCGATTACGCAAGGAACGAGCCCGTCAACAGATGCTGTATGGTTTTTAATAGCCATACCTGCTCCCCTTCACTCAACAAGGCGTCCTATAAAAAATACTCAGATCTCTACTAACACAACCCCCTCTCTGACAATAGTAGGTTTTTAGTTGCTATCAGTAGTTATAGTAATATATTATATTATATTTTAATAGACTGAACACTATGTTTTTTAATCTAAGTATATGTATACCTATTTTAAGTGTGCCTTGTTTGGCGAATTAAATAAAGAAATAAATACAACACCCGAGACATGGGTATCAAATGAAAGGGCATGAAAAGTAGAACACCATAAGCAATATAGTCTACTCAATATATCGTTTGGTCCATGGCGGCCATCTCAGGAGGGCGGATTACCATTTTCTTCACATGGGTGTCAAATGAGAGGGCATCCCCTCGACATGGGTATCAAATGTGAGGGCATAATAAGTCGAATGCAATAAGCTATGTCGTTAGATCCATGGCGGCCTCCTCAAGAGGGCGGGTTACCATTTTCTTCAGAATGCTTCGACATGAGTATAGAATGAAAGGGCATGATAAGTAGAATACAATAGGCTATGTCGTTAGGACATGCCATGTAAAATCAAATAAGCTATGTGATGTAATTCAAAATTTAATATGGACACCAGTTACATAATGGAAATTAATACGGTAAATTTTTTAAAGTAAAATGAAAGATAAAAGTTTTAGATAATTACGATTGAAAGGACAATGGGCGGATTGGTACAACCCCTCAATAGCAATGATATATACATCGTTAGATAGGTATTTTTAAGTAGAACAATATTGACTATGGCGGCGTTTTTCTATTCGTTGTCCGTTTGGAGTTATGGCTACAAATGTGAAAATGTTTTTTTATGCTTTTATTTAATGTTTTTTTTTACCGATACGTATTATTCTTGTCATTATAACATCAAGAATTTTATCGTTCCGTAAAAATACTAAGTTGCGCCCCGGAGACCGATATTGTCCTCCCACCCCACCCCCAAAACTTTACGTTCCCTTCTACGTTCAATAACCAATATTTTTTTGAAAATAAGAAATATAATATATGCAAGCAAAATCGATGGACAAAGCGGCCTATAACTCCGAATAGACAACGAATAGAAAAACGCCGCCATTGTCAATATTGTTCTACTAAGAAATACCTATCCAATGATGTTTAAATTATTGCTATTGGAGGGTTGTACCAGGTCCCGTGCTTTTTTGCCCATTGTCCTTTAATTTATAGATGTTTTTGTATGAAGAAAGCAGTTAAATACAATCAAAAGCCATCTAAACGCTTTGCAGTTAAAGAGTAGTGAGTAGAGTACTCATGAGTGGAAATAGTAAAAATGGTCCGAAAAGAGACGCAGCATTATTGAATAAAAATCATATAAAATAAATTTAGCTTACTTCTTCATTTTGATTTTCAGGAATTTCAAAATTAAACCGATTGGTATATTGCGAACAAATAGGCACGCTTTGCGAACAAATAGGCATGCTACAAGAGTATTCACGATCCCACCACAAACATGCACGCTCTCGCCCCAGGCATACACGCTACGGCCTCAGGCACGGTAGCCTAAAACATTTTTTGCTAGAGGTATGCACTCTCCCGTCACAGGCATGCACGCTCACGCCACAGGCACAGAAATCTAAAAAATTCAGACATGAACATTTATAAATGCGTCCGCATCGGTATAGAACATTCCAAACGCGAGTGTGGTTTTATAAGGCAAACCCCCAGCAAAGAACTAACCACGTCCAATACTGTTTGAGCTACTCAATTAAACGCTAATAGTTATGCTGAGTCTGCTATTGGCACACTTTATGGTAACCAAAATAATGGCCCGTTTTCTTCGTCCCATACAATTTTTAAAGCCATACAGGCGATTTCGTGCGTGCTCGTTGGGGGCGCGGTGCAGATTAGTGCGTGCCTGCTGCATGCTAGGTGCGGGTGGGGTTTTACTCCCGAGTACAAATAATATGCGCCCGTACCTAGCATGCTACGGGCACGCACTAGCCTGTACGATGCTCGAAACTAGCATGAATGCTTGCCTAAAAATAAGACTCCCCCGTGTTAATTGACACTATGCGTGCGTGCCAGCTGCATGCTTAGGTGCGCCTTATTTTTTTCCAAGCGTGCGTTCTAGTTGCCGCCTCCGTGCAAGCTAGTGCATGCCGCTGTATGCTAGGTGCAGGCGAGTTTCATTTTACTTTGGCGTGAAAGAAAAACTTATTATCGGGGTTTTTAACTGGGAGATCTTGCATGCAGGTGAGAGCTATCACACAAAACAATGTAAATTGAAAGACAACGGTTTCCGTCATATGTCCAAGAGGGATTAGAAAAAGTTGAAAGAAGGACTAGAGTACAAAAATTAAAAAATGCAAGTAAGATTCCAATCGAAAATCTTGTTGCACATACCATCACAATCAAAGTCAATTAAACCCCAAAATAAATCTACTGTTCTTCACTTCATGGGTTTTTAAAATTGATTGAAAGTCTTTTTTATGCCAATAAATGTTTTTGCTAGATTCCTAAAAAATATCAAATAATAAGACGAAGACGTAAAAATATCCTCAAGTTCTTTTCGCCGAAAAATTTGATCCTTTTTATTAGGAAACGATTTTGTCTGTTAAAAAATAATTGAATTGCTCCCAAAATCATTGATTGATTACTTTTAGGTACTCAGAATGAGCTTTTATGCAAATAAAAATTTATAAAAAACTGTCAGTCAAAATGGTAGAGACGACTTTTACGATTCAATTATAGCTTTGGAAACTCTTTAAAATATGCACAAAGAATAAAGTTTTATGCACTTTCTTTATTCTGAAGAACGAAAGGCTTATGAATAGGAATGAGTTAAGAAAAAGACGATGAACTTTTCAAGGCAACTTTCACGGGTTTCTTTAATGATTAGCAAATGGAGTCGTTTGATAGAATATTCACAAATGCAAATAAAGCACTCACTGCACTGCACTTTTGGTTCAATTCCCGATGGTGTTTTAAGGGTGTGCTTCTAGAATCCAAATTAATTAGCTTTTTAAGTGAACTATTAATTCGAACAAATCCACGAAAAAGATAAAGAGCGTTTTCATTGATAATGTAAATTAGTATTACACTTAAATGATTTGGTATAGACAATTTTTTTTACAATACAATAATTAAAATAAATATTAAGTAATTATTTTGTTCTTACCCTTAATTAAATTGCACATTTTTACAAAGTTAATTAAACGGCTTACAGTCAACTGTCTTAACCAATATCAGCCACTCGTATGTTGGTTTCCCAAAGTGACTGGAGATAATTTTTTCGTTGAACAATATTTATAACATTTTAAAATAGATCTGATTAAAAATTCATCAAAATATAAAAAAAATGAGCCTAATTGTCGCTCGTCTTTACGTAACCACCGATATCAGCAAAACAATTGTACCTCGCTTTAGTAATATCTCGAGTGTTTTCCCAACCAAAACATTACTTCAACTTGAACCTGTTTCGGGTTTGGTAAAGATTAATTTGACAACTTTTGATTATTATTCATCTATACAAATATGGACTCATCAAATTTTCAACTTTCGCAAACTGGAACCCTGTTCTTAATCACTTGGAAGCAAATAATTAATTGTTGCAAATGAAAATAAAGATAACGAATAAAACTTCTGATAACAAAACGCCTCGGTGTTAACGATAAAATTGTGGTAGAACCTTTGAGAAATTTATTTCTAGTCGTACGAAATCTTGCCTATCAGAATTTATCGATAAGAAACGACGTGGTTTTGTTATTTGTTGACGGCTGCGATGGATATCGCTTGCATATTGTTCGCGGTTGGGTAGAAATTAGAAGAGGTAAAACAGGTACAAAGAGCATAGAACAACTTATATATCGACTTAGAAACAAACCTGGCGCATGAAAGCTGTCAATTAAATATTTCTTGCTGGAAATAAAATATCTAACTAAAAGCGTGTTGACTTGCAAAACACCATATTTAATTAACTCAAGGAGGAAATTGTGTTTTGATAGAAGTCACTTACTTGTTGTGTCATTGTAATGTCACGGGAATAGCGATCAATTAATTACTTAAAGAGATGAAGCGATTTTCTTAATGTCTTATATGGGCGATTCTCCAGAACCTTTAACCTGAGCTAATTGGAAAAATGAAATTTCAAATTGATAGCACAACCGTGCCATGATATTTTTTGTGTTTCTTATTTCATAAATAAATGTTTTCTGATGTAGAACATTAAAAAATTCAATGCGCATTTTTTTTTATGACATGGTTGTATTGACATGGTTACAATTTTGACATCAAATTTGACATGGTTACAATTTTGACATTCGCTTAAATTACTTTTTTTTAAGATTCATGAAACAATTTAAGTGAAGGAAACGTTACATATGATTTAATTAGTTACAATACGTCATAAGAAATTTTACGGGGATGAATTTAATGTAATATGAGCAAATTAATTGCAGTTACAACTTTGACATTTAAATGTAACCTACGTTCATGTTACCCAGTTTTGCCCAAAAATCAACCGATTTCAACTTATTTTTGTCACAAAATGTATGCACATGTTCGTTAGTGTCTGAACAATAAGTGCATTTAAAAAAAATTATGATAAAATGAGACAATTCGGAGTACTTCGTAGAAACCAGGCAATTCGATGGTTAGATATACTTACAAGGTCCATGGAAAAAGCCTAAAGCTGGGCTTATTTTATGCAATTTACCGGACAATGTGACCAACGACTCAAACTACGGTGGTTCAAAAAGATATCCTGCAGAAAATAACGAAAAACTATAAAAATATATATAAAAACCTCAACTACATGTAACAGATAAGCTAGCTCTTCAGAACCTGATAAAACCAGCTCGAAGTAGCTTACCATAATTACGGGAGAGATCAAACCTTGAGAGGGCGCTCAACTGGGAGATGAAGAAGAGGGCAAAGACTAAATACAAAGCGTCCGTTCCTAAAGCCCGTCCCAAAATTAAATATAAGGGCCCACCGTAGGGTACCAAGAGTAGACAAAAAATCATAACGGATTCTCAACCTCCCAACACAATGATATTAGAAGGCCTTCAGTTAAACCTCTTTCACACAAAAGATGCATCTTTGTTTAGCGGAAGGTTTATCAAACCCGTACTGGTCATGAAACTCATTCCGGATCTCATACAGATACTATACTAGATACATTTATACATCGATGTAGTTATACATCTCCCATATGTACATCATGGAAGGCAGCTGGGTCTATCTATAGGTGTATCAATAACAGGTGCGAGTCTGTACCTCTTTTCAGATAGTCTAGTCATAGTTATAAAAGATGAAGAACATATGTATGTTCGGGACTGCAAGAAGGCAAGAGGTCTTAGATGTGGGCCTACCTAACTCAATTATGAGCAGTTAGTTCAAAAATTTGTGTTTTTCTATGCTCTTTTAATCCTTCATAGGACATAAGGCGGAAACAGTAGCCCAGTAGATCTGCGTTGATCTCCATATGCGAAACAGTGTTGTGTGGTCCCTTTCCACACAGGATCTGTAGTGCCGCCTTTTGGGGGATGTCCGGACCCTTTGTTCTAAAGCACCTGCTCTCCCAAATTTGAATAAAAATAAAAAGTTCTCTCCTGAGGACCTTTGTTCTAAAGCATCGGCTCTTTTTTATTTTCTTAATACACTTTTGTTTAACACTTCAAAATTTTAGAAATATTCACGGACTGAAGGTCTCGTGAATCTTTTGATAACTTCTTCCGTTTTCTGAGTGAGAGCCCTGTTGGACATTCAAGCAGATCTGTTAATAGGGGCCTCCCCACCAACCAAAAACGATCGGTTATTTCCAATCATTTCCAAGAAAACCAAAATCGGCGTTTCGCTTTTTGTTTCAGTTTTCCTCGAGGGTGATTGGACAGCCCCTAAGTGGGAGTTGCCTTTCGTAATTATTTACATACATATATGGAAAAGAAAAGTCTGCATTTATATTTCTTATGATGAACTATTTTTGGGGCACCAGAATGTTCACCCCGCGTTGAAATTCGACATTTTCCAGATGTCGCAATCTCAAGCGATTCAAGTGTGCAAGCGCACGAAAGTTGGCCAGAGGTAATTAACTCGCGCATAATTCACCGTCACCACTTTTGCTGCAGTGTTGTCTTGGGTCGGTGACAAGGGTCTATGGCCGTACCCGCTGTGGTTGACTCGTGTGGTCATGTGAAATCTATGGGTTGATGGTCAAGATAGTTTGAATGGAAGAATATTAGGGAAGTTTTGAATGGGTTTTGTGGTGATCGTGGAGATCATTGATCATTTGTTTGGAGGTCGGTGTAATGAGGCTGGGCCATTACAACAGGCATACATATGCGTTTCCTTCTTTATTTATTCTGGAACTGATGTCTTCTTCTGCCCCGCTATTTTCAGTAATAATTCTACCGAGGTAGCAGAATAATTTATCTACCAGTTCCACGTCACGGTTATTCAGCGCAGTTCGTTCAATGGTCTTTCCATTTATCCGCATTTCCTTAAGCCTTTCTATTACTACGTTTACATGATCAGCTTGATTACTCCAAAGCTTGAAAATTCAAGAAATCGAGCGGGTATATGGTCAACTGCGCTTGAAATTTTAAAAGCTTGAGTTGATGTTTATAAGCTTGAGTTGACATTTTATGGATTATATGGACAAGCGAAAGTGAAAATAATTAAATGGATAATAGTACCAAAAAGCAATTAATGTTGAATTTAATTAATGCATATATATGTAGTCAAGCAGAGATATGTAAGTGGTATGAAATATCCCGAAAGAAGAGATACAGGAAATTCGTAAGAAAAACAATAAATAAATTGAAAAGAAAAACTTCACGACATCTTATAAATTGGAACTTTAGTTTTGAAACTATTATGATGCAAAAATTTGCTATGATTCGTCAAAGACTAATGTGGAAAAAAATAGGAGTTCTCATTGGTACGAGACGGTATTCAAATCGGGAAATTTTCAGGAAATGTATGAACATTTTAGGATGGACAAAGAAACATTTCATAAAATTGTGGATAAATTAACCCCAGATCTTTCACCACATCCGGAGCATGTGCGAGAATCTCTTACCGCCAAAAAAAAGGGTGCAATAGCAATTTATAAGTTGGCTTCTTGCAGTGAATACAGAATAGTAGGAAATCAATTTGGAGTTCATAAAAGTTCAGTGAAAAACAGTGTCTATCAATTCTGCGAAGCGATGATTAAAATTTTTTTAAATTCAGAAATTTACATGCCCCATAACGACGAGGCAAACAGGATTGTAGAGAATTTTCTAAATAGAAGTAAACTGCCACAAGTCTTAGGGGCAATAGACGGGACCCACATCCCACATCCCCATAACTCCTCCCGCTGATGGATACCGTGATTACATAAATAGAAAATTATGGCCTTCTCTAGTGGTACAAGCTGTTGTGGATAGTAATTATTTGTAAGTATAAACATTTTTAAAGATAGATATGTCATTTATGCTTGAAATATGCATAGATTCAGAGACATAACATGCAAGCACCATGGCTGCACTCATGATGCTTCTGTCTTTCGGGATTCGGAACTATTCCAACGTTGTAACGACATGGAACGTGTAAGATAATGAATGTTGACGAATGTTTTGCAAAGTACTTACCTTTTTACCTTTTAGCCAACCAGAACAGTAGCAGGTAGAAATATCCGAGCATTTATTATCGGAGATCCTGCTTATCCGCTGCTCCCTTGGCTTCTTAAAGGATACATTGCACCAAAAACAAGAGAGGAGGAATCCTTTAACGTTTACCTGAACAAAGCTAGAATTGTAGTAGAGAATGCCTTTGGAAGGCTAAGAGCACGATGGAGGATTTTACAAAAAAAGATTGATATAAATGTCGATTTTGTTCCAAAAATCGTTTTAACATGTTGTATTCTACATAATATAGTGGAAAAAAATAATTTGTATTTCAACGAGCAGTGGAACGAAACTCTGAAAGAAGCTGAAATTACTTACCCTCAGCCGGGCTCTTGTCCACAACCAACAGAACGCGTCACTTTAGACGGTGAAAACCTAAGAGATTTTTTAAAGGAATACCTTAAGTCAAACTATCCTACGTTAAGGAGTAGTATTGTATAGATTAAAATAACCCATATTCAAACATTAAAAAGAACGCTTTATTTCCAATTTTTTTGTAACACAACAAATTTAAAATAAAATATATATATATATTCACTTTAACGTCAGTACTTTTAACAAAATTATATTCATTTCAACAAACTATAATACTTTGAAAGACAATATAAAAACTCCGACTGAATACTGCGGTAATCCGCGTTACAGTATGAAACTTATAGCATGTCATCACTCCACGATTGCCAGAATTCTTTTACTGCACTCTTCCCGGTTTCATTACGCCTTACATTATCTTGTTGATTTGTAATATTTTCTATCCCTTGTAAGAATTTCCTGGTATTTTCCTCAAGAGCTTGGCGAAATGTATCCGTATGTTTTTCTTCCTTCTCTTCAAATAATTTTAATTCATAATCAATCAATTCTTTTTCTTTTTTATAAAAATCTTCGTTATTTTCTTTCTGGATTTTTGCCATTTTTGATAGTAAGGTATCAAAGCCTCTTGATATTTGTGTCTGCCTTTTCTTCCTTTGGATGTTGCCAATGTGAGAAATGCCTAAAATGTTTAATACATATTTGAATTGTTTTCTGAAAGTTTTACATTTTCTTACTTCCTTCATTTTCAGGGCTTGGTTCTGTAGTAGTTTCTCTGCTACATGATTCAGATCCAGATTCTGAAAAAAAGTTAATTTTTACATTTTACTTTTTCATCATCTTTATCTTACCAAATACTTGACTAGCTGTACTTGTGTCCAGACCAGTTCGAATTATTGTGCTTGAGGGTCTGCTGCCTAAAATTTCATTCAATTCATCAAAAAATTCGCAACACCATGTACTATTTCCACTTCGCATGTTTTCTTTTTTTGCATTGATAAATAAATATTTTAAATTTTTCCATTTTATTTCGATTTGTTTCAGGTCCTTTCCAGTAAATCCCCTGTTTTTTAGTTCTGTTTCAATTAACTTATAAATTTCTACATTTCTGTACCGTTTACTATCGAAGAACTTTACACAATTTTTTCTTTAACTATTTCAATTAAGAGTTTTGTTTCTTCATATGTCCATACATTTCTTTTCGTCATTTTAACACACACGGAAAACAATTTTATGCCGGGAAGACACACTTTCCACGTTTTAAACAAGCTGAATGGCGCGCAAACCACAAATGTCAAACTCAAGTACTCAAGCTTTGAAGCGGCGTTTACATGGAAAATTTTCAAGTCGAGAAGGTAAATTTTTGTTATCGACTTGAGTGAAGCTTCCTCCGTTTACATGTGGCTTGAAGCCGGCTTGAAGTATGCTTCAAGCTCTCATGTAAACGGGGTATATTACTTTCAGTTTCCAAATTGCTTAAAACGTTTTTTAGGTTCTGTTGTCTGTGGGCCAGCAAACAGATATCATCCGCGTAGTCGAGATCCTTATGGCGGTCCAGCAACCCCCATTGTAAGTCGCCTGTTCTACTATCTAAAGCGCGGACAAGGATATCGTTTATTACTATAAGAAATAGTAATGGCGAAAGCAGGCATCCTTGTCGTACTCTTGAACTCACCTCAAAGCTCCTACTCAGTGAGTCGAACGATTTCTCATAGTCTACGAATGCTAGCTTAAGGGGTGATCGTAATTCAGTAGGCTACTCCACTATGATTCGGAAGGTGGTCTATGCAGGAGCGAGACCTTCTGAATCCAATCTGCTGTCTTCAAAGCGTTTGGTCTACTGTATCTCTTATCCTTAATATTATAATGTGGGGCAAGATTTTACCCAAAGTAGATAATAGACAGATGCCTCTCCAATCTCACATATTGTTAGGTCTCCCTTTTTTGTATTTTAGGTCCCCCTTTTTTGGTCTATGACTATGATACCTCCGAAAAAGTACATATCGCCGCCTGATTGCAAGAACTAGGTAACTCATTTTATGCTGTTTCGAGAAATAGGCAAAAACAAAATTTAGCTTTGCTTTATTTATACTTCATAATTACACCAATGAAGAAAAAAAAAAAAAAAAACAATGAAAGTAAACAATATTTTCCGACTTTTGCATTAAATACTTCTTGATATCGACTACATTAAACTATAGATAACTCAAAATCACAAAATTTGGAGTTACCTAGTTCTTAGGCGGACTTGTGCGACATTTATTGCAATGAGAGAAATGCCGCAATGCGGTAATTACTGCAACGCAACAAATATCGCATGATCCCATTTGAAAAGTACGCAGAGTACTGTTGCTGCCGCACATCAATGCGACCAATCGAAATATTGCATTGCAACATGAAGGAGATATCGTAAAGAGATAGAAACGTTTTCCTTCATTGCAATATTTACAGCATGTTGAATTGCGATTTTGAGTTTTGACTTGAGGGGAAGCGTTTATTGAAAAATTCAAAAATGAATTTAAAAAAAATAAAAGGTTTCTTTAAAAAATACCAAATTACAGGCATTTTATCTTAACTAGAACTCATTTTGTTAAACTTGCTTATAATGTACATATTTACAGCATCATACCTTGCGGTAAATGTCGCATAAAAATACGGTTTCAAATCTCAGTGCAGTAATTACCGCATTGCGGAATTTATCTTAATGCAATAAATGTCTTACAATCAGGCGGCGATATGTTCCATGCTTTTTCCAGGATTGGCTGTAGCGCATCTGCTATGAGGCTTTAGTCGGCTTTAAACAATTTTGGTGGGATGCCGTCTTTTTCAGGTGCTTTATCATTGGCCATTGCATGAATTGCGGTTACTATTTCTGTTTTGGATTTTGCACGGAAGGTGATTCTTATTGGCTCTGTGTGCATTTTTGTTGCTTTCTTGAGGCTCCTGTGCAATTCAAGGCAGCAAAGAAGTAATCTCTCCATCTTTGGAGTTGCTCCTCGTCGCTGCACAGCAGCTTTCCATCCCCACTCTAAACGACATGCTTTTTAGTAGTGTGCTTTCCAGAGAGCTGTTCAGTGATTTGGTACAGCACTTTACTCTTGCCTGTGTTTGCCGCGTTTCCGCGGGCTCGTATATCTACCGCCTTTTATCCCACCGGAGACTTCTTTTTACCTCCCAGTGTAATTTGGAGTATTCCCGTTCAAGTTGATGACGTTTGTCCGGGTCACTTGTAGAGTTCCCGTTATATTTAAACGCCCTTTTGCGTTCTATTTTTGCCACGTTGTGTGCGTGATCCAGTGTTGCTGGTTTCCAGTGATGCTTATTTCCGCTGCTGTTATAATAACGCCTTTTGTAATACTCCACAGCTCTTTAATGTTATTTTCTCTTTGCTGGCTTAAGGTTTGTTGTAGTTTCCCATCAAATTCTTGTCTTATAATGGTCCTGCAGATAGTCTACGTTAATCCGTCTACGGTTTATGGCATCGCGTTTTACGTTTCTAATTACGGCGATTTTGAGGCTATATTTGCTGCTATCAAATTGTGGTCACTTCCAGTGTCTGCTCCCCTGAAGCTCCTGAAATCCTCTGGAATAGTTCTCCATGTGCGGCTTACGGCCACGTGATCTATCTGACTTCTCGTTCTAACATCGGGGGATACCCGCGTCTCTTCGTGTATCTTCTTGTGGCAAAAGTAGGCTTCACTTTGCATGAGTTGGAGGGAATTACAAAAGTCAACGGAAAGCGCACTGTTGCTGTTAGTGTCCTGGCCTATGCCGTTATTTTCTATTGTGGGTTTAAGGCCGGTGTTGATGTGATGGCACTGATGTCTCACCTTGGAATAGAGCGAAAGACCTTATTCAGTGGGATATAGAATTCTTCCTTGATGTCGTCGTCTGCGTCTTCGGTTGGAGTGTAACATTGAACTAGGGTAGTACTTCTTTGTCTGGTACGTAGGCGCACAGTAATAATCCTCTCAGAAACTGGTGACCAGCTAATGAGGCTGGACTTGGTTTCTTTGGTGAGTGTCGTTCCGTCGTCTCGCTGAGTCCCATGATCTTGATTTTATATCGATTCATCTCGTTGAGGACTTTATCCAGCAATCCATCAGCAAGCAGTGTTCTCACATTCTATGCTCCTATTCGTGTCCTTGTTCGAAAAGTGTTGTCTATCCGGTTCGATTCGTGTTGTCCATCCGGTTCCGAGGGATGGTTCGCCGATTCGTAGCAATGGTGTTTTTTATGGGAGCGGGTTGCTAACCGACTTAAAACTCAAGCTCAGGGAGCTCGCCAATCGTCCGTCACTTGCGAGCGCCTTTCGAAGAAGTAACCCAGGAGTCACCGCGAGGAGGTGGGATTAGGACCTGCTAACAGAGCTGCTAGGTGTTCGTCTGTAGTAACTGTTATCGGTTGTTAGCAGAAATTACCAAAGGGGTGCCTCTACTTGCCGAGGATTTTGTTAGCCATTCGCCCCGCGTTTCCGCATGTTAATTGGTCATCGTTTATTAAATTGAATTTGAATCACTCAGTATATAGCCCCTCCACCGAGATCATAATGCATTTTCAGTCTCCCGTGCCCGTGATACCATTTGGTTCAGCCACCCATGTTTTAGAGCAATGAACGAAACCAAGTTGTTACACCTCAAACCGCAACATGTTGTTGTAATTTAACGGTGACAGCTTCTAATTAACTCGAATTTTGAAATTTTTCACATGGAAAACAAAGTGTAAAGTCATTACCTTACCGCTAATCTTGGACTTTATTCGAGATAATCAAGGTCAATGTTTATAAGAAATGCTTTATCCTCATTGTTTTTTACATCCCTAAAATTACCTACAGTAAAAATATTAATACCTTGAGGGCCCTGTTTAAAAATTTAATAAGCGTCTTAAATTATGGCGTGATTCGATACTGTATAGAATGCCATACGTCGTTTTATAATATCATATAAATTATAACAAGTAGCACTGTTATACTTACATATGTGTGAGAAGTGTTAAAGCTCTTTTTCTTAAACATTGTGCTCTAGGTCACAATACATACTGATATCTTGCTTCTATGAAATTTTGATGCTTAGCGTAAGGACGGGGTTTTGATATAAGAAACTTGATACTCCGTAAATGTAAGAATGCTATCTTGATTATAGGTAATTAATTATATAAGATAAAAGTGCTTGTATACGACGGACAATATTTCTCCTTTTTTCCATTTGTAACTACAATGTTTGCTATATCAAATTCATACCAATTCATTTCGTTTTTATCCTGAAAGTTGGTTTTCGTTACTTTACAGACCTACAAACAGGCGCCCAGTAGTCGGATTCTCCTGTGAACGACCTTGACTCATTTAATTTTTCAAATATAATGCAAGAGAAGAACTAAATCGCATAAATTATGTAGATAATAAATAATAGTATATAATAAATAATATTTGACGTGATCATTAATAAAAAAAAAGTTTCAAATTAAACTCAATGGAAAAATTGTAGTCCTTAGACGCGAAAAGATGTCCCCTTGAAAAAAGGGCCAAATGACTTATTTTCGTCTCGAGGAAAAGACCATTAAAAGTTTTCATTAAGGACATTAATCTCAAAATTTTCCAAAACTCATTTTAAAATGTATGATGATGCTAAGGTCCTATGGAGGTTGCCCCAACTCAAAAAAAAAAAAAAAATAAATAAATAAATAAAATTCCAAACAGTTTTAAGCAAAGTTGACAACAACATGGCATTCAAATTATGGGTATAAAAACCCCTAGATTGATTCGCCCCTAGAAGATTATTTGCGGTTATAGCGGACAATTTTTCAGGTAAAATTACCAGCAAAATGTCCTTCGCATTGTGACAGCACATCCTTATTAAAAGCGAGATTGAAATTTACTGATGCTGAATTTGCTAGACCGTAAAATTTATTCAAGGCGCGTTTCGGGCTGATTTGAGAATACGTGACTAACAACCTGAATAATCCGATTTCTATTCAAATAATTATACCCAAATAACATTTAAAAAGTCTGAGCATGTCTCAGGTGATAAGGCCGTTATCAGCTATGGAATATATTTATTGTCATTATGTCATAAACACGTAGCTATCCCCAAAGCCATATTCAATTTTGCTTGTAGAAGATGATAAAATACCACTCAAGGTCAAGGCCTAACAACAAATATTTAAGGACACTTTGAAGAATTTTTTCCGGTTTCATTTTTTTTATATATATATTTTTATTTTTTGACTAAGCGCTTCTGAAACAAAAGTCTGCTGATCCTTGACATCATTGAACCACTTTGCAGTAATTTATGTGACGCTGTACGTGATACCATTTGAAGCCTCCGGTTCAGATGTTTCGGAAGTCAAAGTTGCGACTGCTTCCCATTTGTATTGGAAGCAAAAGTTTTTGTCTCCTTTAAGGAGCGATCCTTAAGACATTCGTCTTCTGTTGACTTAAAGCCAAAATAGAATTTCCTCTCGCTGGCGGTACGACTTTACGTAAATCTGCAATTTCCGATCCTTTTATATGTAAATAAACACAAATAAAACAGGATAATCGTAAATTATATCAAACATTTAACTTTTATTGCGGGCTCTCAACTTGTCGGTTTAAATTTAGGGCGGGGGTGGGTTTTAAAAGGAAATAAACTTCTCCATTATTTGTCATAAATGTTAAACTGATGACAGAAGGCAAACTCTCGAAACCGTAAACCGTGCTCCTTACGCCGGTTAAGCTTGAGGCCAGGGACTAAAGTATAACGTCCAAAGTTGTTTCCTGCCAGCAGAAAAAAAATTAAAAAGGAAAAATTTTCCATTGAGATAAATTTTATTACCATGAATAGCTGCGGAGAATTAAACATAAACCAAGCAAGAGATGACCTAGTTTTTCCATCGATAGAGTAGTAGACCGGGACGTTAATAAAGCAGCTTGTCGGAACTTTGTAGGTACCTAGCTATTGTAGAAATCTAATATCTACATTCGACTAATTAACTCGAATAACATTTATCCTCGCCTGTAAACACAAGACCAGGAAAGAGCACAAGAACGTGACAATTGCAGGTTTTGTTCGCACATGGAAGCTACACAGCCAAGGAAATTGAAATGAGTCGTGTAGAGTGCATTTTAGCTAGTTGAGTAGCTGTTGCACAGAACGGAAAATTGAAAATAAAATGGTTGAGTTTTAATTCAATTCCTGCACCATCGATTTCAAAATTAGTAAAACAACATCTTATATTGTGTTACCGTTCTCGCTACGCTATACTATGAATTTTTGTTTTAAGCTTTTGGATTTGTGAATCTTTCTTCGGATCATGTTTGCTCAGATGTTGAGGCTTCGGTACTCTAAGGGGTAAGGCGCCTGGCTACCATCCCACAGGTCCCGGGTTCCAATCCCGGCCAGCTCCACGGTGTTCGCTTTTCCATTTTCCCCACCTTCATAACTTCCCTTCTTTCTTCTTCCCACTTTACATACTTGATTCCTCCTGTTATAGCCTTCCCTAGCCCTTACCAGCTCCACCAGGCGCATGTCATCGGTTGGCTAATGAGATTCGGCTTGTTTCAGGAGGCATAAACACTCCAATGAGTTGTTTTTTGATGCCCCGATGTCAGAGTCGCAATAGTAATGGTTGGGAGTAGGTGGAATAAAGATATCACGACTGGTTGTGTCAGTTCTTTCCTTCCGACTATAGCTGTTGTTCGACATTGCACCCTATAAGAAAAAATTAGATTCGTCGACAGTAAAAAGGCCTTTCCTGTACCTCTAGTCTTTCACATAAAAAAATGTAACAAAAAAAAATGTCTCAGTGTACTCACAAAATCAATATTTCTAATAACCAAAAAAAAATATTGCTAGTTTTTATCCTTATTTTCGTACCTTATCTTATGTTGATGCTGATAAAATTATAATTGGTCATGCTCACTCGAAATTAGAGCAAATTTCTTTCTTTTAAAGTTGTCGGTAGAATCCCTTCGCTGCCACCATTTGAGGTTCACTAGGCTCTGACTCCTGCTAAAAAAGCTTCCGATTTTTTTTAGTTTTGTGTTTTCAATTACAGTTTATTTAATTACAAGGATTTGTAAGATTTGTCCGGCGGCTCAACGAGAACTGATTATTCTCGTTTTTCAAAACTTTCTTTCGCGACGATCCATGGCATTCATAAGTGTGTGGATCGTGTACATTAATTAATTTCGTAGACAAATTTTCCAGCTACTTTAGAGGTCATTACATTGGTCAATGGAAGGTACAAGTATATTTATTTGTACATTTGCGTCGCTCCAATATTTTCCATGCATCATCTAGTTCTTTCAAGCTTCTAGCGATTGGTAAGTCCCATCATAAAAATTTCAATCGGCTTCTTCCATTCAAACCGTGTCAAAAATTATAAATGTTCACACTGTAACGTCATGCCTACTGCCACGAGGCTTTGTCCTCATAATTCTATTGCAATAAGTGTTACTACTGTAACTGGGGCCTTGGTAGTCTAGAGGTAAGGCGCCTGACTGCTATCCCCAGAGGTCCCGGGTTCGAATCCCGGTGGTGCCACGGTCCTTCGCCTTTCCCACCTAACTTTCCTTCTTTCTTCTTCCCTCTTTACATTCCTGATTCCCCTGTCATAGCCTTCCCTAGTCCTTCCCCGCTCCACCAAGCGCATGCCATCGGTTGGTTGATGAGATTCAACTCGTTTCAGGAGGCATAACACTCCAGCGAGTTGTTCTCGACGCCCCGATGTCAGAGTCGCGAAATGGTTGTGAGTAGGTGGAATCAAATATCGCGGCTAGGTTGTGACAGTTACTTCCTTCTCTTCTGTCTATCTTCCGGCTAGAGCTGCTGTTCGACATTGCACTCTATACGAATAAAATAGATTGTCGACAGTACAAAGGGACTTTCCCTAAGCCTCTAGTCTGTCACATAAAAAAAAAAAAAAAAAAAAGTGTTACTTAATTTATTACAATTTTTACTTAATTTTCGTATAATGAATTGTAGCTTCTTCCTTCTTCTGTGCTCAACTTTGGAAGCAGTCGGAGGTTTTTATCTTTTGCGAAAATATAATTTTCTCTATTTGCTCTAACTTTCAGCTATTTCGACAATCCAAAT
This sequence comes from Thereva unica, assembly GCA_949987705.1. Lineage (NCBI taxonomy): Eukaryota > Metazoa > Arthropoda > Insecta > Diptera > Therevidae > Thereva > Thereva unica. The sequence goes on along the minus strand of OX465281.1, from coordinate 54,324,407 downwards.
CCCAGGAAATACGGCCGTTGCATCTCCATTAACTCTAAGCCATCGCAGGAATATTGCGATTCAGTTTAATGGCACTACAGCCCAAATCAAGCCTTGCCCTCCTTCAGTTTTCTCCTCTAACCTTCTCGTTTACTGGATAAAGTCCTCCAATTTCGTACGCCCAACAAGTTTGCAGGGTCTGTATCTACAACTTCATACCATCTTTTCCTCGGTCGTCCTGCTGGCCTGTCACCGATTAAGATTCCCTATATATCTTCTTCACTTTGCTGTTTTCCGGCATTCGCTCTACATGTTCTGCCCATCGTACTTTATTTATTCTGATATAGTTGACGATGCCTATATCTTTTAGTGCAGTGATTGATGGACTTTAGAGTCCAGGATTCTTGCATTTTGTTGTTCCCTTTTCTTTTTCCTGAACATTCCATTCTAGTCCTGTTCGGTCTTGCGATACACTCCCTATGACTTATATTTCTTTCTTCTAATACTGTTTTGCATTCTTCGCCAAACCAATCGTTTCTGTTTCTTCTTCTTACCAATCCGAAGGCGTCTTTGGCAGGGACCTTTAAACTTTCTTTTATACATTCCTAAATTTCATTTATAATATCTGGCTGTTGTTCCAGCTTTTCGGAGACTCTTCTTCGCGTCAATTCCTATATCTCGTTCGTGTTTCTTCCAATTTATTGTTTCCACATTGATCTATTCCATCCTGGGCATCCTTTGAATCATTTGTGTCGCTATTAACTCCCTATACCCTATTTTTACCATGAAATGGTCGAAGCACAGCATGCTCCCCGGTAGGATCTGACATCTAATACATTGTTTGCGCCTCTCTTCTCTACTAGGACGTGTTCAATCTGGTTTTTCGTAATCCCATCGGGTGATATCCACGTCATTTTGTGGATATTTTTATGTGGAAAATAGGTAGCCATAATCACCATTGTTATATATATCTTGAGGGCCCTTAGGGGTTTCACCAGAAAATGTTAATGCTCTTACGGTTTATTGCTAATCCCTTTTATTTATTTTCAAAACTGCTACAATCAACAAGGAAACTTTAAGTATGCTTTTTTATACTGCAAACAACGACAAAAAGAAAAAACGAACAATCGCTTTAAATTCGGTAATAATCCTTTAATAAATTCATTAAAAACTTTCACAACCTAGCGAAGTATAACCATAAACAAAATAACAATAATATTTCACATTAAATTAATAAACACTCTGAAATCGTATCTTTCAACCACGGCGCTTAATTACACATCAATTACAAAATTTAGAATTAAATAGGATTTGTTTTTCACAGCTTAAATCCTTTTATTTAAGTACATTTTTATATTTTAAACCAATTTATCCACTTTTACACTGTCCTCGTACACGGTTACATGATTTATTTACTTATATTGATGTCACCCCAAGGATTTTTCTAACTAAGTCGAACTTTAATAATTAAAACTTGGCGAGGGATAATACATATCCCTTTACTAAAACACCGCCCGCCGCGGACAAAGATTAAGATTATTTTTTTGATTCAATACAACCAATTTTTCAAACTAAAACAAACCGCCCGCCGCCGGTTATGGTTGAGACAATACTTTCAATTTTTAACACGCCGATTCAAGTTAAGACGCGATCCGCCGCCGATCAGAGTTAGAACAATACTTTTTAATATTCGGGACAACGCCCGCCGCCGATCGTAGTTCAAACAACACTTTTTGACTTATTAATTTGTATCGCGGCCGTGGTCCCGAAAAACGGAAAAACTATTCCCACGCCGCAAGGAAAAAGCTGCCGATCTCGGCAGAAAACAGATTTTCTTACCGCCCGAATGTGCAGCAAGCAGACAAGAGTCGAGCTGAAACCTGACACCTGGGTCCGATAAGGATAATTTGTATGTAGATCCACGGTGTTTATCACCGTGGATTTCTAAGAAATTATTGCAACGGGCAAATGTGCAATATTGCATTTGAATTTCCCGTGTGATAATTTTTTATGAAAGTTAAAAATTTGAAATAAATATGATCGGGTAATTTTTTATAAATGTTAGGGATTTATGAATTTAGAAGAATAAAATATGACCGGGTAGGAATTTATACTTTTGAACAGTAATGATTATTAAAATTTAGAATCGATTTTTTAGGCGGGTTTTTGTTTATAACAACTCCTTGGGGGGCTCAATAAGAGCAATGCTACGACGCAAAGCAAGGGGGCATTGCTCGTATTTAAAAATTTGCGGGTTGCGTTTTTGGCGGTTTTAGGGCTTTATGTACAACGTTTCTACTTACTTACACTAGTCTTTCATAATTTTTTTTTTTTAATTCTAACAGCCTTTAGGGGCGTTTTCATATATTATTATATTATGTGACTCTCTAGGCTTACATCTCTAAGGGCCGGGCGCATTTTTCCATTTATTATTTTCTACAATGTTTCTTATCTTATTTATTTAATATTTTCTTCTACAATTCTTTCTATCTTTTACAATTCTTATTATTTAATAATTTTTACTTTTCTAATTTTACAAGTTCTAATATTTGGGAAGGACGTTTTATACATTACATACACTTCAATGAGCTTTCGCCCATTTTGGAATAGTTCTTTGTTTGTTATTTATTTAAGGCCTTTCGCCCAGTATTCTTTTGATTTTGATTTGTGTATTAATTACTACTCTTGACTTTTCCACAATTCTTATTAATTTTACTTCCTTCCACAATGTTTTCTAATTTCTAATGTTTTACCTTCTACATTATTATTATTTAATAATTTTTTCTTCTCTATTCTTACAAGATCTAATAACTTATTATTATATTTATGCGTTTTACCCATTACATATAATTTTGAGTTCGCCCATTTTGGAATAGTTCTGGGCAGCGTCAAGGAGCGAGTTCGTGGGGTTTGGAAAATGCGTATATCATGAGGAATTAAATTACTAGGTCTGTTAGCGATAGTGAAGTAGGGCCATGCACAGTGGCTGGTTAGTCATTTACTCTAAAAAAGGGTTTCAAATAATAAGAGGAAGTCAGCGTACGCACGGTGCGCTGCAATGAGATAATAAATAAGATATTAGTTTTGGCGTGACCTTATTCGTATCCGTGGGTGTAGGTTGGTCGCCATTCGTCTAAATCGGTGTTTTATCCGTAAAGCACCGTTAGGCGTAAATAGGCGTGATTTTGGTGGCTTAAAGCTGTGTTTTATTTTCATAAAAATGGCTTTAAACAACCGTTGTGGACGGTAACCAATCTCTTATTTATTTCATATGGTGCCACACTGTGTCCATTGTGGTCAACGGGATGATGGGGTTAGGCTTAGAGCCTGAAGTAGCTACGAGGAATAGTATGACTTCTATGTTAACGGTGGACTGGGAGTAACTTGCCGTTAGAGCCGTTTATTAGGGTGCGAATTTGAATGCGTGAAAATTGGTACTTGTGTAAATTAAGGATATTATTATTCTATTATGGAGTTCTGTAATTTATTCGTAGAAGGGTTTCAGGCGGTTATTATGGACTACGGTCTGTTTGTTACCAATTCTGATTTTGGTGTTCACGGGGCTTGTAATTGCTACTATAGGATAAGGGCCTCTCCAGATGGCAGACAGTTTGCCCTTCCGGTTTTCGCTCTTTATAAGGACTTGGTCGCCTACATGGAAGGTGTGGGTTCTAGTAGTTTGGTCATAGTGGGCTTTAGACTTCTGTTTACTTGCTAGCAAATTTTGCCGGGCTATTGAGTATGTCTTTTGTAGTTTATACTTTAGAAGGTGGTAGTAGCTTTCGTGATTGTATAGTGGCTCGGGATCCTTTTTTAGATTTGAGGGGACATCAGGCGAGAAACCGTAAAGACAGTCCATGGGAGTAAGCTTAGTGCTGTCGTGAATACTATTATTGTAGACGAACGCGGCCGTTCGTAAGTATTGATCCCATGATTTGGGGCTTTGGTCCGTGATACTACGCAAATATTCTACTAGGGGCCTGTGGGCCCGTTCTAGAGCGCCGTTGGATTGGGGATGATAGGCGGAAGTTTGTAGTTTCTTAATTTTTAGGAGTTTGCATAGGTCCTTGAATAAGCCACTGAGAAAGTTGGTGCCCTGGTCGGTTACTATGCTTTTCGGTATCCCGTAACGGGTAATGATTTGATCAAAGACTATCTGCGCAACGGTTTCGGCTTCGGCGTTCGGGATAGCATAGCAATCTAGGAACTTGCTTAAGTTATCTTGAAATGTTAAGATGTACAGGTTTCCGGAATTAGTAGTTTCTAGGGGTCCCACTATGTCGAGATATACCTTGTCGAATGGTCTTTCGGCCACGTCTGTGATTACCATCGGCATTTTGAGGGCCGGCGTGGACTTATTTGTCTGACACTTTCTACATCTACGAATATATTTCCCTATGTCCCTGAGCATATGGCGCCACCAGTACTTTCTACGGATTCGTTTATATGTTTTGATTATGCCCTGATGTCCTCCGAAAGCGGAGTCATGATAGTCTTTCAGGATGGTGGCTATCTCTTCGGGATCTGTGATTACCGTGATTTTGGGCTTTTGATTAATTTCAGCCTCTTGAGGGGGGTTGGTTTCGACTAATGTGTCCACGGGGTTCTGCGAAATTGGGGATTCGGGTGAATTGAGTGGTTGGTCATCTGAGTTTTTAATACCGTTGCCTTCGGGGGCAATGCCTACATCTGTTACCTCAATTAGGGCCTCTTGTTCGGGCGTAGGATTTTGTCTTTCGCCTCGTGCTTGGGCACGGGTGACTACGTTGCATCTTTGGTTGTGGCCTCCTGGGGGAGGTTCCATGGGTGAGTGGACTACTGCTTTGACAGTGGAAGTTTGTTGAGTCTTGGTGTCTTGCGGAATACGACTGAGGGCGTCGGCATTAGTATTATATTTGCCGGGTTTGTATTCAATATTGTAATCGTATTCGGAGAGCTTGTGGTGGAAGCGCACCAATCGGGTGGTAGGGTCTTTTACGTTGAATACTCCTTTCAACGGTTTGTGATCAGTATACACTGTGAATGTGCGACCTTGTAGGTAGCACCTGAAATTTTTCACAGCCCAGACTATTGCTAAAAGCTCCTTCTCTATGGTGGAGTAATTACGCTCAGCCTTGTTCAGGGTTCGACTGGCGTAGGCAATGGGTTGGTCTTTTCCAACTTCCCCTTGTGAAAGTACAGCCCCAAGGGCTTCACTACTGGCATCTGTAGTCAGATTAAAGGGTTTAGTGAAGTCGGGGTAGATTAGTAGGGGGGGGTTGACCAGTGCTGCCTTGATTTGGTCGAAGGCTTCTTGGCATCTAGGGGTCCAAGAGAATTTTACGTCCTTACGGAGAAGGTTGGTTAGAGGTCGGACGATTTTTGAGAAATCGGGAATAAATTTTCTATAGTAATTCGCGAGTCCGATGAAAGATTGGACCTGGCGTATAGTGCGTGGTTCCGGGTATTCTTGGACGCACGCCGTCTTCTTGGGGTCTGGGAGCGCTCCTTTCTCTGAGCAGATGTGCCCTAAGTAGACTACCTCCTTTCGTAGGAATTGGCACTTTTCGGACTGCAACTTGAGGTTATGCTCCCTCAGTTTGTCGAAAACCTTTCTGAGCTTCTGGTTGTGGTCTTCTAGGCTCTTACCATAGATGACAATGTCATCTAGGTAGACGAAACATTCTAGGCCCTGAAGGCCGGTGAGTACGTAGTTCATTAGTCTTTGGAACGTAGCCGGGGCTCCTTTTAGCCCGAACGGCATACGTTTGAACTCGTAGTGCCCGTAATTAGTACTGAAGGCGGTTTTATCTTGATCCCTGGAATCGACCAGAACTTGGTGATAGCCGCTGGCTAGATCAAGAGTGGTGAAGTAACGTGAGTGTCCTAGCTGGTCTAAGATCTCTTCTATGCGTGGCAATGGGAAGGCGTCGCCAATTGTTTTTTCGTTAAGTTTACGAAAATCGACGACGACACGCCACTTTTTCTCACCGTCGGCGCCTGCCTTCTTGGGAACTAGTAGGAGAGGGGAGTTCCATGGGCTTTTGCTAGGCTGTACTATATCGTTTTCCAGCATTTCTTGTAATTGATCATTTATTATCTGCCTCTGACTTTCTGGCAGTCGGTACATCTTCTGGTTTATGGGTGCCTGGTCCCGTATTAAAGGTATTTCGTGTTGGATTGCGGTTGTATGCGTGAGGAGATCGCCCTTTAGATGGAAAATATCGTGGTATTCGTAGCAGAGGTCGGTAATCGACTGTCTTTCCTCCGCGCTTAGGTTTTCGTCCAGATTCAACTCCTTTTTGATCTGTTCTAAGCGGGCTTCGAGGTCTTGTGAGACCGGGTATTCGGGGTTTGGAAATGAATACCGGATGTTTTTAATTCTTGCCTCGGTCTTGCTCTTTGGGGTTTGCGTACCTAATCGTTTGCTTTTTAGAAGTTTAGAGGCAGGGGTGTATGGTGCCTTTGCTTGGGAAGTTGTTCCCTTTTTCTTTTTTATGGGTGAGGGTGATGGAGTTTGTTGGCCAACGTTGGGGCTCTTGTACTCGCAAGCACCGTTAGTTTGGTAGGAGCCTTGGGGGCTATCTTGGTCGGCGCACTTAGAGTTGCATGCGGACCATATCGTTATTAGATGATTGATTAGGAATAGAGCGACTGTGTTTAAGAACGTACGAATGACATTTAGACTGGGGATCTCAGAGGCATAAGTTTCAGGGGCCATGGGGGCCGAATCCATGGTGGATTGTTTTACTACGGTTGGCCGTGGTATCGCTTGAAGTGGTACTATTACATATTTACTGGTTGGGACCAGTGTTAGGTTAAGGGCGAATATGGACACTGGGATGTGGGTACTGTTGAGAATGCTTAGCGGAACGGTGTCCTTTCCCTTGGGTAAAAGGCTATTTGAGAGAAATACTCCGGGTTTTAGTTCCTGAGACAGACAGACCATTTCTTCCTTTAAGTTTAGCGGCACTGCGATTATTTGTTGGGTACGGGCCGGCACTCGTGTCGCCAGTCCCAATTCTATCTTAGTCCGTATAGGTTCCTGTTGACTTTCGATTTTGTCAGTCGACCTTTGGGTTTTGCAGTCAGCCTCCGAGTTAGGGGCCTTGGAGACAGTATGGGTTTCCATACTGTGCCTCACTTCGACTGCCCGTTCTTTGGGCGAATGTTCGTCGAATGTCAATGGAACGCTAAACTCTTCAGGGTTTGTTATGGTACGAGGGAACTTCAAACTTCGGCTAGGCCCCTCTACGTGGCAATTATCCGAGATGAAGTCGTACCCTAATAATCCATCGTTCAGAAAGTCTGGTGTATCCTCTACTACCTGGAAAGAGCTAGGGATTTTAGTGGGGAGGTCGAAATTTCCGTGACAGCTCCCTATGGTTTCTGTAGTTCCGGCAGGGGTTAGGAGGGTGCATTTTTCTTCCTGATTTATTTTGACCTGGGATTTAAGCCTATTTTGTTTGATGACGCTTACCTCAGCGCCGGTGTCTACTACTAATTTGACTTTGCCTTTACGGCTGATATCTAAGGGTAAGGTAGCTAGTGGAAGTTTGACTCGGGGCGACTGAGGTGTACCCTTGGGAGTGTGTGGACTTATTGTTGTCGGGCCAGGGAATTTTGGCTCGACGGCTCGTCGTTTCCCTGCTGCTTTTCTTCCCACATTCTCTTCTGAGCGCACTCGCTCATTACGTGGCTACGGCGGCCACAAAAATCGCACTTTCGGCTTACCTGGTACACTCGTGGGGTTCTATTACTAGGTGCGTTTGGATTGGGTTGGCCCGATCCTGGGTGAGGACTCCTTCTATTGTCATCAGCCCTACCCTGGGAGTTCATATAATTATTCGGCGGGTAATTTTGAGGTGGCCTATTGTTGTAATTATTATAGGGATTTTGTAAGGGGGGCCCGTTCCTGACCATGGCTTGATTACGTTCATACTTAAGTCGGCGACACTCTCTGACGTCGTGCCCATAATTTTGGCAGTGTGAACATAATGGGGTGTTTTTACGCTTCATACATTCGCTGTATGTGTGTCCCCGTCGTCGGCAGAAGGTGCAAGTTATGTTTGCGAGTGTTTGGGACTGTGCAGATCTGTTGGAAAAGGAACTAGGCTGAGGTACTCTTTCTTGTGTGAGTGGTAGTGTTTGGTTAACGAAGTGTTGTGTTGTCTGTGGTGCGGGCGTTGTTGACTGATAGATGGGGTATTGTTGTGGTGTTAAGGGCGGTGGTGACTGGTATATGGAGTGTTGTTGTTGTTGTATGAGCGGTGGTGGCAATGGAGTGTTAGCAGATGGGGCTGAGTTAGGGGGTATCTGCGATGCCGTGGGGGTGATTCCATGCGTGGGTGTCCAGCTTATATTATTTTGGAAGGGAAGATTTTGTGAGAGGGGGATCCCAGAGGGCGGATTGCTGGGTACTGGCTGACTCATAGCGTACGTCGTGGGGGTTGTGTTAGGCTGCAGGTGCATGACTGTTAGTTGCAGGCGTTCCATATCTAATGCCTTTTGTATTAAAGTGTCCAGGGTTTGTTCTTCTAAGGTAAGAAGGTATTGGCAGAGGTAGGGGTTATTGACCCCGCTTTTAAGGGCATCTTTTGCGAAGTCATTAAGTTGCGCCTGTACTGTTTGGGCACTTGCGGCACCGTACTTGGTGGTGGCCGCCTCTTTGCAAGATTGTAACATCTGCTTAATTCGAGCCGTGAAGGCTATCAGGGTCTCTAAGGGATATTGCCGCAGAGTGATTAGTTTGTTTACCAGTTCCTGGTAAGTTTCTCTGGGCAGGTATGTTTGATTAAGTAATTTTTCAGCCTCTTCGAATGTGGCTGGTTGAGTGGAGGCTATTAATTGGTAGGCTTCGCCTCGTAGCCTCGTGGGATAGATCTGTAAAAAGGCTGTTTTGTCTGTGTCGTTCAGACACTGAACCACGCGGTGACAACATCCCAAAAACGTTTGTAGTTCTATCACTATATTGGGGGATTGACCGCCTGAGAAAATAGGAACTAATTCGGAAGTGAGACGGGCGACTTTTGTATAATCCGCCATTTTGAGGGGCTTTATATTTTTATAGGCGGGATCTTCTAAGGTAAGCTCCTTTTCGGAGTCTGAAAATGATACACTAACCCAATTAAGTAGCACTTCGGCCTTACTTGGGTCCCTGACGCTACTCGCAGAATTATCTAATTCCTGCCTACTTAAATTTTGAGGATCTTCTATTTCCTTACTTTCTAGGGGGTTTAGGCCCGGGAATTCTTTAAAATCCTGGATCTCCTGTACGAACTTCTTGGTAGCTTCTCTAAATTGATCTATCTGGGCGAGTCTTTGCCCGTGGCTCTTAGCTACTTGTTTATTGAGTAAGTCGTACTGGGGGATCGAAGATTTTTTGCCTTCCCTGGCTTCTTTATACAAATGGTCTAAATAGGCTTGTAGACTTACTTGACTAGGTCCTGTTCTTATTCGCCCGCTGCGTAGTCTGCTTGGTGATAACGGTGCAGTGAGTGGTGTTGTGGATGTGCCTGGTGTGGCAATGGGCACCTGTAGGGCTGCTACTGTTGATTGTAGTTCAGGAACTGTTGATTGTAGTGCTGGGGTAGAAGTAGCTGGAATTACGCCTGTGGTTATCGATGGCGTTTCTGGATCGCTGGAGCTGGAATCGTTGAGTGGATTTTCGCTGTCCGACATCAACTATTGGGCAGGGATGAAGCCCGCGTAAGTCCCTCGATGAAATTACAATGGGGGTGAGCGCGTGCCCGCCTGGAGCAGAGGCACCGTGGATGAACACCCCCGAGCGAAGATTTTAGAAAAGCTAAAGGCTTTAGCTTACTGGCCTCACTTTAATTCACTTTAATTACAGGTTAGTAATGTTGAAGGGCTAATAGTCGAAGCCCTTGATGATTTTAACGTTGATTCTTGATGATTTAACTTGGGATTCCCACGTCGGGGGAGCGTCTATAGTTAAAACGTCCCCTTGTTGGTTCTTAACGAACTTTATCCTGGGCAGGGATGAAGCCCGCGTTAGTCCACCGGTGGCACCTTTGGGTGCGTTGCAGGGCAGGGAGGTTTCTACCACCTATAGTTGTAACTGCCCTGTTCGTTGTTCGCATAGGATCCGGGGTCAGTGCCTCTTTGATCTCGTGCCCTCAGAACTAGGCTCGGTCCTGAGTTTAAGGGTTAGGGTGCCAATACCCAGCACTTGATCAAATGATAGGCTCGCTCGGATCCTACCGGCTGCGCCAAAATGTTATATATATCTTGAGGGCCCTTAGGGGTTTCACCAGAAAATGTTAATGCTCTTACGGTTTATTGCTAATCCCTTTTATTTATTTTCAAAACTGCTACAATCAACAAGGAAACTTTAAGTATGCTTTTTTATACTGCAAACAACGACAAAAAGAAAAAACGAACAATCGCTTTAAATTCGGTAATAATCCTTTAATAAATTCATTAAAAACTTTCACAACCTAGCGAAGTATAACCATAAACAAAATAACAATAATATTTCACATTAAATTAATAAACACTCTGAAATCGTATCTTTCAACCACGGCGCTTAATTACACATCAATTACAAAATTTAGAATTAAATAGGATTTGTTTTTCACAGCTTAAATCCTTTTATTTAAGTACATTTTTATATTTTAAACCAATTTATCCACTTTTACACTGTCCTCGTACACGGTTACATGATTTATTTACTTATATTGATGTCACCCCAAGGATTTTTCTAACTAAGTCGAACTTTAATAATTAAAACTTGGCGAGGGATAATACATATCCCTTTACTAAAACACCGCCCGCCGCGGACAAAGATTAAGATTATTTTTTTGATTCAATACAACCAATTTTTCAAACTAAAACAAACCGCCCGCCGCCGGTTATGGTTGAGACAATACTTTCAATTTTTAACACGCCGATTCAAGTTAAGACGCGATCCGCCGCCGATCAGAGTTAGAACAATACTTTTTAATATTCGGGACAACGCCCGCCGCCGATCGTAGTTCAAACAACACTTTTTGACTTATTAATTTGTATCGCGGCCGTGGTCCCGAAAAACGGAAAAACTATTCCCACGCCGCAAGGAAAAAGCTGCCGATCTCGGCAGAAAACAGATTTTCTTACCGCCCGAATGTGCAGCAAGCAGACAAGAGTCGAGCTGAAACCTGACACCTGGGTCCGATAAGGATAATTTGTATGTAGATCCACGGTGTTTATCACCGTGGATTTCTAAGAAATTATTGCAACGGGCAAATGTGCAATATTGCATTTGAATTTCCCGTGTGATAATTTTTTATGAAAGTTAAAAATTTGAAATAAATATGATCGGGTAATTTTTTATAAATGTTAGGGATTTATGAATTTAGAAGAATAAAATATGACCGGGTAGGAATTTATACTTTTGAACAGTAATGATTATTAAAATTTAGAATCGATTTTTTAGGCGGGTTTTTGTTTATAACACCATTCCGCGAGATGTGGTAAAATCAATAGGGCGGGTAACATTGTTGTTAGTGTGTTGTGTAGGCTATGTTTGCCTATGATGCAAACGAATTCCTCGTCCTTAAAAATGGTACAAAAATTACAATAAAGGTCAAAGTTGGCAAATCGTTGGAAAATCATGTAAGGAAGCTTACTTTTGCATGGCCACCTGCTACTTGCTGTAGTTTTTTGGAAAACTCAAAAAAAGTGTCAAAAAAGTGTTTTCCCATTTTTTGCCCTTGAATAAAAAAAAATATGGCAGAAAGTAGAATTAAGATTAAAAACAGCAACAAGCTAAATTATTTTGACGTAAAGTTGGTTGGAAAATTTCACTCTTGTGAAAACCCATGCTATTTTTTATTTAATTTCAAAAGGGAATGGACGTCCCCGAGGTCACGACGAGGACGTGGTGGATAGGACTGTGCTGACAGAGCTGTGATGGTGTTTTGCTAAAGGTACTCCCTAGTTTTTGTGGTCTTCACACCCTGGACGTGTGAACACTCTAGGACCTATTGTCAGCACATTGACACCGAGGAATATGGCAGGCTTGTTTAAAATGTATCACTATATCGACAGTTTCACTGAAATTATCGTGGTATTTTCCCCGCAACTCATCCTCACAGCACGCCGTCCCCCTTTTTTGCAGAATTATTTCGCTGCAAAACAATCAGTTCTACCCAACTCGTCCAACATTCACGAATTGGGGTGCCATTTTGACATTATTAATTTTTGGCACTATTCCTTCTTCTTGGGTTACCTGATACATTGCATCTTTTTACCTGAATGACCAGGCTAGCTTTTACTAGGAAGTGTGTACCCATTTAAATAACTTTCCCAATGCATATGTTATAAATAAAAGTTAGAAAGAACAATTAGTTAATTATAAAATCTACAGCTGTCTTAGAATTTTTTGATTCAACTTACCCCCCAAAACGAATCCAGTGAAACCTTACAATCTCGCTTATGGGCGAAAAATTTAATTTTAGCATTCTATTCCTCGCCTATTGGTTTTCAGCTCATAAATTTAGCTTACACCCCATCAACATCCTTTAGTTAGAGCTCTGTAACAGCCTTTCGCAATGCATAAATCTAAATTTGTACAATAATTGAAAATTTAATCATAAAGGACATAAAGGAGCTAGTAAACTTTAAACGCTCTTGTGGGCGCCATTCAGTTCTTCCATTCTTTTTCTCGTACCTCTATTTAGGTTCCCTTCTACTACACTATGACTGTGTGTAATGACATACTGGCTTGTGTCCTCCGATCTAAGCTTTCCAAATTAAGAAATAGGCTAATGTATTAATGATGTGTCTTTTCCAATCTTGGGTCTACGCTAATGACGAGTTGATGTTGTCAGATCCATGTTCACAAATTAAAAAAAAAAAAAAACAATTAATAAAAACCCACTATAAATATTTCCTTAAATTCATTAAAAATTATTTAAATGTTTCCTTTCCTTTTTCCGTGACCTTGAAAAATATGTTTTCTTGGACTTGGCATCCCAATAAATTTCCAGTGAGACTTTCGTGGGTTTTGCTCCGTAATTAACTTGATTAATTTCAAGAGTCTTGATCTGCGAGATGCCGGGCATTCCTTCGTTCGTTCTACTTTATCAGTTTATCACTTTCTTTAACGCAAATTTTATCACTGATGGAACCTTTGCTTTTCTCCATCTGGACTCGCTGAGTTTCGCGAAGTTACAGTGGTATTAAAGCGTAAAGCGTCGGGCGTAATTAAGACTTTGTACATAAGAACTGCGGAATTTTTCTCTTTTGTAGTTTTATGGCCAATAAAAAATATGGTTGCCTGGCATGGCTAAAGTTGAATTCTACTTCGAGATGTTTATGTTTTCAAAAGGGAGTTGGATAGCTTCATACTCACATTTTCAACACTGGCCAGGATTTCAGTTCTTGTATGAAATGTTTCATACAATAACCTCGGATTTTTTGGGAACGTTGATTGGATTACTTCGTTTATGTACATTTGCCTCAATATCACCGCTATAGTGACTAAATGGTTTGGTCTACTTCATACCAGATTTCCATATCCCAATAAAAATTCAGGATTCGTTTAAAAAGTCAGGATTCGTTTAAATACTGTAGCGCTCTGCATGAACTATTTTATGGTTGACCGCAATTAAAAAGCGGCCAACCAACACTTTAGTTTGTAATATATGCACGCCACATTCCATTGAGGCCGAATGCAATTTGAATAGATGCAAATACGTGTATTTACTGATTTTGTGGATGGGAAAATGGGTGAATGGTATTTTGTTTAAAATTTCTTGTTGACAAAAGTTTAATAGTAGCATCAGTTTTAAAGCAAATTGAAGCCATTCATTCAGTATGTTCGTAATGGATTAAAAGTCCATCAGTTCTATTTTGTTCAGATGATAACAGTGGCCCGTCAGGAGGGTAACGTAATTTTTGCACGATTTTCAAGAGTATCAGATTTTGACAAGTGTTGTTTTGTTGGAAAGCTATCGCTGTACAGAATCCAAAAAGATAACTTCGTTTAGAACAGGTCTCATTCCATCGAGTTTATTGGATATTAGCAAAACTTATACATATATTCTAAGGTCTTGCTGACACTTAGCCGAAGTTTTTTCATTTAAACAAAAAAAAAAGCCAGACCGAATGTTATGAAATTTTTTTCACAGCATTTTTTCGTTAATATTCTTCTTTCGACACCTCAAAGAAGTGTCAGTAAAGTGGGGTATTGTGAAGAGTTCCCGGATGATGATAAAGAAGAATTCTGCGTAGTTGAACTGGAACTTAATGCCTGCCCCAGGTATGATGTAAAAATCATACTGGGAGAACGCCAAAGTAGGTCGGGAGCTCGTATACACGTAATATGTCAGCAACTACAGCTTCCATAAAAACACTAATGACAATGGCAAGTACTAGATTTGCATGTAAAGATATCCTTAGGCCATTCATACACGAGGGAGCATGGTTCCGGAGCAAAAGCTTTTTTTGGGCAAGGGAGGCGTGCGGAGATGAAATATGTGGAGAGTTTCGTGCTTCGGTGGAGACTTTTGTGCTCCTGCTTTCGACCTGCGAACACGAAAGCACGCACTCACACAAATAAGAATAAATACGTTGCCATGGCGTTAAAAATAATAAACTTTCAAACAGTCACATATTAAAAGTGAAAAAACATGCTACCGCTGCAGCTGCAGCTGAAATTACCAACGCACTATTTTTATCTATTATGATATCTAATATTAATAGTAATGAACTGATTTACCTAAATAGAGTCAAAATATTTGATATCTCACTAAACAAACAATCATTGCGTAGCAACACAAAAACTGCTTAATTTGCTATTATAATAATAATATATAATAATATATATTTATTGGTTTAGCACAAAGATTAAACATCTTAACTGTACATAAAAGCAAAGGAAATAACAAAAATTTGATTAATTGATAAAAGAGAGAAAAAAAAATGAGAGGAGAAGACAAGAAAGAAAGAAGAAGAAAGAGAAAGAGTGACAGGATAGAAAGAAAGAATTAACTATAGTGGTCTTTTAAAAGCTTGCTGAAAGTTCGGCTAGATGTCGCACTCCGAATACCACAGGGCAAAGCATTCCATTTACGCGCGACTTGGACAAAGTAAGAACGATCACCACATGACGAGTTACACCTCCATCCATCCATCCATCCAATGGCGCTACAGCCCAAATCGAGCCTTGGCCTCCTCAAGGGCATTTCTCCAATTTTGACGGTCCCTTGCAGCATGTCTCCAGTTCCGGATGTTGAGCATTGACTCTGCGTCAGCCGTCACAGAGTCTATCCATCTCCTCCTGGGTCTACCTACTGGCCTACTTCCCGAAATTTCTGATGCCATAAGCCGTTTTGGGATGCGATTGTCCTCCATTCTGATCACGTGGCCGGCTAGTCTCAATCTGTTGATTTTTATTAAAGTTGAGAGTTGTGGGTCGTCAAAAGTTTCATACAACTCGTTGTTGTATCTTCTTCGCCATATTCCATCCTCTCTGATTGGGCCTATTATGCATCTGAGAATTTCCCTCTCGAACCTGTTGACTCGTTCCTCTATGTCCTGGGTCATAGTCCAAGTCTCGCTACCATAACACAGTACTGGTCGTATTACTGTTTTGTAGAGTGAGAGTTTCGTTTTCCTGTGCACAAATCTTGAGTGCAGGATTTGTTTTTGGGCATAAAAGGCTCTATTAGCCAGTAGTATTCGTCTGGTTATTTCTTCTTTTTCTTCGTTTCTTTTTGTGATAGTAGACCCAAGGTAGACTGTTTTATCGACTACTTCTAGGTTATGTTCGTCGATGGTTATATTTCTTCCCATTCTAAATCGTCCTGCTCTGGATTGTTGCATAACCTTCGTTTTTTCTTCGTTAATCTTCAGGCCTATGTCCTTTGCCGCCTCTTTTAATTCGACATAGACTTCTTTTGCTGCCAAAAAGGACCTTCCCACGATGTTTACGTCATCCGCATATCCAAGTAATTGTACCGACTGGGTAGCTATTGATGCACTTCTCTGGACTGACGTTTTCCTTATCACCCATTCTAGGGCCAGGTTGAAAAGCATGGGGGCCAGCCCATCTCCTTGTCTAAGCCCTTGACGTACTTCGAACTCCTCTGTTATAACATTCTGGATCCTCACTTTCGCCAGTGAGCTATTTGTGGCGCATTTGATCAGTTGTACCAACTTTGAAGGGATTCCTATTTCCGATAGGATCTCATATAGCCTCTCTCTGTTTATTGAATCATATGCCTGCTGAAAGTCGACAAATATCTGATATACATCTACATTCCTTTCCCAGGTTTTCTCCAGAATTTGCCTTAAGGTCAGCAGTTGGTCCGATGTTGACCTGTTTGTCCTAAAACCAGCTTGATATTCTCCTATAAGGCCTTCCGCTATAGGTTCCAGTTTTTGTTTCACAAGGATTGTGAAGATTTTGTAGCTGGTGCTGAGGAGTGAGATGCCTCTGTAGTTTTTGCAGTTTAATTTATCTCCTTTCTTGTATATTGGACATATAATCGCTTTCTTCCAGTCCTCTGGTATAACTTCTTCCTCCCAGATGGTGCATATGAGTTCGTGTAAAGTTTGTAGCAGTTGGAGTCCTCCTTCCTTTAGCAGCTCAGCTGCTATTCCATCGGCGCCAGGCGATTTGTTGCTGCTCTGCCTTTTTACAGCTTCCCGCACCTCATCCAATGTTGGTGGTTCTATTGAGATGTTATCTTGGGGAATTACAAATGCCTCTGTCTCTGCATTCTCGTTTGATATGGAGATAGGGTTCAATAGGTTCTGAAAATACTCTCTCCACCTTTCCTTTATCCTATCAGGATCTGCCAACAAGTTCCCATCTATGTCCTTGCAGATGTCCGTTCTTGGCTGAAACTTGTTGGTGATCTGGCGAGTTCCTTTGTACGCTTGTCTAATTCTCCCTTCATTGAAGTCTTCCTGTATCTGTAAGATTTTCCTATTTAGATATTCCCTCTTCTTTTTTCTGCATAACTTGTCTGCGGTTTTTCTTTTTTCCTTGAAGACTTCCATCCTTGCTCTTGTTGGCCTTGCGATGTACTCTCGGTGGCTCTGGTTTCTTTCTTCAATGCTCTACAGTTTTGGTCAAACCAATCAATTCTAGTCTGTCTGGGGGCCCAGCCTAGTGCCTCTTCTGCTGCCCCCTTTATGCTGTTTTTGACCTGTTCCCATTTGTCGTTGATGCTGGGCTGCTCATCTACCTCTCTCAAGTTTTGTACGACAGCATGTTGGTAGGCATCTCTTATTTCTTCCCGTTTTAGCTTATCTATATCGTATTTTGGCTGAGTTTGCCCTCTATGCGTTTTAGTTGCTATCCGGGTTCTCAATTTCACTTTGACTAGATAGTGGTCCGAGCCACAGCACGCTCCTCTCATTGTTCTTACGTCCAGTATACTCGTGGCCCCTCTTCTTTCAATTAGGACGTGGTCAATTTGATTATTAGTTCCTCCGTCTGGTGACTGCCACGTCATCTTATGTATATCTTTGTGCGGGAACATTGTTGAGCTTACTACCATTGCGTTTGAGCTTGCGAAATCGATCAATCGACTACCATTGTCATTGGTAACGTTATGTAGGCTATGCTTTCCTATGACTCCTAGGAACTCCTCTTCTTTTCCTACTTTGGCATTCATATCTCCAAGCACCATTTTAATATCGTTTGACGGTATTAACCTGATGGTGTTTGTTAGCTCTTGGTAGAATTCCTCTTTCTCCTCATCCGTTTTCTCTTCTGTGGGTGCGTGGACGTTTATAAGACTGATGTTATGTAACCTTGTCTTAATGCGAAGTGTGCATATTCTATTGCTGACTGGTTTGAAGTCCAGAATCAGAGATTTCATTTCCTTCTCTACGATGAATGCTACTCCGAACTCTCTTCTTCCATTTGATGATCCGCTGGAGAGTACCGTGTGGGTTTTTAGATCCATTATACCACTGTGGGTCCATTTTGTTTCCTGAAGGGCTGTGATCCTTATGCCATATTTTTTTAATACTAATAAAAGCGAACGCAGAGCGCCCGTTCTGTTGAGCGTCCTGACGTTCCATGTTTCAAGATCGTATTCCATATTCCGTTGCCTGAGTCGTTGCCGTTGAGTCCGTCCTGTCCGAGGCCTGCCTTGAGGATTCGTGACGGGTAGGTTTTTACGGTGAAAGGTTGTCAGCCTGCCGCCCAACCCCCAACCTGGAGGACCAGTCCGGTATTTGCTTCGTTTTGAGGCGCGAAACACTCGCCTTTCACCCTCCTCAGTCTGTTACTCTTGCGTACACAAGAGCATCCAGGGGACACCCGATGTAAAATCTACATCTTCGTGGAGGTTGAGGTAGGATTCGGTAGCATATCGGAAAATCTTAGATCGTGAAGACCTTAGATCGCAGGTGGCGTTACCCAGGATTTATCTCTTTGACGTACCGGCACCATCAAAGGTCCCTGAGGCCTTGCTACCATTTGACCGAGTTACACCTAGGGATCAATAATTGTACCTGCCTATTAGATTGTAAAAAGCGTAGTTTCTCAAACAAATAACGTGGACACATTTTATTCATAAGCTTAAAGATAAATTTTAATTCGTGGTACGAGCGATAGTTTACAAAAGTAAGACCCAATAAGCTGGAGGCGTATGGTGTAATATGATCATGCCGTCTTAGCCTGTAGACAAAACGAAGGCAATCGTTAAATGCAACTTCCATTTTTCTCATACATACCGAATCAAGTTTGGGGAAAATTAGACTACCATACCTCAAGTGGGGCATAATCAGAGCAATCACAAGCATTTTACGCAAACCAGGTGTGAGAAGGCTAGCACTTACCCATAGTTGACGTAAGCATCCATAGACTTTTTGAAGAACTCTGCTCGTGTGACTACAACAACTAAATTTAGAGTTAAACACAACACCTAGGTTTCTGACTGATTCGGCATAAGGCAACATGACATCATTTAATATAATTGGTGCGAGTGTGCTTAATACAATGGGAGTCTTACTAACCACCAGGCATGAAGACTTCCTAGGATTTATTGGTAATAGTCCAGTCTGAAATACTCCTCAAATCATCGTTAAGTTTACGAATACACTCAGCGGTTGAATCGATGGGCATACTTATGTAGATTTGCACATCATCAGCATATAAGTGTATAGATGTGTTTTTAATTACAAGAGGAAGGTCATTAATATAAATGCTAAACAGCATGGGACCTAGAATAGAGCCTTGTGGCACTCCGCAGCGTAGAAGTATGGGCTCAGACAATTTATTCTGGATTTTAACTATTTGAGAACGACCAGACAAGTAGCTTAGAATCAGTTTCATAGCAGTAGAACCAAGACCGAAATTACTACCTAATTTTTGTAAGAGCTTTGCATGATCAACCGAATCAAATGCCTTCGAGAAGTCGAGTAAAGTCAAGAAAGTTACTTTACGGTTATCCAAGGCATCATAGATATCAGAAGAGACTTTTAGTAGTGCAGTTTCACAGCTATGTCCAGATCTAAAGCCAGATTGCCATTCAGAAAGAAGACAGCTTTCTTCAATATGCAAAATAAGTTGCTTAAAAATTACTTTTTCAAATACTTTCGACAAAAAATATAGAAGACTAATTGGACGGAAATCAGAGGGTTGCAAAGGGGAACTTGTTTTTGGAATAGGTACCACCAACGCTAGCTTCCATTGTGTTGGAAATTGGGAACACGTAAGACAGTAGTTGAATATATGCGTGAGCACATTTGATACAAACGGTGCGATGATTTTTAAAAATTTAGGTGGAAAATCATCAGAGCCAACCGCCTCCGATTTTATTGAGTATAGTGTAGAAAGAAGTTCATCCTCGCCAATGCAGCGAAATACAAAGCCATCAGAAGAAAAATTTAAGTCGAAAGAAGGTAAATTACAGACTGCATCGGAGGTGGAAGAAAAGAATGTATTCAGGACATCAGGATCTAACTCTGCTTTTAGGTAATCTTGACCAAATGCTCCAAGATTACGGAGATTACTCCATAGCTTCTTCGGAGGTAAACTTGTATCGAGCAGGTTACTAAAATAGGAGCGTTTAGCTGAACGAATTAACGATACTATCCTATTGCGTGCTCGTTTGTACAACTTTCGTACTTCCTCATTACGCGTCTTTTTATACCGATGATACAGGTAGTCTCTTTCAGCTATTGAGATATGCACTTCACGAGTAAGCCAAGGACACCGTCGTGGATAAACCCTGATTAACCTAAGAGGAACAAACATTTCATATAAGGGTCTAATAGAGTCATAAAACGCTTGAAGTTTTTCATTTATATTATCACTTGAGTAGACAGGATCCCAAGATAACTCGCGACACGCAATCTCAAGTTGCTGGAGATTGATTCGTTTGAAGTCACGGAATGATATCGTCTGGAACTGAGAAACAGGCCAAAGGTGTATTTTGTAGGGCAAAAAAAGAAAATCATGATCAAAATTACTGGGTGGACTAATTTGGTTATGAAACAAGACTTTCTGAATGTCATCGACCAGAAGATAATCCAATTGTGATGGAACTATTGCATTAAAGTACGTAGGTAAACTATTGACGATTCCAAAATTAAGCAGCTGGCAAAGATAATTAAAATTGCTTAGAGATGTACTTGATTTTAAAGCATCAATATTAAAATCACCACAGGCAATGACATGGCGGCACTTTCTGGTGAGCGTTGAAAGGGCGATATTGAGCTCATTAACATTATCAAGACTAAAAATACTAGGTGGACGATAAATACCAATTACAACTGCCTTTTCTACACCAGTATTTAATTCGACAGCCAAGTATTGGGCATTTTGACAGCACGTGGCAGAGATTATAACTGAAGATCTTATGCTATGATGAACGTAAATTGCAACGCCACCGCCTGTACGCCCTACACGATCATTCCTAAAGATGTTATAGCCAGGAATAGCTACAAGCTTCGAGTTGATACTGTCATTAAGCCAGGTTTCACAGATAACAATAATATGGACACAAGAATTGCAAAATAAGTCATGCAACATATCACACTTGCTTCTAAGGCTTCTTGCATTTATACAGACGACATTGAGACCATGTGCACGGGATGTAAATATCTTAAAGATCGTTCTTATCTTGTCCAGTGGGGAGACACTAACCACCATCATAGACGAAGAGCAAGCATCCACACCGAACAACCAGCAAGATCAACGCATAATAAAGTAGAGAAAAAGTAGCCTTAAGCGAGAGAAAAGAAGTGAAAAGAAGAAGAAGAGCGAGAAAAGAAGCAATGATAAAATTAATAAAAAAACCTAACATTATACTAAAAATTAAATAATAATAAAAACAATATAAAATAAGATAAATTAAGGGATAAACAAAAATATTTAAAAATAAGAATAATGAATAAAAAACAAAGATAAAATTAAGAAATAAACAAAACTAATTAAAAGTATTCAAAACATGCATTGATGTGAGGCTCCAACAAATTAAGCGGCAGATCCAGGTTCCACGAAAAAGGCTAGGGCGTTGTGGAAGACCCAACAACTTCATTTAGGTCCAGGGCAGAGATGAACATCCGCGGCTGCTGATTTCTCTGGAGTTGGACATACACAAGTCCCCGTCTAGTGAACACCGATGTCACGAGATTCCTTTTTAAAAGTCTACGCGCTGTCTGGAAGATGTCCCTATTCTTCGACGTCAGGCTCTCATTAATCATGACGACGCCATCAGACGCGAAACCTAAGTTCAACTTAGACAAAGTAAGCTTACCATGCTGGCGGTTTTTTTTGAGGAACTCTTGCTGTATTTTCAGGATACTTGGAGCAAAGCTTTTGGTTGCAGAACCATGATCCCTCGTGTATGAATGGCCATAAAGGCACCTGGGTATCTCCTGATGGAACCACTCGCAGCCAAATAGACCATGTGTTGATTAACCGCGTCCTTTCGGGTGTGATGACGGTACGAGCGTACTGAGGTGCTAGCTTTGACTCGGATCGACTTGTTGGTATGGTGTTCCGAGAATGCATTACAACGCTGAAAAGCTTTGTATCCGCTGATCAGGCTCGAATCAACACTACAACTCGCCCTAAGTCCTGGGTATGGGATGCCGGGCGTCAACGAGAACTGGACCCGTCTTAAAAATATTGTCATTGGTAGGTACTATTGATTCCATCATAGGCAGAGTCGTAGAGATAGGAACGACTGGTTCGATAATGAATGCAAGCTAGCAACTGAACGTAAGAATGCTGCGTACCGAGCAATGCAGCAGTCTCAGAGAAGACGGCCACGCGAAAAGAGATATAAAGAGCTCAGAAAAAAAAGAAAAGAGAATTCACAGACGAAAGAAGAAAGCCTGGGACAAACATCTCGTCTGTGAACTAGAACAGTACAGAGAGCGACGGCCGTTCTACTGAAGAGCCCGGAGTATGATGCAATTCACACCACGCTGCACATACTACTGCAAGGACAAAGAAGGGAATCTTTTAACCGATCCTAAAGGCATCTTGGAGCGATGGGAAGAACACTTTCATGAATTGCTTAATGACGAGCTAACTGAGGATTCGGAGGCTCCACTCCTCTGATAATAATGCTATGCTGCTGCCACCAAGCTTAGAAGAAGTTGGCAGGGTCTCATCAGCCGGCTAAAAAACAACAAGGCCTCGGATGCAGACGGCCTCGCAGCGGAGCTTGTTAAATATGGAAGACCTACATTACACCAAGCGATTCATGAATTAATTATGCAAGTATGGAAGCAGGAAGTGATGCCAGAAGACTGAAGAAAAGGCATCCGCTGCCCCGTACATAAAAAATGAGATATCACAACATGCACTAATTCTCCGCTATTCTACAAAACAGGATGGCCCCATACGCCAGAAACATCATAGGCAAATACCAGTGTGGCTTCAGCCCAGGAAAATCAACAACTGATCAGATTTTCAAAATTCAACTCTACACCTCTTCGTAGACTTTAAAGCCGCATATGATAGCATAGCCAGAGTAGAACTCTACAAAGCCATGAGAGAATTCGGTACCCCAACAAACTATGTAGGTTGACCATGACCAGTGTGACAAGCCAAGTAAAGGTATTCGGAACACTGTCCAGACCAATCAACTTCTATAATGGACTCCGACAAGGAGACGGTCTGGTATGCTTCCTTTTCAATCAGGCGTTGGAGAAAGAGATCTGAGATTCGGGCGCGACATCAAGGGGCACAATCCTCCACAAGTCAACCCATTTACTGGCCTATGCAGACGACATTGACATCATTGGAAGAACAACAACAGCTGTACAAGAAGCTTTTACTCAGATTGAGCAAGCGGCAGGAAATCTGGGATGGCACAGTAACGAAAGCAAAGCAAAACACATGGTGGCCTTGTCTACAAGAACACCTAACATTGGTCACACAATCAAGGTAGAGTAACACGAGTTCGTAGTGTAAAATCTCTTTAAATCCAAGTATCTAACCATAATGAGATCGGGGACTCTACATTGACGAGATCGACAAGGGCTATCGCGAAATAGTTGTTGTAAAGCAAATATAGCTCGGTAGACTTCGATGGGCAGGGCATCTAGCTTATATGAATGAAGATGAGCCTGCTCGGAAAGTTCTCTGCGGTAAGACCTATGGGGTGGAGAGAACAGTTGCGAGAAGTTAAAGAAGAAGAAGAACAACCAATTTTCCGAAACTCTTTTTAACATATTCTTCTCACTAAAAACTATTAAAAAAAAATTGTGTGTCAACATTTAGTTAAAAGGCTACATTCAAATTTTGCTCTGACGACTGGTCTAATACGCTTGCCTTATGTTTTGTTGCTAGAATTCAAGCTTGCGTCCAGGATTCTCGCATTTTGTTGTTAACCCTTTTTTTCCTTAACATTCGATCTGCATATCGTCGGTTTGCTTTAAAGGTTTCCGTTCTAGTCCTGGTCAGCCTCGCTTTATACTCCTCATGACTTTTATTTTTTTCTTCTGATGCTAATTTGCGTTCTTCGTCAAACCAATCTTTACTGTTTCTTCTTTGTACCAATCCCATGGCTTCTTCGGCAGGGGCTTTTAAACTGTCTTTTATGCATTCCCAAATTTCCATATTTCATTTATAATATCTGGCTGTTGCTGCAGCCTTTCGGAGATTCTTCTTCGCGTCAATTCCTTAATATCGTTCATGTTTCTTCCAATTTTAAATTTTTCACATTGATTATTTCAACCCTGGGCGTCGTCGTTTTAATCATTTGTATCGCTCTGTGCTAAAACTCCGCCCTAAAAAAGCAGTAGTGATAATAACTTTAGTTTTTAATGCCTGTCTGTTACCTCTCCCAAAGCTCGGAAAACCTCCAAACAAATCGTCTAGCTATAGACCCATCAGTCTAATATCTGCACTTAATTTTTATGAAAACTCATTCTAGCCACACTTTAAACCTTCACTAATGACCACAACATTATACCAAGCTTCCAAATGGGATTCCAACCCGTTTACTCCACCACTTATCAACTTTATAGAGTAACGAATAACATAGAAGTGAACAATGGACGCTCCACTACCCGACTCATTCCCCCAGGAGTTCTTCAAGGGTCTTGCCTAAGTCCACCAAGGGTCTTGCCTAAGAACCAAGGAAAAGTGCATGAACATATGTAAAAATCATTTTTCATTAAAGCCTTTGAAAGTTGTGCCCCTCATTAATTTTGATGAAATGCAGCTGCATTTACACAACCCCTGCATCATGTTATTAATATTGTACAACTTTGAATCCTCATTCATAACAAATCTTCCAAATGGATTGTATTCACCAATAAGATAAGTCCTTGGATAACATGACATTTCCAACTGGGATCATGATATACGACACACTGAGTCCCTTTTCATTACTTTCAACTGGCAGCAACACAATTTGTTGATAATTTCGCTCGTACATATCAAATCGTCCAATTTATATTGATCGGCTTCTATATCGTGTCACCATAGTTTGGTGGACGTTTTGTTGCAATTGATACAATTTTCAATCCCGTTGAGAGTCCCTCTGCCCGATAGGATGAGCTGTCCATTTCTTGCTATGGCAAACATTTGATCCCCTGCCGAGGCTAATCCGTCAACATAAATATTTGCTTATTGCTTGACATCGTGTTTCATATGTGGACAGAATCCCTAGAGTACAACCCAGTGTCGGTGAGTAAGGCAAAAACTTGTCTATTTTCACTCTTCCTTACTTCGTTTTTATTGTTTTAATTACAGCAGCAATTGTCACTGCAAAATGACATCCCCGAAGGGTGTGAGTGTCTGCATGCCGAAAGACGTAATGGAATCCTCGCAAGAATTCAGTCACTTCGCACATAAAATTTGAATTGCAAATTGGACGCTGTTGGAGAGGAATGAATAACTAAAATGCAATTAAAAATTTGATAATTACAAAATGTACATCAACGTATGTAATTTAAGGACAAAGGCGCACATAAGCCCAATTTGTGCTAAAATTCAGGATATTGTAGATTTGCCTTGATAATGCTGAGTTATTCAAATTGTTGTAATTTATCCGAAAGCTCCTCGTCAACAAAATTAAAAGATTTATTTTGGAAGTGCTGTAACGAATGGGATTAACTTACTTAAGATAAATTCAGCTGAAAGCAAACGAAAACAAATTGTTGTTGGGCTGCTCCTTTTCCCTTTTTCCCTTTTATTTATTTATATAGTTTTTTTTTTATTTTGAAAATCTCAGTCATTTTTGCAAAGGAACCAAGTGAGATAATTAAGATTTTTCTTTGTGCTGGCTTTGTTCATGTATTGCCTCGCTGGGATATAGCCTAGCGTTGTCTGAATCCCTATTGGGATTATATAAATACACCGCATCATGTTAACTGTTAATGAAAATGGGTTTTTGATGGAAATAAGATGTCAAGGATCTTCTAGGGTAAATCCCTTTTAGCTTTTTGTGTCAATTTAAAATCCACATTAATTATTCATAGCATGTACATATAAATTTTTGGCTAGCTCCGGAATTAAATGGGTATCACACAAAATAAAGCAAAAAAAAGTCCTGAAATTATCATAGTAAAAAATTTAAAGCTAATAAACCTTATGATATTAAGGGATTTCGCCCTCCATTCTATTTTTGTACTCGCATGATACAACAAGAAAAAAATCCTCCTCCGGTAGAATTTACTTAAATATATTTTTGCATGCTCAAATCCTGCATTACCAAGGACGTGATTTCACGTAATCCAAAGGACACAAATTGGTATAAATTTTATTGGACATTTTGGTAGGTTCGTGGTTGGCAATTACTACATTTCCGCCCACATGCAGCTGTACTTAATGGTAACATTAATGCTATCAACATCCAACCAGTTAATACTTTGTAGAGACTTAAAATGTTGTTCTACAGCTTTCAGCTATTTATAAAATTCATGTTGGTGCTTTTATATACATAAGTTTACTTAAGCCAATTTTTGCCAATACTAGGATGCCTAGACTGGACGTTAAAAACGTTCATGTTGCCAACTAGTTTGGGATTATACATACTTAATAGTACACAAAAAACTGTGGAAAATTTTAATCTACTTTCTAGTGTAGCAGCTGTTTTAAATTAGTGGAGTAATTTTAAGTGTATGTTAGTAATTGTGTGTCATTGAAGGGTGAAGTTTCAGCATTTATTCCTTTCAATACGACTTTTAGTTTAAAAAATATGAGTGTGCTTAAGACCACATTTCAGAAATAACACATTTTTGCCCAACAGCTAGTAATATGCAATATTTATGAATTCCTATTTGCATTAAAACCTGAAAACGAAGAAAAGGTTTTATAATCGCGAAAAAACAGCATCAAGTGAGATTCCATATGTCGTGGTATTTTGGTCCTTTTGTGGCTTCTGCAAGCCCAAAATAAAAAAATAAATATATCACTATGTGATTTAATAAAAGCACTTTATTGATCTTTATAGAAAAGTGTAATTTTAACCGGCGAGGCGTTTGTACCCACTTCAAGAACGAAAGCAAAGTGAATATGCCGGAAGTCATGAAGGTCTAGATCACTCATCAGTGATCTAGCCGTTTTTGGTCAATCAATATATTCGATATTTGATCGGTTTTAGATTATGAATCCCTATATGGCATCCTCGAGTGGATGCTTCAGCAATGTAGCTTCTGCCATCGAAGTTTACCTTGAGGAATGCCTCTTCACATCCTGCGAGCCAAGGGAATGCTTTATCTTTCGAGCACGTTTGAGGATATATCGCAATCTGAAGTGCTCATCTCAAGTGCTCATTGATTGGAACTAGCATTTCGGCCAAATTCGGAATAAATCGGTGATAAAAGTTCACCATTCCTAAGAACTTCTGTATCTGTTTAACAGAAGTGGGGGTGCTAAGATCAGCGAACGCCTTAACCCGATCCGAAGAAGGGAGTATTCCGTCTTTAGAGATGCGGTGGCGAAGGAGGCTGATCTCAGGCGCCCCGAAAACGCACTTTTCCAACTTAATGGTCAAGCCGAAGTTGTCAAGGTGTTTAAAGAGCTGTTCAAGATAGTTAACATGGTCTGACTCAGATTTACTCGCGATGAGTATATCATCTAAGTAGACGAAGACGGAGACGACAGACACAAGTTATATTTTTGTTATAAATGTTCAACCACTTCTCAGTGGAAGGTATCCAAGAAAAAATATTTGTACGATTCCGATGCTCAGAATACTTCCTTGGTAGACACCCACAGGCACGTACAGACATGAACCGTATACAGGCCGCGTACGGCTCGTGTCTGTCCACGTTTACTACTGGTTTGTTATTTAGACATTTTGTTTAAAAGCCAGGGGGTGCAACTGCACCCCCTTGCACCCCGCTCCCGGCGCCCATGCTGAAAACTATTTCCAATGTCTGCAAAATAATATATACTGTCCAACAATAGGGAAATAATTAAAAAAACATAATGAAATTTAAATTATGAAAAAAAAAAAAAAATCTTAAATGTGCACTTGTAATATTCTTTGAATATATGTATATTACTTGCACCACATTATGGAATGATTATAATTGCAATGTAATTTGGCTGTTGGCAAATTTACTGACGCACTTTTCATTATTTTGTGAGTTAAATAAGGTCGAATTCATTTGTTGTATGTATTGTATATGCACTATGATAGTTATTATTTCATGATTTCCGCGTGTCGCGGCGTCAGAGTCACTAATTTTGTGGCTTCTGCAAGCCCAAAATACAAAAATACATATATCACTATGTGATTTAATAAATGCACTTTATTGATCTTATATTTACTGTTACTATGTTAAAATTATTTGTTTACGATTTATTCGGATTTTAGAAAAATTTAATTTTAACCGGCGAGGCGTTTGTACCCACCTCAAGAACGAAAGCAAAGTGAATATGCCGGAAGTCATGATGGTTTAGATCACCGATCAGTGATCTAGCCGTTTTCGGTCAATCGATCTATTCGATAGTTGATCGGTTTTAGATTGCAGTGGCTTACGTGAACTTATAGTGGTTTTGTTCTACACGGCCACTACAGTCTGTTTAGACCCTTCGCTCCCAGGAACGTTCCTCACGCAGCACTTTGTGGATGAAGAGGGAAGTGGGGTGGTAGCTGTTATCCTCCCCACTTTTCCCTTCATCTACAAAGTTCGGACGTGCCTTTTCTGATGAAAAATTAATATTGAAATCGTCACTCAAATCATGGGGATTTCGTTCAAGCTTCCACCTAGTAAAATTGAACCTTCCGAAATGGAGTTTGTCATGTATTAATTTCATTATTTCGGGTAAAAATTTATGCGGCGGTACATCTTAGCGCATTATATTGCAATTGCCATCTCTATTAGGAAAAGTGCAGCTGATTTCAACGCTCACAATGAAAATTGGGTTAATTAAGCGAATGATCGCGTTTTCCATTCCCCACACTTCCAAATTCACAAAACCTACGGCGGATGGATCGTTTGATCAGGAGTATATGAACGCAAATAAAATCAAAGAAACCACTTGTAGAGATTGCAGACATTCTCTGAGTGAGTCATCTCGAACTGAGTAATCAGGTTGAAATGTAAATGTAAATCTAGCATCAGGTAAATTAAACAATCACTTCATGACAAATGAAGAGGTAACCTCCTTAAGAACACTGGTGGTAGTAAAAACATCTGGTCATTGGTAACTTCCATCAAGAAAAATGGCACAACATACAGACTTTGTTGACTTCTTCTATTGCATTTCACTCGTTCAGAACTGCAAAAACCAGTAGCTGCTTACTATGTAGGCTTAGATGAAATATTTTCTTTTTTTTACCCTCAGAATTTGAATTTTTTAATAAGCTCATCAAATTTGCTTCATCCGTATCTGACAAAATTAATTTATTGTAAATTTCTATTTATCGAGGAAGAGCATTTCGCATTACTACTGTCAGGTCCATAGGATTTGCCCAACCAGCCTTGGCAATTCAATTCTTATTTCACACTTTTTTTTGATGTTATATTTAAAACCTCTATTTTTTACTTTATTTATTTCAGATGCTTTTTGCCATCCATTATAATTTCTTATCGGCAGTCCAGTTGAATTTAATATTTCAGTTAATTGGCACCTCAACTCGTTTTTAACATACCAATAACTGAATTCGACGGAACATCTGTCGTCGAGAAGATTAACGAAATTTTTAAAACGACAAACATAAAACGTCGACTTACGTGAACCCAAAACATTTAACTTGTCGTTTTCAGTCGACGTCGAATTGCGTGAACTAGCCCCAGGATACACTATTGCCAATGTTTTTCAATTTAAGACTAGGATGTGAATATTATTGGATTGCCCGATTTCTTAAACAACCTACTTTCAGCTGAACGGGAAACGACTATTTGGCAAAATTCGTCCGCCCCTAAATTTAAAATTGATAAGTTTTGATCATAAATTCGTTATTTGCAGCCTTAAAAGCCCCTAGATACCCACTGTCATTGGAATTGGAACACAACTGGCAAATTCGTCGGCCATATTGGCGCGGCCATTTTGAATTTATAAGTCCTGATCATAACTTCATTATTTTCTACCTAAAAAATCCCCAGTTACCGATTTTCATGGAATTCGGAACACAATTGGGAAATTCATATTTTGAATTTCGGTCATATCTTTTTGGCGGCCTTTTTGAATTTAGAAAATCCTTCTTGCAAAATTTCGAAGCTCTGCGTGTACAGTAACTTTCCTTTATTAATATAGACGAGTAAAGTTCAAGTTGGTTGCATGTATTGTATTTATTAACCTGTGTTCCACAGCCGCTCATTTTAACAAAGGTGTTAAATGGTGTATTTCAGTTCCTGAAAGTAATTCTACATAACAAATCCAATTAAATGACTTTACATTTTTACATCTTGTTCTCGCTCCTGAAGAAAATATTTCCGCCCTCGGATTGTTCCCTTTCGTATATACCGAACATAGCTGGGACATATTTTGATGTTAATATGGAATGTGTTATAAATCTATGTTAGTATCATCTACGGTATTCCATGTTTCCCGGGTTCAAAATGAAAAAGAAAAATGCTGCAGCAGTGCCGTACTGCATTATTCAAACTTAAGTAAATATTCTGTGAATCACTCAGCTGTAAAACAATGCAAGACTGCATGAACAAAAATTTAAATCTAGAAGACCATGAACTTCCCGGAGCTCCACAAAGGTTTTGAATAAAGAAATTCAACTATAATTGGGGAAGCATATGCCATACCATTTGCATTTTCTCTGCAACTAAGAATCATTCAAGCATCAATCTCTATTCGATTGAATGCAATAGTAAAAATACAAGGAAATATTAGGGAGATTCATTAGCAAACGGAACACAAATAAAAATGGAAAGGTAGACAAGTATTGCAGAGTTATTAAGAGCATTTACTTGAACAATAAAGGAATTTCGCGAAATATAATTTAAACTATGAAGATAGTTGCAATAGAGGGATCGATTTTTTTGACATGACTTTTGAGTGTTTCAGAACTGGTACTTATTCAACTTATCCATTAGAGGCCATCCGTAAATTACGTCACACGTTAACCCTTGTGTTCACACCCGGGTACTCACAAGGTTATATTTATATAAATAAAACTGGGAAATTTTTTTTTTTTTCAATGTAAGCTCCCGTATCGTCGTTATTTGGATCAAAAGCAAGGCATTAGCAATTTAAAAAAAAAAATTATTTAAAAAAAAAATTAGTTTAAACTCCAACCAGCGCTGTAATCGCACCCGGGTACCCGAGTACCCACAACATTATTTCTACTGAATAAGTTCACAGTTGTGTTTAGCAATTCATGCAAGTAAATTTTATGATAGAAATTACAAAAATGATAATTATTTATTTATAAAACTTCCCAGTATGATGAAAGTGGACGGAATAAACCGACTTCTTACAAAATAGTAATGCGTTAAGCACTAGTGGGAAATTGACTAGTATTAGACCCTGTTTAGACGGTGCGCTTCAGCGCAAGTGCCTCACGAAATTTGTGGGCGCGGGGAGGTTTCGGGGCGGTGGGAAGTGAGTCTTGATCAGAAAGGGATTCACTTGCGCTTTTTTGGCGTTTTAATTTCATTTTGTTCCATCTTCGTGTTCCATTTTACTTTCGTTTCAGCCTTCTAAGTGAAAACACGTGCGAGAAACCTTTTTGCATATTTTATTTGATAATTTACAAAAACACCATATCACTTTTCTTATTTTAAAAAACGGAAATACTCTGGATATCGCAAAAATTGTTATCACACTTTATAAAAACACGCCAATACTTCGTAGATAGCAAATTATGCAAATTGTTTTTATTCCATTTGTTCCAGCTGTAAAGGAAGCGACTGGGCTCAAAGCGAATCGTCTAAACAAATGTGCGCTTTGAGGCGCCTCAAAGCGCGCGACAAAGCGCAACATCTAAACAGGGTCTTAGAACTGGTGACAAAGCAATCCTGAGAGAAGCTAGTTGAAATAACTATAATAGTGGTAAATGCACAAGATTTTTCTAGAGTTTTTCCTGAACGTTAGCAAACAAACATTTCCTTCGTATTTCGTTCGCTACACTAAAGCAGGTGTTGAATTGGTTTTGAGCGTGTTGAAGCGCGCTGATAAACTGGGAAGCAAATGACTTCATTTTGAAATTCTAAAGCTTTCCGAAGATATATATACCAAATCTAATCAATGGAAAGAACTTTTTTTTTTTTTTTCCTTTCTTTATTAGTCTAAAGGTACTTAAAACTAACAAAGTGGTTTTAGCCCATGGAGTTTAATCCTAGCGGGCTGTATATTGCATTACTTAAATGTATACTTATTGTAATTATTCTACTCTTACTCTAAATTTTTGGGGTTGGTTCTAATATGAGTCTGTTTACAGTCGCTATTAATGTTTTTGTTTGTTCTTTGTTGATGTTCAGTACTGGTACGTTGTTTTCGTATAGTATGTGTTGTCGAAGTATAACATTAGTGTTGGGACAGCCGATGAAAAAGTGTCGAGCTGTTAGGATTTGGTGATTGGGACAATGAGGACAGGTCGGTGTGGAGGTTCTTTGAAATATATGTCGTTTTACGGCGAGGAAATGTCCGAGTCTTAGTCTCGTAAGCTGGACCCCTAGTGCCCTAGGAAGGTTATGTCCCGGAGGGGCTGTAATGTCCCTCCAGTGCGCAGCTAAGAAGGTGTTACTTGTGTTCCAGTTGCGTTTCTTATTGTCATTTATCGTTTGTTTTAGTTTATTCCGTACTGATTTGAAGTCGGGTAATCGTACTTCCGTTAAGGGTCGTCTATGTGCCTCTTTTGCTGTCTGGTCTGCGTGTTCGTTTCCGCAAATGCCAACATGTGCGGGACACCAAATAAGCTGTATGTCCTTGTTTGTAACTGCGTCTCGTATTTCTTCAACTGTAGGATGTCGGTTTCTAAGATTTCTGATAGACTGAATAGCAGATAGCGAGTCAGTTATAATTAACGCCGGTTCTGAAGCATGCGAGCAAGCTTTATATATGGCTGCCATTTCTGCTGTGTATATGGAGGTCCATTCAGGCATTCTTCCCAGACTAACCACATTTTTTTCGCTGTCTACTACCGCGTAGGATACCAGGTCTGTCATCTTAGATGCGTCTGTGTAGTATTGTAGCTGTATTCCTTGTCGTTCTATAAGTCTGTTGAATTGTTGTTTTATGACTGTGTTACTGTAGTTGATGTAGTTTGTCAGCTCTGTGTTGACTCTACCTTGTTTGAAAAGCCAAGGAGGTGTTGACGTTACCTGTTTTTGTATTTCCTTTGGGGTATACCGTAGCTCTGTTGGAATTTGCTTTAAGCCTAGCATGAGAGCCGATGGTCTTCTATGTTTATTCCTGTCAGTGTGAAGGATGTTAGTCATAGTTTTGTAAAGTGGAGATTTGCAGTAGTGCATACTCTGGAGGATAATGTGTGCCGTTCGTTCTTGTACTCGTTCCGCCATTGTTGGTAGGCCAGCCTCTATTAAGAGTGCTTCTATCGGTGTTGTGCGTAAAGCTCCAAGAGCAATACGTGCAGCATTGTTTATTTGCTTTTGGATCCTGTCGAGTGCTGTCTTTGTTCCATGCCCGTAAATCGTCAGTCCGTAGTCCACTTTTCCGATTATTAGTTGTTTAGCTATTCTCCTAGCTAGGTTAACGGGTGGACCATGCTTTTTTTGGCAAATCACCTTAAGCATGTTATTTCGTTTTTTGAGATCTTCAGTTACTTCATTTGCTTGCTTGTTCCACCGTAGGGTTTTGCTTAGGTGTAAGCCTAGTATCCTCAATTCTTTTTGCAGTGGTATTGTTTGGTTTTCCCATGTCATAATATTTGCAGTACAACAGGTTTTCCTGCAGACGTGTAAGGCTTCTAGCTTGCTTTCTGTAATTATTGCCCCAGCTGTTTGGCACCATCTCTTTAGGATGCTGAGTGCTGTTTGTAGTGTGTTTTCTACAAAGTGGATGTTGCCTGAGCAGTAGAGAACTATGTTGTCTGCGTATATGTGGAAGTATAACTTGGGGACTTGTGTTAGTGCTGAAGCTAGTTTGTATATGTATGTGTTGAATAGAGCTGGAGATAATGGCGACCCTTGTGGAGTTCCATTAGTTAGGGGTAGGATATTAGAGGAGAAGCCTTTGTTCCGAACCATTATTTTGCGTTGCGTGAGGAAGGAGTGGACTGTTTTTACGAAGTTGTAGCCTACATTCCATTCTGTCAGCTGTTGGATAACGACTTTTTTCCTGAGTCTGTCATATGCTTTCTCCAGATCTGCAGAAAGCAATATGCTGTGCTCTCTCCTTCCGATTGCAGTGGCCAGATTGTGCTCAGTTTCCTGGAGCAATGACAGTGTGCCTCTTCGAGGTCTGTAGCCGACAATTTCGTCTGGGAGCCTTTGCTCTAGGAGCCAATTTAGTCTATTGCTGAGGATTTTTTCAAGGATTTTGGAGGAAGTGGGTAGGAGTGAAATTGGTCTAATTTTAGTTATAGGAAGGATTTGGTTGGGGACTTTAGGGATGGGACGGATCTCTGCTAGTTTCCATGCCTGTGGAAATGTGCCCGAGCTCAATACCATGTTGTAGAGCCTAGTTAGCCTCCTTAGATAGAGTGATGGGGCTTTATTCATCATTTGATAGGTTATCTTGTCTAGGCCCGGTGTCGAACCTTTGTAGGAGTCCAATTCATCTTGGACCTCTTGTAAGGTTATCTGCTTATCGAAGGGAGAGGGGGGTAGATTTCGGAGAGCCTGCAGCTCTATTTCTAGATCACTACCATCTTCATCGTGTAGGCTTGGAGCTGAGTCTGCATAGCTTGATATCTGTTTTCCTATCATGTTTGCAATCTCGTAAGGATCGACGACTGTTCTATTTTGATGTTCGAGGGCGGAGATCATGGTGCGCTTTCTATTCCCAAAAACCGCTCTTATGCAGCGCCAGTTTTCTTGTACTGAGTTATTAGGGTTGATTGTATCAAGAAAGTTTTCCCAAGATTTGCGTTTCTTTTCCCTAATCGCTCTACGCATTTGCGCATTGCTCCTGCGGTAAGCGATTGCATTCTCTATGGAGGGAGATCGTTTGAAGCGCTTCCATGCTTGATTTTTGTGTCGAATCAGCTGCCGAATCTCGTTATCGAACCAAGCAGGGGTGTTTTTTCGAAGGCTTT
This sequence comes from Thereva unica, assembly GCA_949987705.1. Lineage (NCBI taxonomy): Eukaryota > Metazoa > Arthropoda > Insecta > Diptera > Therevidae > Thereva > Thereva unica. The sequence goes on along the minus strand of OX465281.1, from coordinate 54,289,383 downwards.
GCGTTGTGGGCATGCTTGCGTTGGCAGCATACCTGATGGATTTTGTTAAAATCGCTGCTTCCTCATTTATGTTGGGGCTTAGCCTTTTTTGTTGTAGATACTCCTCAACTCTTGATTGGAATTTCTTCCAATCAGCACATTGCTCTATGAACTGTGGGATATATTTGGAGCGTTCTGTGGGTTGGCTGATGTGCAGAATGATCGGGAAGTGGTCGGTTTGTTTTGGATGCTCAGTCGTTGTCCAGTTCAGTCGTGGGGCTATGTCTGGCGTCGCTAACGAGAGGTCTATTGTTGTAAAGGTATTTCTGGTGTTAAAAAGTGTTGGCGAACCGTCATTCAGCAGTACGTATTCAGTGTTGTCTAACCAGCTGCTTATATGGTTGCCTCGCCGTGTATTGTATTGCGATCCCCAGAGTTGGTGATGCGCATTAAAATCTCCAAGTATTATCGCTGGTCTTTTTAGTGGTGCAGTTAGCTTGTCAAGTTCTTCGGTTATGTTGTCCAAGTCTTGTTCGACATATATGGAGGCAATGTCCGTTGTTGTTCCAGCGTGCACTCTGAGTGCCAACATTGGTGTGTTCTGGTTTGCTACGGGGAGCGTTTCTACTGCTAGGCCTGTTTTCACCATGATGGCAGCTCCACTGACTCTTGTTGAGTGCGTATTGTGGGCATATAAGTCATACTGTCGGTACTTACGAGGTACGTTTGTGTGTGGTAGGTGTGCTTCTTGGAGTGCTATAATGTCCGGGTTGTGGCGTGCTATTAGTATGTCCAGTGAAGCGGAGTTTGCGTAGAGTCCTGATATGTTCCACTGTACTATTGTGAGTTGTTTGCTGTGGTTGCTTGTAGTTCTATGTTGCGTTTGATTATTTCTAGTTGTCATATTGTATTATTGGTTATTGTTGCGAAATGTTGTGGCATTCGTGGATGGCATTTTCATGTGTGAGTCTGTGTCGGTATCGGAGTCGAAAGTGGTTTTCCTGTTGGGGGTGTTTATTGTTGAATGTTCATTATTTACTGCTGCGATGGTGTTTTTGAGGGTGTTAGGTGAGAGGGATAATAGTGCGTTTAGTTGTACTTTGTCTGCAGGTTTGTTCATTGCTGTGAATTGTATTTGAGTTTTTTGTGTGTTAGGGTACGGTGACTTTATAGTCACAATTTTTTGTTATGCATTGCTTGTTATCTTTATTTTGTTGTCTGTGTAGTTTTTAGGTTGTTCTTCTGTCATTATTTTGTTAATTTTATGACTGGTGTTAGTGACTACATCAGTCCAAGATTGGTTGTTGTTTACATTTATTTTTTCAAAAGAGTTTTTGTTAGGTATTAAGCTACTGTTGTTTATTGTGTTTGGGGTTAGTATATTTTGTTCTACATCTTTTACCTGTGCACTGTTTTGCGGGTGTTCTGAATACCACAATTTTCTGGCTTCAAATCTGCTGATATGCTGGTTGACTTGAATCTTCACAATCTCCTTTTCTCTTTGAAATATCGGGCAGTTTCGATCCAGGGTGGAGTGGTTACCTTCTGTCTGGCAGCTGATGCAGTAGACTCTGGTACAAGTATGCTCTTCCCCTTCGGCTTTAACCTCGTTACAAGTGGGACATCTAGGTGTTTCGTTGCATCTGGTCTCGTGGTGTCTGAATTGGTAGCAGCGGCGACATCTTAGTGGTGCAGGGTACCATCTTTGTGTGATAATTTTTTCGTAGAGGATGAAGACATGTTTGGGCGGTTGATATGTGGAGAATGTAATTAGGAGCGTGCCGGTATTGACCTTTTGATTGTTTACCATCCTTGAATAATGCTTCACGCCTTTCACTGTAGGGTTGTCCGCCTTTATTCCTTCTAGAATATCTTCTTCACTGACATTCTTGAGGTTTGCCATTCTGATTGTAGCTTTCGACTCATTGAGCTTGTCAAAGAAGGTTGCTTGTGCCTCATAGTTCCCTATTTTTGTCAGGTTTTTGATTATTTTTTTTGCTTCAAGCTCGTTTGGCATTAACAGCAGGTACTTGCCTTCACGAAGGGCTCTGCAGCTTTTCACTTTTCCTGAGAATATTTGTAGTGTTTTTTGAACCAAGAATGGGTTCAAGTCTGTGATTTGTTTTTCTTTGTCCATTAATTCCACCGTAATGTACTTCGGATCTTGTCCTAGTGAGAAGAAGTTCTGCATTTCTGCTGGTGTCGGATCCCATAGTTCACTGTCATTGTTTTTTCGTTTTCTATGCTTCTTCCTTGGTTTGTCATTGAGAAGTGCAAATGGATTTTTGCTGGGCCCTGGCTCGGGCGCCATTTCTCTAATAGTCGCACTAATGCAACAGTTCCTGGTTAGGCTCTGGTCTTAATGTAATTTTGTTTTAATTAATTTATCAATTGTTGAGTCACAAAGGTTTCCCAAACCGTCCCGGAGAAAAGGAATTCCCCAAAAAAATTGATAAACAAAGCTGAGTACCGTAACTACTGTCGGATGCACAAGAAATTAAACGCTGTGAGAAATCACTAGAGCACTGGTAAGTTCACGAGCTAGCAAGTGACTGTGGAAAGAACTTGTCAGACTTGACTAAAAAGAACAAATTTGTCGATAGCTACTGAAAATTCCGGGATGAACCGTAATTTCCTGAAACTATAGGAAGTAGAAATTCCCCGTCAAAAAGTGCTAATCCAAGGTATGAAAAATTCATTATGGGCCGGTTTCATCGACCCGGATAATAATAAGACCGAATATATTCATTTCACCAACCTGGATATATCTCAGTCGGATATAAATACGACTGGGTTGCGTTGGTCGTAAAAATATCCGCTGGACGTAGCCTCATTTAGTATGCTATGTTCGAAATTTCGAAAATTATGTTTGACGTTTAAAAACAGTTTCAATTTTTTTTTGAAAATTATGTTTGACGTTAAAAACAAACGTAACGTCATTTTTGAAAAGCAAGAGAAATAATTTCTTTACATACTTAGATAAGAAAAACTTGTGTGAGATTTTAACAATATAATATATTTCAATAACAAAACATGTATTCATTATTTATTTACTACAACAAATTAAATAAAAACAAAATAATTCAACTAAAACAAAATAAATCAAATTGGAATTCAATTCCAATAATAAAATAAAACGAATTCACAGCAAATTATAATAACTCATTTCGGAGCATTATCTATTAATTCCTCCAACACTTTCCTTTTTAGCTCGTATACCATTGTCTTAGCTCTTGTTTTTTCAATTTCTGCTTTTAATTTTTCTTTTTTTAATTCGGCAATTTCTAAAAGGATTGATGTCATCTGTTCGTTTTGTTTTTTGTTTTTTTTGGTTCTTCGACTTTGCTCTCTACGTAAGTGTGCTGATGGTCCTGATGGTTGGGGCCGCTTTGAGCTGGATTCTGCAATAAGCTCATTGTTTTCTTCAGCCAGCTATTTAGCAAAAACAATGCAGAATTCATAAGGATCTATTCGTAATATATAAAATTTAATTTACTCACTACATCATCACCCATAGTTTCCTCTAATAAATCTGGGATTTCTGGGGATAGTATCTGAAATCAAAATGACAAAAGATTGTATTATTATAAAAAATAAAGCGTATTATTATTTATTATACCTCATTTTCTTCAGGATAGAGCCCCCTGTCACAATCAAAAGAATTGCGAACTGTGGCAGTTTGCTCTTCCACAAGAGCCAATAGAGGATTATCTTCATTTATTGCAGGGGTTGTTCTTTTCCCTCCACCAGTTTTGCAATTTTCTCTTCTATTTTCAGATATTTGTTTTTTTAAATCTGACTTACAGTTTTTGTAAAAAATTTTTAGTTGTTCTGTTGACTTTTTTACTGCACTTATGCTATTAAATTGCTGGGTGATATCTTCCCAGACTTTTTTTTTGCTAGTAGAGAAACTTTGTCTGTTTGCTTGTTTTCTACGACATTTTTCTTTTTTAAAATTATGGATATTAATACTTCTTTTTTACTCGCGGTGATATGTTTGGATTGAAATTTTTTTACACTTTCCACATTTGACGCAACGAACTTTTCCACTTTTACAGAAAATAAAATCAAATGCCAACTTCCTTACCTGATATCGAAAAACAATTAACAGCTGACTCTATGTTCGAATCCTATGTCCGAAAATAACATAGACTTTCGAATATAGAGGCATCATTTATCCCGGTCGATGAAACACACCAAATATCCGACAGAATATCCAAGATATTTATTATCCGTGGATATATCCGTGCCCATGAAACCGGGCCTATGTCTGTAAAGGGTAACGAAAGAAGGTGGGTCACAGCCCATACAAAATTACCCCAAGCCCGGCGCAAAAGAAAAGTATCTCAGAATTTCGGCTATAATGAGTATTGAATTTCTGTATAGTTGTTATATCCCGCAACTACGGCTAAGGTGTTAATAATGCTAATAATTCTTTTATTCGGGCGAACTTATAACTAATATTACCCTGTATTTTTGTAACGCCATAACATATTTTCATGAATAAGGTAAGGTCGTCATTTTGGACCTTAAGAGCTTCCTGATACCGACTTTCAATGGATTCAGAACACATTTTCAAAATCCAGCCGTCATTTTAAATTTTCAAATTTTGACCACAGAATCGTCATCGGCCTAAAATCCCACGATTCCGATTTTCGATGGAATCGGAACCTAATTGCAAAAATTGTCCGCCATCACGATTTTTTTACAAAACTGTCAGATTGCATTGTCACGGGTGTTAGTCCATGGGTGTTTTTACTAAATGATTTTATATATTTTTATGAGCTTAAAGTCAAAATGGCTTCATCCCCACTCTTATGCTAAACTTACAGTGAAGGGAATGGAGTTTAATTTCATATCTCGCAAACTATGCATTTTACGACAAAAATGTATGTACATATATAATCTTTTTTGCAGATAAATAAGGGATTTAAATGTTTTATTCAGAAAGTCAATATTTTTTGTAAAGTCAATATGTTCGGAGTTTTAGTGATAATATCATCGACATGAAAAAATCCTTCGTAAGACTTATAGAACACACAATTATCTATAATTTAGGTTATTAATATTTTTTACTTAGGGCTAAGATTGCACGAGTTATAGTGCTTTTTGTTATAGCGAGTTATAGTATTTTTGCCAATATCTTTTTAATTGTTGTTATTTTCAGTGCCACATGTGTGCTGGATATTGTTTCCTTATTTTAGCTATGTATATACTACCGTTTCGCGAAAAGGAGATCCGACTTGAAGAACGACTTTGTAAAATTTTATAATTTTATATTTTTATTTTTTATAATTTTAGGAAAAGAAACGCGATTATCGATTGAAAAACAAAATCAAACAAAATTCAAAGTCAAATCGAAAATGTTACTATGTTTTCAATTTTTAAATTTAAAGCTAAGTGACTTTAGATTAAGGTTATCACGCTGCGCCAGGAGCCTTTTACGTGAGTATGATTTAACTATTTATATAAAATTGTTTCTTTCCCTTTAAGAAAATTTCTTTCGCAGTCAACGATGATATACACAATTAAAAACACCTTTGTTTACCAGCGAAATTTAATCACATGAGAAATGCACAAAATCCCTGATAGATCCTCCAAATACACAAAGCTATGTAGCAGCTTTATTGCAAAGCAATTACAAAACTAGGATCCCCTCTGGCCGTTTGGGTCCTTTGTGCACCCTTTATCATACCGATTAAACCAAATACATTTTTCTTTGCCAAAAGGATTTCGCGGGTGTGAAATTTTCACGCGTTACAGTCACATCCATAAATTTCCATCTCGAAAATATGCTATACTCTGCAACATTCAGTGTTTCCGGCGTAATTGTATTTTCAATATTAACAATTGCCGTGCAGTCATTCATTACCTGCAAATAATACATTCATACTCCGTGCCTCGTTGCCAAATTAAGAATTTCCATTCAGTCAGCATTTTTTGTTGCTTTGCGAATATAAAGGGTTGGAATTGAAGCGAATTCCATTTCGAGGGCTTCCTGCTATGAGCATAAATATAAAGGGTGTGTATATGAAATGTTCGCTTCCATGATGATGAAACCGCAGAGTTGGTTCGTTACGATATTCATCTAGAACTTTGAGTAGCGAAAACTTTGTTTTAGTGCTTGACCCATTTTTTTGACCTGAAGCTTACTTCAATATAAGTTACAGTATCTAACTACTAGATTAGATTTGGTATTACCGCAGCGTCTTTTGTGGGTAGCAGGCGGACAGCTTTTGAGTATTATCAGCTCCCAAGTTTATAATTTAACCCATGAAGCTTTTTAATTGGCGGAGTATCATACGATAGATATTTCGTAAGCATAGTCCTTCATCATCCCTGCACTGCAATGCATACTCATTTAACGCATTGGAACGATGGGTTGTTGTTATTAACTTCCCAGTATAGGAAGTTATTGTAATCGGTCCGAGAATCGAAATCGAAAATTTCGACGTATTTTCATCTTTTAAGGTCCCAGGAGCATTTTAAGCAAAAAATTGGGAGGAAGTATGTGTGTGTGTGCGTATGTATGTGGTCATTTTTTCCTGCACGATATCGCGCGAACCAAAAAGATATCGGTGTCGTTCGAAGCGTATTAACCGAAATATGATCTGAAAAGATTTTTATAAAATTCGGTCGAGCCGTTTTTGTTTTGTTTATGTGGCGTAAGTGATTTTTGTACCTGCACGATATAGCCCGAACCACGAAGGATATTGACTTATTTGAGGTGCCGTTTGAAGCGTATTAGCGTCAATATAATCTGAAAAGATTTTTATAATATTCGGTCGACCGGTTTTATGGTTTAAATGACATAAGTGATTTTTTTACCTGCACGATATCGCGCGAACTATAAAAGATATCGACTTAGTTGATGTGCCGTTCGAAGAGTATTAACCAAAATATGTTCTGAAAAGATTTTCATGCGAAACCGTTTTTTTTTTTTTTAAACGACGTTTATGATTTTTGTACCTGCACGATACCGCGCGAACTAAAAACTATATCGACTTCATTGAGGTGCCGAAAAAAGAATATTAACGAAGAAATGTTCTGAAAAAAAAAAAAAATTCATAATATTCGGTCGGGCCTTTTTTGTTTAAATAGAAAAACTTCGGCTAATCGTCAGAAAGACCTTAAATTGACAAGTTTTGCTAATATCTAATAAACTCGATGGAATGAGACCCGTTCAGCCGTATTTTTGACGGGGGTAATACCGTCAGTCAGCGTGATAAACATTTCGCGCGCTCAATGCATTTGAGCGTTGCATAGGCTTCTTGAAAATTAACTGACAATCTTTACACCCATAAACAATCAGCTGACGATGATTTTTTGTTTTTTTTAATATTCAAATTATCTTGTTACTTTGAATTCATATTACGCTTAAGTCGGAAACTTGAACAAAAAATTTTTGAATAAAAATCAGTCAACATTGGTGGTACATCGCATTCTCCTTTTATTAAATCATTCGTTGTAGGTTCATTCGGTAGCGGATTATGTTGGATGCTCCGGATTGTTGAACGTAGAATTTGGGCATCTCTATCTAAAATATCTTGTTGTTTTAGCATGTCTAAATCATTTTTTAATAAGTTTCCGCGATATGGTTTAACAATTTTTTGATGATCAATAGTAATAATATTAATTTTTTTAGGGAACTTTTCAAGTAATCTATTTTCTAAATTGTATGGTTCCACGTTCCTTGAATCTGTTGTGTTTTTTTTCGCAAATTCCACAAACAATGATTTTAAGAATGATACATAAACACATCGGTTTTTGTTAATCACATGAGTAGATATATAAGAACAGACTGCATCAAACGTTTTTCTGTGAAGGGATCGTGATACATGCTATCATCGCAGCAGATTTTTTTCCAATGACTTTTTCATGCTGCCTCCTTTAGCTCCACCGTTAGTGTAACAACTGACGCTCACTTTACCAATTTTTGACCATTAAACAACTGTTTGAAATAAAATTCATTTGGTATAAAATTCCTAAAAAAATTGCAACGCTACCTCCCGGACTATAAGGGGCCTAACCAAGTTTGGATGCTATTGAAAAAAAAAAAAAAAAAAACTGCACGTGCTGACACATATGTATGTACTTGATGAAATTTGCTCCGTCTCAAAAGGAATTACACTTTGACTAGTACAAATTTTATTGACTCTGATGGTTGCGGCAAATGTAGTGCCGCGAAATATCCCTGAGATTGAGCCCACGCAACCGAATTCCCTTTACAAGTAAAGCTTTGTTATTGACTTCTGTGACATTTGTGGAACTTCACCGTCGCGTCGCCTGGTCCCGAACTTACATAAAGGTACTTCAGTGAATCCAGTTTAGAATCCATACAATTAAGAAATTGCTGTAAAGCCACTGTCAGGAAAGTCAAAACCTTATTTGACAACAAATTGAGAACTAAACTTCTTAATGACACCTCTGGTAGAAAAAACTTCTGGTCTTGGTAATTTCCATCAACTTCAAACTTCTGGTCTTTGTAATTTCCATCAAGAAGAATTTCACTACAATCACAACTCCTTCCTTTATCCACAATGACAAGGTGATAACAGACAGCAAATCTAAGGCCGATTTATTAGAATCTCTGTTGGCTTAAAATTCTTCCTTACCCGAAACTGATATGTTACGACCTGTTTGCGAGCCCAACGCTCATTCAATGGACAGGGTATTTTTCAGGACTCGCGAAATGTACAGGAGCTCTATGCCAACTCAAATCTACTGGACCCGATAATACCTATACCCCGTCTCAAAACCTCACCTTTGGCTAAAATCTGCACAAACTTTTTGCCCTATCATACTTCTCCGGAGTTTATCCAGATGCTTGGAAACTTGCCCATATTCAGCCCATACCGAAAAAAGGTAACTCCAACCTTCCCTCCAACTACCGGCCAATAGCAATTCTCTCCAAAACCATGGAGAAGATAATCAACAAAAAACTTATGGGATATCTAGAATCTAACCCACTCATAAACGACGACAGTACCGTTTCCGACAAAAAAGATCCACTGGCGATCTTTTAGTTTGTCTTACAGAATACCTCAGCCGAAGTCTTCATGGATCTGGTGTCTATAGTTTGGTTGCTCTGGATATCTCCAAGGCTTTCGATAGAATTTGGCACTCAGCCCTGTTAGCTAAACTTAACGCTATTGGAGTCGACTTACTTCTAAGAAGTGGACCGAGAGTTTCTTTTTTCGGCCAATTCAGGTAGTATTGAAGCACGTCAAATTCACTTCCCACTGGATCTCTACGGGGATCCACAGGGGTCAATTTTATCACCGGCCCTATATCTAATTTTTATAACTGACCTACTTTCAACCCCTTCCAACCCACTTCTCAGCTCCATTTGCGACGGCACCCTGCATTACTCTTACGGCTTCGATACAAGACAGACACGTGACAGATCCTGTCTTGATGACCGTTAACTAATGTCTAACTCTATTAATAATGACATTAAACTTATTCTAGAGGGGGAATCGGGTCGAATTCAACCCCACGATAACCAAGTACAGTCTCACTTAAAAAAAAAAACAGTTCAACACCTCTCCATCCGTGACCGTGGAAGAAGTTGAACTAATTGCTGACCCCTCCCTACACATCTTAGGCGTGACATTAAGCAAAGACCTGCGATGGAACGACTACATATTTCAAATCGCCAAACAAGCACCCCAGAGCTGGGGGTTCTTAAGAGGTACAAGTTCCTCCTCCAGCCGATACATTACATTCAAAATGCATTTATTTGAAGTGTGACCAAAATTACCTATATGGGCATTGTAAAACCACGCGTTTCTCCTTACCTTCTTTTCAAAAAAAGCCTTGTTAATGAATTCTGAATCGATTGCTTAAAGAGCTTTAGGATACACTATATTAAATATTTTTCCATTTGTATCTAGAATGGCAAGATTTTCCGATTTTCCAACTCTTGAACAACCTACATACAGCTAGCCGGGAAATGACATTTATTTGGCAAAATTCTTCCGCGATAGTGGCTCCACAATTTGGAATTTATAAGTTTTGATCATAAATTCGTAATTTGCTACCTTAAAAACCCATATACCGATTTTCGTTGGAATCGGAACACAATTTGCAAATTCTTCGGCAATTTTGAATTTATAAATTTTGACCACAAATTCGTTATTTGCGACCTTAAAAACCCTTGATAAACACTTTTATTGGAATCGGAATAAAATTGGCAAATTCACCCATATTTCTGCGGCAATTTTGAATTTGGGTCATATTTCAGCGGCCATTTTGAATTTAGAAAATCTGGCTTCGAGGTGCAACATAGGAGACCTCCACGAACCTTCATGCGAAATTCAAAGCTCTGCGATGATTTTCAAAGAAGCTCTCCATGAAAGCGCCATCTAGGAGTGGCTTTAGAAAGTAATAAAATAGCCTATGTTCTAAGTGGAACGTTGAAAAAACAGACATTCCACACGCCGCACAGTGGGCTAGAGTCTAAAAAAAGTGGACAAAAATCCAAAAAAAAATTTTTTTTAAATGCCCTTTTCTAGGAATTATTTTATAGAGGGGGACCCCTGGACTTTTTTCCGAAAAATGGGGCGGGTAGCTTTAAAGCCTGCGGATCTGAGGGATTCCGAAGTTAGATACTTTGGACATATCTGCATTTGGGTGTCTTCACCGCGAAAAACACTTCCTACGTTAAATCCCAATAACTTTATATCTGAGTGTGTAATATTAATTAAGTTTAATGGACAGTGATCCTGAAGGTATGTAGACAATTTTTATGTGTATTTTATAATAATACATGCTAATGTAAGAGAATGATCAATAACCACGAAAAAAAAAATTTTTTTTTAAATAATTAACCTTAAATTGTAAAAATAGTTTATTGCCCACTACCGCCCGGCATAGTTTTAACGCGATTTTGTAGGAAATTCTTTATACAATGAGAATTAGAAAGATTTGGGTGCCAAAACTTGCCAATTCATATTTTGTACGGCGTGAATCGCTACCGTGGGTGCTTTCGTGAAAAAACGTTAAAACTCGTACGTAGTGTTACCATGTGAAATCGGGAAAATGTATGAAAATTTAATTTATTACATTTAATTAACGCTTGGTGAAATGTCTGAAGAGCCCAGGAGGCGCGTAACAAAGATTTTAAAAAACATCGTGAGCATTTTGCTAGAAAAACTTCTAGACAAGGAAATATGGAAGATGTATTCAATCGTCTTCTCGTCAAATCCGACCCTTATATTTCGAGCATGTGCCGGAAATACCCTAAATGTAATAACAGTTTATCTGGCGAAGCTTTGAGGTTGCTTCATACATCCGACACAGAGACTGGCAGGGACTTAAATAAAGCAATCGTACCATCTGAGTCCGCTAGTAGCAACGAAGGCTCCGATTAAGAAATTATATTTAATGTATACGTAAAGTTTATAAATGTATTTGTGATTATTTTAAAGTAATTAATTTTAATTAAAAATAAAAACAAAAAAAATTAAAAATAAACCATTTGCTTTTTACAATTCTTTTGTTCTCACAATATGCGAGTCTTTGTAAAATCCGTCCACCATATTAGATCCGCCATTTTGTTTTTGATAGTTTTAATAACGGATTTGTGATCAGCGATGTGAAACATCCATGTAGCCAAAATTTCGAATGTATAAGACAACGCATTATATTTTTGTCCACTTTTTTCCTAATCTAGCCCACTGTGTGCCGAGTCAAATATAAGGATTTTGTTGTTGTTGTAGCTCTTTTAACTGTCACACAATCCGACCAATTGACTTTTAAAGTATATGGAGAAAGAGCTTTGTCAAACACGCCACGCAATGTGGCAGTTTTTTTAACGAGTCAACCGCCAGTTTATCGTACTATTGAGTATAGTCCGTTCAAAACGCGGGGGGGGGGGGTGTTCCAAAACAACACCGTTAAGAAAATCGAACCCCAAACGTTTTTGGGGTCGCTGATCACGAAAATCGAGGTCCCGCGGTCCCAAAATTAGGGCGTCACCCATAAAAATGCAAAAAAAAACATTTTTAGGGGGTTTCCGCGATTATTTTAATAACAATGAAAACTAATGCAATGAAATGCACTTTTTTTAATATTTATTTGCAAAGGGGGTTGATTTATACTAAATTTAGGCGAGCCTAATGGTAAGGGGTACACCTAAAGGGTTAAAAGTACCCCTAAATTGGCGAAAAATGACAGAAATTGTAAAAAAATTTTTTTTCAATTTTTTGCTTCAAATTCGATTGTGGGCGTACTGTCAGGCAAAACTAAATTATTTTCAACTCTTAAGGGGTTAAAACTACCCCTACAATATAGTTTATTGAAAATTAGGGCGGGAGGGTGTTCCAAAATAACACCGTTAAGAAAATCGAACCCTAAAGGTTTTTGGGGTCGCTGATCACGAAAATCGAGGTCCCGCGGTCCTAAAATTAGGGCGTCACCCCTAAAAATGCAAAAAAAAAACATTTTTAGGGGGTTTTCGCGATTATTTCAGTAATAATGAAAACTAATGCGATGAAATGCACTTTTTTTAATATTTCTTTGCGAAGGTGGTTGATTTCTACTAAATTAATGCGAACTTTATGATAAGGGGTAGTCCTAAAGGGTTGAAACTACCCCTAAATTGGCGAAAAATGGCAGAAATTGTCAAATTTTTTTTACAATTTCTGTCATTTTTCGCCAATTTAGGGGTATTTTCGACAATTTAGGGGTACCCCTCACCATTAAGCTCGCCTAAATTTAGTATAAATGAACCCCCTTCGCAAATAAATATTAAAAAAAGTGCATTTCATCGCATTAGTTTTCGTAACTGAAATAATCGCGAAAACCCCCTAAAAAGGGGTGTTTTTGCATTTTTAGGGGTGACGCCCTAATTTTAGGACCGCGGGACCTCGGTTTTCGTGATCAGCGACCCCAAAAACCTTTAGGGTTCGATTTTCTTAATGGTGTTATTTTGGAACACCATAACCCGCGTTTTGAATGGACTAGTATGCTAATATCACATTTTATGGTCACGATGATAATTGCCCGTTTTCTTTTTTTAATACGCTTTTATTAGCTTCGCTTGAAACTATGTAATAAAATCTTGAAAGTTAAACTTGAGCCACTTCCCGGTTTCCGGATGAATTAGAATTTTCCGTACATGTTTAGTTTGGATGACAATGTAATCTGAACATCTTGTAAAAAAATCAAGATGGCGGTTCCAAAATGGCGGCGGTTTTTCGCGATTGTGCTCCGCGACCTCCTTACATGGGTATCAAATGAAAGGATATGACAAGTAGAAAACAATTAGCTGTGTCGTGGCATTCCAAATTCAAAATGGCGGCCAGCAATAAATTGTGGGAGACTTATAATAGACTAAAAAGTGAAAAATATAACCGATTAACTTAAAATTTTGCACACATTCGTAGTAGGCGTGATAACCCAGCGGGAAAAATAGGGAGCAGTCCCAATGGGAGGGAAGTTAGAGGGATCTCAATGGACTCCCAAGGGAGCATTATTGGAGTTATTTAAGAAATTGAATAGGCCAAGCTCAAAACCTAAAATTGTATTGATGCGATGACTCATTATTATACTGAAAACGTAAAATTACTGCAAAATTCTTATGGTACTTTAATGTTGACCTCTACTGTAAATATTTAAAAAAGCTCTATAATGCTCCATTTTGTCTCCAACTACATCGTTGTAGGAGTGCTCCTATGGGAGCTCAAATGGAGTGCTAGCCTAGGCGGACATCTAATGTTTTAATATATGGAGAGGGAGCGGTAAGGGAGCACTTCCATGCTTCCATGGGAGTGTTCCTCCATTGTTCTTAGAGCACTCTATTTCCCACTGGGAATTAATATGTATACATGATGATTTGAATAGTTGAGCTGAGGTTGAGTTGAAAATAAAGAAGCAGTACACGTTACAAAAACTCACAAACAAAACACAGAGATTCTGCTGTCAACTAAACTCAACTACCAAACTCACTTTTGTATGCTTAATTTCAACTCAACCCAGGTAGCAGGGCTGAGTCGAGCTCAGTCGACCCTAGCTAGCTCATCTCGACTTCCGTCTACATGTACTTGAGTTCAACTCATCATGAATACGTACTAAATGCAATCTGACAATTTTGTAAAAAAAAAACAAGAAGGCGGTTCCAAGATGGCCGCGATGGGACGCTCGCGAAAAGTTCTAGTGTTAATAAAATAAGAATATAAATGACGCCGATGTTTTTTTATATTTTATTAAGCAATAAAGCAATAAAAAATTAACATTCAAAATTATTTTTTACCTTTTGGTTTATTTTACAATAAAACTATTTTTTCCATAAAATTTATGAAAACTTCAGTAAAGCTCCCTTGAAAATGCTCCAAATAAGCTCCCTATGCATCGCTCCCAATTTTCACACTGGGAAAACTATATGCAATTCACTTTCCCATTGGCTTTTTTTGTCGTTTGTGTTGTTTATTGCGGCTTCTGCAGGTCGTGGCAATGCAAACTTCTGTTTAGAACTATGAGAAAAATGATACTTCAACAATAATGTGAATTTCAAAATTCAGCACAGCATTAGTGTATTTTTTGACATAATATTTTGTCAGTTCCACCTTGAGCACAGATAATGTTTAGGATATCTTTCGACTTCAGAAAATGTCCCGTTCTCTGTCTAAGTTACAACATCAGTTTATGTTCTATGCAAAACTTTGTGAATCCCTATAATTCTGTTGAGATAACTGCACTGCATTATGTAATTGGGGAGGTTTGCTGTCACTGTCTAAATTTGTCAAGATTAATGGAAATGCTTTGAGCAGTCTCGAAACAAATATTTTAATTTAAAACGAACTTTACAATTTTGTATGCATATGCAGTAATACGCGAAATACTACCTTTACTCTTGGGGAAAAAAAGTCAGATATTGTAAATGCAGTTTTAATTCAAACTTGACGATGAAGGTGTACTGCACTTTAATCAACGGAGATATGTATTTATTGTCTTTTAGATGCAAACAGACATTACAAACTTACTCCGAGTTTTCACGATACGTAAGATTGTGTAAAGTTCACAATAAGAATATGTACGAGAAAATCAGTTGAATATTTTTGCATGAAATTTAATAGAGAAAACTCGACACCCTCATTGCACATAGGTCAGAAACAAGCAATGACAAATGTTGAAGATCTTAAAAGCACTCGCTAAGTCCAGAGACGAAATCCGACTTAACAATTCTTGGAATTTATTTTGAAAATAAAAAAAATATATGCTCTAAGCTGAATGGCGCCCCCAACTACAGCTTCTCCGCTAACAAAGAAGATTTCTTTAAAATCCACTTAAAAGCCAAGAATTATTTTGCTTTATCTTTAGTTGACAAAGAATTCGTCGGATTTATCTGATGCCAGAAAAGAATAATTTTGATACCGTCACGTAAATCCCACTTAATCTTTATTTACGTGAAAGCTGTTGAAGGAATTATGGCCCCAAGAATAAGAGCCCACCGCCGAGTGCACCCACGGACGAGCATAACTTAGCCCTAACTACTATAATTCAATTTAACTTTAGTTAATATACAACATAATAACAAAACTCTGCGATCTTCCACATACTCCTGCAACATGGTGATGAATTTTTATGTACACAATAAGTTCGAAGAGGTAAGATTTCGCTTGAGGTCACGAAAGCCCTTTGTGTGCTGTAGGGATAAACTTATAAACTGGGTATTTATGATGCTCAGGGATTTTGCTCCTTGTCACGCACACTTCGAAGTGGTTCTGTATTAGCGTGAGTAACACCAGATCGACATCACGCTCCAACAATTAATTGTCGGTTTGTGTAATTGCCATCAAATAAATTCGAATAGAAACACGTGATTTAATAAATGAAGTGGTAAGTATGCTTAACTGGTGCTTTGATAGCTGTGGCAGCTTCATCCTGTTTGCAGCGTTTATCGCGATTATGGATAGTATTTTGGTGTCCTTGGAACTTTGGCTGCTGGTAAAGGTTTAAGTGAAGGAGTTTTGGATTAAGTATTTGAAGCTTGACGCGGCACTGAAATTAACTTTTCGAACCATTAAATAACGAGGAGGGAATGTGCTAAGGACTGTAACCAGTGGGCGGAATTGAGAGTTGTTTTGAATTATTTTGCCTGACTTCGCGGGGCTCCAGATTCCAGTGTCTCTATTCTTTGCCAGTTCTGTTCAATACCTTATACAAATTTAATTCGTACATCTCGTAGCCCATCATCCACCCACCAAGGTAGATAGGTTTCAGCGGCGATTTTCAGGGGGGGGGGGGAATGAGGGACATTCCCACCTCTCCCCCCACCTCCCACCCAGGGGATCTATGGATTATTTCAGTTCTAAAAAGATACATATGTATGTAGAGTGAAATTGAACTAGCAAATTTACTTCTATCCATATGAAATCGTAAATGTCTTTACTGTCTTTATTTTTAACAAAAAAAAAAAAAAATAGTGTGCAAGGGACCACGCTTTAGAAGTGTTAACTAGTCTATATTTCCAAATCAATCTTAATACAGGACGATAAGGTCAATATATTTTATTCCAATATATTTCATATACCTACTATATTTTTAAATTAAAAATCAGCAAATTGGTTATATCCTGAGCAAGCTTTTTCTCATTTTCATCATTTACTGGCATGTTATCTCCATTATCTTCTTTAGTAATTTGATTTATTTAATTCCTACTTCCATTGAAATCTAAAAAACACTATACCTAGGCTTATGGTAACTGAAGCAACTACCAAAGATTTTAGATTGGAAATTGTCCAAAAATCTCGTAAATACATCATCAATCGTTGTTCCATACCTCTTCGTGCTCTGATCTTTATCATTCGATATTTCCAAATCTAGTTCTAAATTTTTTTAGAACATAGTATATAATATGCAGTACATTGTATATAGTACGTAATACATACATAATTTATAATACATAGTAAATAATATAACATACTATCCCAGATATGTAAGTAAAATACAGGTGCCCAGTCGAATAGGCGAAAGCCGAAGCGTATTCCATGTTGCCTAAAGCGATTAATCCAAGCAAAATATTTAAATAATGCAGCCATGTAGCTGGCTGGAGCATGGCAACTCTCAGTCAGGCTCCAGCAACAGAGAGCAGCGATGGTGTGCAAAAGGATGAAAAGAATGCTAAGAGCGGCGCAACGTGATCTGTCGAGTAAGATGATGAAATTTTTTGAAGTGTTAGTACTCACAGTGACCATTAGAAATATTTTAATTTGCCTGGGCGGAAATGGTGCCCAAGTTTGGTATATGCGTCGGAACGCAAATTGACCTATCGAGTTAGAACCTGGAACTACTCTTTAAATGTAGTACTTGCGGAGTAGAAAAAAAAATATGTTGGTATGTCTGGTCAAATCTGGTGCAAACTACAACCAAATTAAAATTTGAACATTTTTATACTAGCAAAGACAGGTCTGCCGGATCTATGCTGGTTCCAATTGCCTGGCCGAGTCTATGAGAATTAATATACTAAATCATTGTGTAAGGTTGCGGTTCATTGCCTGGCAGACCTGCATGATCGCCAGAATCTGGGATTGAAAAAGGGGGTAGCGGGTTAAGAGGGGTCTGGCGGCCCCCACCGGTTCTGATACAACCGACCCGAAAATCTTAAATAGGGTCGAAAAAAAAAATTTTGAGATCTTTTGCGACCTCATGGACCCAAATGAAGACCCCATAATCGTGAAAAATCGTGAAAATCCCCTTATGTTGAAGGAAAAAGTCTAAGGATTTAAGGTTTAGATTCATTCTTATTTTGGCTGCTAAATAGCTTTAATAGCGACAACCTTCCTCTTTCAAATGAGCCTAATTGGGCTCCATTTGGTGGATTCTGGTGAGCGGGGCGATTTTTTAAATAAAAGTAGAATTAAATATTTTTACGGTTTTTCGACAATAAAAAAGTGTATTCGTTACAGTGCGTCCACACTATGAAAAATGAATCAAAGTAGGGGTTTTGAGGTCGCTAAATAATAAAAATACTATTTACAACATGTTAAACTTACAATTTAATTATAAACTTAATAAAACGTGGTAACTTACGTTAGTTTTAATCCTCATCACTATCTTCATTAATAACAGGCTCATCGCTTTGAACACAAAAGAGACTCGTTAGAATTTGCGCTGGACGGATAATTTTTGACAAATATCTCGCGTGTCCTAAGAAATAAATGATTGTGGCCACGTGTGCGCAACAACCGACAGTTTTAAGCCCATTCGCACAATCGCATACGTACAGTGACTCACAAAACTGTTCATAAAAACTGGTTATTACAGTTTTTCTATATTTATATTTAATGTAACGATATAATAAATAAATTTGTTAAACAATTTCAAATAAACATGCATTCTCTATAAAATTCAACATAATTTATGAGCAATTCAATACTTAAAAAATGTCCAATTTTGGTTTTTAAAATGCAAATTAAATGAACACTTTTGAGACTCTTTCGGTCAATAAAAAAATATAATATATTTTAATATTTCGTATGTCCTCCTTTTGCCTTTATTACAAGTTCCATTCTCCGGGGCATACTGGCAATTAAATTTTCCAAAATTTTGGCACTAATAGTGTTCCATTCTTCTTGTAATGCTTCCCATAACTGATTTTCGTCTTTTGGTTGTTTCTTCCTGACAATTAAGCGTTTTTTCACCATATTCCGAAGATTTTCAATAGGATTCAGGTCGGGAGATTGTGCTGGCCAGTCCATAACTCTGATTCCAGATTCTTGCAGCCATTTTTTAGTGGTATTGGCCGTATGTTTGGGTTCATTGTCATGCATAAACAATGTGTCCCCTGGTTCGTAGCCAAATTTTTTGAGGCTATGTCTATATAATCACTAGCTTTCATTATACCAACAATTTTACGAAGGTAACCTAATTTGTTTCCTTGAAAGCAACCCCATGCCATTAAAGATCCCCCACCAAACTTCAATGTTTGTTGAAGATTGCGCGTGGTTATCCCATGCTTTGGGTCATACCACGACCAAACACGGCCATCTTTTCCCAAACGATTTATTTTTGTTTCATCAGACCACGTCACTAACTTCCATTGGTCCTCTGTCCAATCTTTATGATCCTTGGCAAATTGTAAGCGCTTCTTCATAGCCGTATTGCTTAACAATGGCTTTTTAATTTTCGTTTTCGCTTTCATACCTGCTTTCTTTAAGCACCTTCGAATGGTTTCGCATGGTTCATTTGCAAGGACTGGGCGATTGTTTTTTGTACTTCTACAGCATTATCCACTGTCCCTGACACGATTAGTCGTCTCACAATGTTCTTCGTTCGAGAACTGAGAAGTTGTGGACGACCTCCTTTATTAGGCTCGGACATAATCTGGAACTCTTTTCGAATTTTTGAAATAAGCCCCATAGAAACTTCGTGCTTTCGTGCGATTTCTCTCACTGAGACGCCCTTTTCAATTTCTGGAATCTGGAATCAGAGTTATGGACTGGCCAGCACAATCTCCCGACCTGAATCCTATTGAAAATCTTTGGAATATAGTGAAAAAACGCTTAATTGTCAGGAAGAAACAACCAAAAGACGAAAATCAGTTATGGGAAGCATTACAAGAAGAATGGAATACTATTAGTGCCAAAATTTTGGAAAATTTAATTGCCAGTATGCCCCGGAGAATGGAACTTGTAATAAAGGCGAAAGGAGGACATACGAAATATTAAAATATATTATATTTTTTTATTGACCGAAAGAGTCTCAAAAGTGTTCATTTAATTTGCATTTTAAAAACCAAAATTGGACATTATTTAAGTATTGAATTGCTCATAAATTATGTTGAATTTTATAGAGAATGCATGTTTATTTGAAATTGTTTAACAAATTTATTTATTATATCGTTACATTAAATATAAATATAGAAAAACTGTAATAACCAGTTTTTATGAACAGTTTTGTGAGTCACTGTATTCTTCGATACCACCCCTGCCAATAGTATTAGGAACGTATGATATTTGTCGTAACATTTGTATACTTTTCGACTTATATGCCTTGATTTAACTTCACATTTCAAAATTCTTTTATCCTCCAACAAGTAGTGAATATTAAGAACCCCGTCTTCAGTATAAACTTCTGATAAATAGGAAACAGTCTGCGATAACTGGTAAGACCCTGTAAAAAGTATCTTTAAATCTTTTTCTGTCAGCTCTGGAAAATCAACGACATCGTTGGACGTCAAAGGTTTAAAGGTTTTTTCTATTCCAGTTTTCCTCTTCTACCACTTTTGCTAATTCATTATTAACGTGGGTCAGAATTTCTCAAACGGATCACCTGAAATTGATGAAAATTCATTTTCTCTTGAAATTGACTTTTTTCGATAGTGTTTATCATTCCTAAGGTAAATACAAACTGAATTCGTTCAAAAATTTTTTTTGTTAATTTTATTAACAACTAAAGATTTGCATCATTTTTTTTTTTTAATTAATTTCGGGTGATCCAATTTTTCGATTTTTATCTTTCTTGCGGCAATTGAATCGTCATTTAACATAGATTTATCATGATTTTTTCCGATCCGAAAACTTGCATTTTTATATAATATTTTCATATTTGTTTATAACAAATTGGTAAACAAATGTGTTCTCCACCATATTTTGACTAGAAAAAAAACCACATATACTTCCTTCAATTCTCTTTAATATTCCGTTGAGAAAAAAAATGGATCGCATTTTGAAAAAGGGTTATTCGAGGGTAATCATAGTCGCGCGAGGTGCCAAAGATACGGCGTTCTTTCGCGCGTATGTATTTATTCATCACCGCGTACATGTTTCTCGCTATGTTAAAAGGATTTCTTGAGAAATTCTTGAGAAATTTCTTGAAAATTGAAATTCTTGAGAAATTTCTTGAGAAATCCTTCTAACATAGCAGAAACATGTACGCGGTGATGAATAAATACATACGCGCGAAAGAACGCCGTATCTTTGGCACCTCGCGCGACTATGATTACCCTCGAATAACCCTTTTTCAAAATGCGATCCATTTTTTTTCTCAACGGAATATTAAAGAGAATTGAAGGAAGTATATGTGGTTTTTTTTTCTAGTCAAAATATGGTGGAGAACACATTTGTTTACCAATTTGTTATAAACAAATATGAAAATATTATATAAAAATGCAAGTTTTCGGATCGGAAAAAATCATGATAAATCTATGTTAAATGACGATTCAATTGCCGCAAGAAAGATAAAAATCGAAAAATTGGATCACCCGAAATTAATTAAAAAAAAAAAAATGATGCAAATCTTTAGTTGTTAATAAAATTAACAAAAAAAATTTTTGAACGAATTCAGTTTGGATTTACCTTAGGAATGATAAACACTATCGAAAAAAGTCAATTTCAAGAGAAAATGAATTTTCATCAATTTCAGGTGATCCGTTTGAGAAATTCTGACCCACGTCTCTTCTTCGTAACATTTCCTCAGTAATCTCATCTTGTAGTTCGGTATCAGAGTTGAGTCTCTTTCCAAACTCATTAACCAGAAATTCGCTACTTTACAATAGAGTTCTGCTGTTTTTAGAAACTTATTATCAAGTCGCTCATGCAAGAATTTGAATTTACTCCCAATGATACCATGAAAAGCTTCTATTACCCATCTAAGCTTTGTCACAAATCGACTTTCATTTGCCTCTTGTATCGTCAGTTGTTTTCTTTGCCCCTTTAACGCAGGCATCAGCACGACAAATCCCTCACGCTCTAACAAAGTTTTGACATCTCTGAATCCTCTGTCAAGAATAAAAACGTCACCTTTTCTAAGAAGTGATCTTAAACCATTTGAATCTTCAAGAATTTTTTCCATGATTTTTGCATCATTCATCGTTGCTTCATAAGGCCCAAAAACATCTACCACAAATCCATCTGTAGTGCAAACTGTAAATGGTTTACAGAGGTGACATTTCTTTTGTCCAGAAAAAGATTTTCGTTGATAATTGAAGAGCGATATTCCAAAACGTACTAAGTCAATTTTTGTTTAATTTTAATATTGTATTGCTTTCCAATCTATGACGTAGTAGTTATGCATTCACATAAACATTTATCACAAATCATACTCATTCCGATGTATAATGGGTCATACAAATGAATTTTCCATCAATTTCAATAGCTAGTATTCATATTGAATTTTTTAATGTTTTTTTTATATTAAAAATAAAGATTTGAAAAATACTATTCTTTCTTTTGCTGGGCTGAACTTTCTGAGAACTGAAAACATTTACCATAGTATCATAATTTTACTATGAAATTTTATTTCAAAATGTACTAAGTAATTGACTTAGTACATTATGAAAATGTACCACCATAAATAAAACCATTTTTTTCATATAAAATGTAGCAAATTTATTTATATTTTTATAAATAATAGTTTCTTTTATCGGTTTTTTGAGAAAGAAAATAATATTACAGCCCTTTAGGCGAGAGTGAAAGTGATATTCAGTTTTTTTTTATTTCCCACTAATTACATCATAAGAACTTAGCACGTTTTGGAATATCGCTCTTCAATTGTTATTGCTACTTTTTTCATGTCGTAGATATGACCCATCAGCTATCAAAATCAAACGATTCTCAAAACCGTGTAATTTTTTCACATACGGAGAAGTGTGGTTATCTATCAAATCTTTACGGGAACATGCATGTATTGATCCGATGTATTCAGATACATCTTGATCGTATTTGATATTAAACATTGACGCTATAGTACTGTTAGAATTTCCAGTTCTTAATCTGAAAAGAAATACGACAAGAGCTTGATTTGTAGTGCGTTTTTTAGTATTCCGCATTGAAACTAACATATCTTTCAATGTTTTGAAATCTTTAACGTCGTAGCCAGTCAATGACTTTATTCGCTCGTCGGATAAATCGTTATCTTCTACTCTGTCTAGAATACTATTATTACAAGAATTAGAAAGTATGTTTAAAAATTGTGCTAACTCTTCTGCGTCGATTGAACACGTATTCGAAAAGACCTGTAGTTTGGGAATTTCATCAGCGTAGAAGCGTTCACCGATGAGATGTTCAGAGCAACACCGATTGTTTTTGGGAATAAAAATTCTCGAATGAATAAAAGCCTGTATCCGAGCTATGAATGGTACGACCATTTTTTTTTCCATTTGGGACAAGGCAAACGCAACAAGATTTGTGGGACGCGATAACTCTATTCAATGGCATAACTATCAATTCGCGTTCTTTTTTTTCTCGGAAAACGAAAATTGGGTCATTAAACGAAGGCGATTGTGACAGCGACGACGAAGATCCTGTGTCTGATTGTGAATGCTGGATCGCCTGATGTGTCGATTGAGAATCATTACTTGATACTGACAAATTCGACAATTGTGATGACTGCTCTTCTACTTCTAGCAAAATATTTTCTGGTTCTTCTAGATGGACCTCGGGCGAAAGATTTACTGATTCTGCTTGATCGACTTCTGGCAGGGGATTTGCAGGTTCTACTGGAGCGACCTCTGCCGAAGGATTTGATGGATGGCTGCGGCTCGTTAATGGTTGATCAATACGTTTCATTAAATTATATGCTTTTGAACGACATCTGTGGCATAAAATGTTTCCTATACTCATATGTGGACCCATACTTTTAGAAAACGTGTGGGCTTCAGCATCTGACGAAATGATTTTTTGCTGTCCAGAATCGTGACGCAGCAAAGTCTTGCATGAAACGCACCTTTCATCGACTACAGATCTTCATTTCTTAGGTGGGATCTTATTTCCCGGTCAGAAAAAAATAAATATTTTTTTGTGAATGGAAATATTTATAAAACAGACAGACAAACAGATATTATTAAACGGAGCTGAATACAGAGAGAAAGATAGACCGCGTGAATTGGGGTTCGGCTTAGAACTGTCGATTGTTGCGCACACGTAGCCACAATCATTTATTTCTTAGGACACGCGAGATATTTGTCAAAAATTATCCGTCCAGCGCAAATTCTAACGAATGTCTTTTGTGTTCAAAGCGTTGAGCCTGATTAGCCCAATTAGGCTCATTTGTGTTTTAAAGTCGTCAATAAATATCCATATATCACACTTGTTCATAGCTTCTCCGCATCTCAACTCACCTGAGGACATTTAGGCAACAGAGCTATTCCTGAAGGTAAATCTAGGACAAAGGTATTCTGCGGTTGTTGCAAACTCTGATTTGGTCTTCTTATGGTCTAAATTCTAGCACACCCCAAGATGTTGCTATGACCGTAGGGTTGTCAAGTCCATGCTCCGGATTCCCTCAGTCCAACCTCTCTGTTCGAAGCCAGATGTTTAGTGAAAAGGTCGGTAGAGACCAGGTGCAATAGTACATTTAGAGCGTCCGACTGTTTCCACGACTGAACTGCCGCAGGTCTGTGTGTGAGACTGCCCCTCAGTTTGATATAACTCTGTGTTGCGTCCTTGGACACAGGGGAATCGGGGGAAACTGCAGGTGAGCTTGCTAGACAGAGAACCGAAGTGGAAAGGACACCCCGTTTAACCCAGATGGGAATGCCCTTAGCCACCTATAAACTAGCTGTGAGAAATATCAGCAACAATGTGCCTTCACTCTTCACACAATATGGCCGACTTTGGATGCGAAGTGTTCGAAATCTTTTGTTCAGTTGAGCAAAAATGAGATAATCCATGTAGTGAAGGTACTGACTGGTCACTGTCCCTTTGGCCCCATGCCGAAAGATTAGGACTTCCCCACAACGACTTATGTAGAAGTTGTGGTAGTGAATATGAGGAAGAAACTGTCTCTCATCTCCTCTGTATATGTCCGGCCCTCGAGGAAAAGAAGGACCTTCCTCGGCGTCCATGGGTCATAGAACTGGAGAACATACTTAGTGGGGTCCAGTCGACTTATTGTTACCGAACTCTTTTATGCATATATGTACTCTTCCAATCCTTAAGAGAACACTGTGGTATATTTTAATATTTAATATAAAGACAACAAAAATACACGCTTTTAAATACAGTGCAATAATTTAACTCAATTATCCATTAAATTCTGTTAAATAAATATTTTGTACTTAAGCAGCGGTAATCTAACTAAACTACTCCTGAAATGTGAAATAATGGCTTAAAAATTGCCTCTCATAGTAAAAATTTTCAAGCCAAATTATTTTATCTCCACAATAAATAAATATAATGATTTAAGCCGACAAATTCCACTGCAATCACATTTATATTTGTCAACCGACCAGCAACACTTTTGAAGTTTTAAATATTAACTACTCCTTAACTTTTCTGACAACACTCAACCACAACGAGAAGCTACAAATTTTCATTTAGCAACTTTCATCTCCAATTGCTCTAATATTCATACACATAAATATGATTATTGCATGGGAAAAATGATTTGAAATTTTAATATGCGCAAATTAAATTGCTCGGCAAACATTATCTTCCCTATACAATTTCGTGGATGGAATATAATTTGCAAAGAAGGAAACCATCAAGCACGTCCCATTTCTACGCGTAACAAACTTGCATTCAAATAGAAAAACCACCCCCTCACCCACCTGGCTATACGAGGATAAATGTTAAGCTCCGTGCTCATCCCGCAGTTGTTGTTTATAATGACCAGAATTGATAATCAGGAAAAATGAATTCCGGTAATCTGTTTGCAGGGTGGAAAAATCTAAGGAATTTCCCATCTTATTTTATTGATTTTTTGTCCATCCCACAGGACTCAAATTGCCCTTTTCTTTCTGGGTACTTTATTCATTGGTTCCATTTGTCAATGGGAGAACTTCTTAGACTTGATGGCGAAGTTTAATTACCTCATTTATTTGTTTGTTTTCTTTTCTGCTTTCCCTTTTTTCGTTATAGCTGCTCTCTTCAGTTGTCCAATCAAATGAGCCGAAGACGCAACTGCCCGTCCAAACGAAAATGAAAGACCCAATTTGCACTACCGTCACTTGTTTCATCAATTTCCAATCCTTAATCACCTCAAAATTCCCATTCCTCGTTAGTACCTTGTTGAGATGGGTATGTCCCTCAAGTAGACAGACATTTTCTTTTTTGGCATAACTTAATATTTTATTGGGGTAAACACGACTAAAAATGTAATTTACATTATACTTCAGCGAATACCTGACAGACTAATTCCGCTAACGAACTGAGGAGAAAAGAAAAGATCTTGGGCGGTTTATGAAATTTCCTGCTTAATGTTGCTTATTATGAAAGGTTCCCGATGGGTTCTCCTTACAAACGGTGACTAAATTAGAATTTACGACGCGATAGGATAGAGTGCTTAAGACAATTTTTTTGAGAGATGGGCGCTTAGCGGTTGCCCCTTGTTTCAAAGGAATTTTTCAAGTACTTGATCTTCCTTTCTCGTTGAGCTTGCTTTTAACTTACCTCTGTAAATATCCGTTGTTGCCTTAACAAAGTGTGCTCGGCTTGTAACCGATATATACTCTTACTTATGTCAATCCTCGTTCAGTTAATTGTGTTTAATTTCATCATGGAGAATCCATCTTGGTGCGACTATAGAGGAAAAACCAGAACAAGAAAAGGTCAACTTTTATGAAAAACTAACCAAGACAGCCCGCGGATTAGACAGCTTTAATGAAAAATTATGTGTATTATTGATCCCACGCTCGTAAAGTCCTCATTGCACCATGAGTCGAACTATAGAGCAACTAACAGATCATTACAAAAGCCATATTTTGAACCTGGTTCAGTTATAAGAATATCGAAACTTGAAGTGAACGTCTTCAGATGGCAGGCAGCCATACCAAATGGATCATTTTGTAGCTAATATACGACTATGGCTCGTTATAGCGTAATAAATATAAGTTAGGGAGGAACTGTTGACAATGATCAATGACCTAGCTGCTGCTGATTACAATGTTTTAAGTATAGATTTTTTCAAACTCCGTGACACAAAAAATTTGAACAGCTCTGCGCACCTCATTGCCAAATTTTATTTTATTTTTCTATTCTCCCCGCTTTTTAGTTAAAACAGCAACAAACGCAGAAAAAACTCAACAAAATAATTTGGGAAGGGATGCGCGCATGCCGAATGAATAAAATTAATTAATCTTTATATGTGTTGAGCAGAGCTTTTAAATACATGTAAATGTCAGTCAACAATCCGGCCGGGCCGAGTCAGCCACAAATGAGGTCATGGACCTTGCACAGGAAAGGCCCCTAAACAATAACAAATATTTTTCCTTTGTTTTTTGTAATATTAGGGGTCTCCTCGCGAACTTTAATTATGTAATGTGCTATCTCGATACGCATGCCCCGGCCATATTCGCACTAAGTGAAACTCAAGTCACTGACATTGATTCCGATCGATTTCAGGTGGCTGGGTACCTTAGTGCATAATTTTTCCGACCATAGGGGAGTCGCCATGTATATTAGGAATGACGTGGCGTTTCAAAAGGTGTACAATAGTACATCCTCCGAATTTAATCTTTTATGGATTAAAATTATGCTTCGTAGCCACGTCATATTCTTCTGTTTTCTATACAGAAGCCCTAATATCAGTAATGAAGCCTCAACGTTAGCCTTCGATGCTATCTCTGAACAAATCTCCGGATTTTTATCTTCCCACCCGGAGTGTGAAATCATTGTTGCGGGTGATTTCAACGTTCATAATGTCAATTGGCTAAATTACTCTAATGGCACCAGTGTTTCTGGCAAAGACGCCGAGATCTTTGCAGACCTAAATAATCTGCACCAAATAGTGAACTGTCCAACACGAGTTCCGGACGTTGAAGGTCATGGAGCCCATCTTCTTGACCTGTTTCTTACTTCTCATCCAACTCGATACTCCGTCGAAGTTAGCTCGCCCCTTGGTAACTCGGATCACAATCTAGTCAGCGCTAATTTCCCATATCCATCTTCTACTCCAACCAACGCAGTTCCTAAAAAAACTGTCTGGCACTATGGGAAAGCCAACTGGTTGGGACTTATACGCTTTTTTCAAGCTACAGACTGGAATTTGTGTTTCCGCAGTGCCAGTGCGAACTATGCCGCTTCCTGTATTACTAAAATAATACGGGCAGGAATGTGTTTGTTCATTCCTCATTCTACCATATCTATAAAGCCTCGGCCAAATAGATGGTTCAATGGGGAATGTAAGAACGCAAATCAAGCTAAGGAAGCCGCTTATAGAGCGTACAAACATTCCCCCAACGAGTCACTTCGGCATGAGTATATCAAGTCGAGAAACTCCTGTAATTTCATCATCAGGAAGGTCAAAGCATCATTTGACAACAAATTGAGAAGTAAGATCCTCAACACACACGTAGGCAGCAAAAGCTTCTGGTCCTTGGTAACTTCCATCAAGAAGAATTTTACCTCTTCCTCAACCCCTCTATTCATTAATGGAAAGGAGGTGATAACAGAAAGCAAATCCAAGGCCGATTTACTGGCATCTCTGTTCGCCTCAAATTCTTCGTTACCTCAAGCTGATACGTCACCACCGGTCCTCGATCGCAACGCCCATTCAATGGACGGAATTTTCTTCAGGACACGAGAGGTGTATAAATGTCTCAAAGAACTCGACGTCAATAAATCCACTGGCCCCGATAATATTCCCCCTATGGTACTCAAAAAGTGTGCCTCACCCTTGGCTAAACCCCTGCGCAAACTTTTTGCCTTGTCATATTTCTCCGGAGTTTATCCCAACTCTTGGAAACTAGCTCATGTTCAGCCCATTCCCAAAAAAGGTGAAGCCAGCGACCCTTTAAACTACCGCCCAATAGCATTAACTTCTGTTCTCTCCAAAGTTATGGAGACAATAATCAATCGAAGGTTGATGAAATATCTAGAATCTAACCTAATTATTCACGACAGGCAGTATGGCTTTAGACCAAAACGGTCTACTGGCGACCTTCTTGTGTGCGTGACCGAACACATCAACCAAAGCATCCATGGCTACGGTGAGTCTGGTCTGGTTGCTCTAGATATCTCCAAGGCCTTCGACAGAGTATGGCATCCCGCTCTGCTGTCCAAACTCCAAGCTATTGGTATTGACTCAGTTCTAAGGAACTGGATTGAGAGCTTTCTTTCTGGCCGTTCAATCAAGGTAGTATTGGATGGCGTCGAATCCAACCCTCATTCCATTTCGGCCGGCGTTCCCCAAGGGGCGATTCTCTCACCTACTCTCTTCCTTATATTCATTAATGATCTGCTCTCAATCGCCTCCAATCCACTTCATAGTTTTGCCGATGACGGTACTTTGCGTTACTCATACCCCTCCGAGAACACAGGACAAGCAAGTGCCAGACCTTGTCTCTTAGAACGTGAACTCATGTCCGAGTCTCTTAACTCGGACATTAAACTCATTCGTGATTGGGGCCGCAAGAATCGTGTTGAGTTCAACGAAACCAAGACCAAGTACTGTCTATTCTCCACTAAAACCTGCACCAACCTTCCCTCCATTTCAGTGGGCGAGGATAATATAACAGCTGATCCATACCTTAACATCCTCGGCGTGACTCTATCCAACGATTTGCGATGGAATAATCACATACACCAAGTCACCAAACTAGCGTACCAATGCCTCGGCTTCCTTAAGAGATGCAAGTTTCTCCTTCATCCAACTGCCTTGGCTACAATCTACAAGTCCTACATTCGGCCACGCCTTGAATACAACTCGTATATCTGGGCGGGCGCTCCTAAAACCACCTTGGCTTGGCTAGACAAGGTGCAAAACCGCGCCATCAAACTCATTGGCGATAGCACCCTTTGCATTGATCCTTTAAGCCACCGTAGGAATGTAGCAGCGCTCAGCAAGTTTTACCGCTATTATCATAGCGACTGCTCCACTGAAATCAAAAACCTCCTGCCTACACGGCAATCTTTCTCCCGCAACACAAGACTAGCCAACTCGGCTCACCCCTTCACCCTTCAGCCCTCCCCTTCACGCACATTACGTTTTAGCAGTTCGTTTATAAATAGAACAACTCGATTGTGGAACTCTCTTCCGCAGTCGGTGTTTCCGAGCTCATATAACATCTCAGAGTTCAAACGCAAGGTTCATCGACATCTACTCATGCACCCTCCAGACCCCTAACCTATCCTATCTCATTTTTCCTTCAGATCAAGCTTACTACTATACATTGAACCATGACTTGTAAGACATGACGGACTAGTAGTACAAAGGGTGACTCCTAGAGGCCCTTTTACATTATGATCTAATCGATAAAGTGTGGATAAAGTGTTTTGATGATGGTTTTGCTTTATCAGAGATAAAGAGTTAAAACATTATCAATCTGCAGTTTTTGGCTTTACACCTTCAGCATTTGGTTAAAGTGTCGGATTGAAAACTGCGATAGATTTAGTTAAAGTTTTCGGATTAATAGCAGCTAGAGTTGGAATTTTGGCTAATAATATTTAAAATTATAAAAAAAACAAAAGAACACGAAGAGATTAGGAAAAGATGTTTCAAACATGGCATTTAATGAATTAGGATTGGAAGACCCGAGGAGTTTTAGAAACTTCACGAGAATGCCTCAAAGTGTTTTTTTTTTTCAAATTACTGCAAAAAGTTGAGCTCCGAATATGTAGACAAAACACGGTTTTTCGTGAAAGCATACCTGCGAAAATACGGTTTGCTAAAGTGTAGACATAAACGCATAGAAATGGTTCTATTTACTTTATCCGCTATGTGTCACACTTTATCTCTGCACTTTATCGTTTCGATGATAATGAAAAGTATCTCGTATGTAGATTATCCGCACTTTATCCACACTTTAGGACAACACTTTATCGTTTCGATCATGATGTAAAGAGGCCTTAAGCTTCATCTTGCCACAAAAAAAAAAAAAAATCCAGTAATCAAAGTGATAAAAACACAAATTTCGTATTTTTTAGTAGAAATTACTACAAATTATGTGTAAAATATAATAACCTTAAGATAAAAAAAAATATATAAAAACGGGTGTTTTTCAGTCATAATTTGTAAATTTTTTAAATAATCATTGAAGTCCCAGAAAAATACACTTCGCTTCAGCAATACGCAGTCGCGACTGATGACATGGCAGCAAGTGGTTTGATAGGAGGAGTTAACTGAAGCTTTTGTCTGAGCTTTTAAACATTTTTAAGGGCTTAGCTGGGAAACATGCGCGGGATGTCACGACGCTTGAAAACAACTATACATACGTTTTCAAATGTCGTGACACTCCGCGCATCCTGGGGGTCAAAGCTCTTAAAAATGTTTTAAAGCTCGGAGAAAGCTCCATTTAACTCCTCCTATCAAATCACTTGCTAGCATTTAATCAGTCACGACTGCGTATTGCCAGAGAGTAGAGTTGAACCGGACTTACACAAGGCAGTTCATTTGTCCCGTACACGATAGTAAATTGTATTGAGGCCTCAAATTTTTTAAATGTCCCGGTTCAAAAATAATGTACTACTGGCATATGAGCGTGTATCGTGCGATTCTAAATTGTGAAGAAACTTTTGTTACTTCTTTTGCCGCAGTAAAATATCCAATTTAACTGGTGAGATTGTAAATACGAACTGGAGAGAAATTTCTTAAATTTTTGGAAGGAGTGAAATTTTATACTAAAGAAAGAATTCTTACATTTTTTGAGGTAGTGATATTTTCTACTCAAGAGATATTCGTTACATTTTTCGAGGGGTGTAAATTTTGTGCTGAAGAGACAATTCTTACATTTGTCGAGGGAGGGACGTTTTGTACTCGAGAGGCATTTCTTACTTCTTTTTAGGCGAGGTGCCATTGTAAAATAGAAATATACTTTCTGGAGGCATAACTTTCATACCTACTCTGGGTCAGTTTAATGCATAAGAGATTCATACCCTTGATTCTGAAGTCATGCCATTGTCGCAGCTTTTGGAACTGGAGTCTAGTATTTGGGGTGACTTTGATAAGCAGGTGTATGACTTAGTAAAAATCACAAATCAAACAACTGAAGCCGTAGATAAATACCTTGTAGAACCACTGGCACGATTCCAAGAACCTACATATCTTCTAAACGGAGTTGGGTGACTCCTGGTTTCTGTTCTTAATATCAAATAAAAGAGCACACATTTACCTAAACGAAGACGTGAAGTATGTTGCTTTAAGATAATAAGTCAAGCAGTTATTCAAGTTGTATTAAATTTAAAAAAAATACATTTTTTTCATAAACACTCTGTATCTCACACATCCAGGAATCACTTCTGAAAATATTAGCCAAAGAATTTATTGAACGTCGCGAATGAGTGCATTTGAGTACTTTAAATCTTTAAAATGAGGATGTTTCATGAATGGCGATTCGTACGGGAAAATGAATTGTAACCTTTTTTGTAGATAATCGCATAATCTACAAACTTTTCAAACCATTTTTTATGATAGGTCTTACCGGACATATTAGCCACAAACGTGGAGTGGCTGTTAGGGGAATCGTATCGAATCAATTGAAATGTTTCTGATTTCAAATAATATATATATAAAAAAAAAGACTGGGTGTCTGAATATGTAACAGTGAATACACAAGTTTATAAATCAAAATTAAAGAATTTTTATTCTCATTACACATATAAATTAAATATTTTTTATTTACAATGATGAGCCACGCCCCCAGGCGATCGAACAAAGCGATGAGTCATAAGGTAACGGAGAATTTGCTGAGAACTTTTTTGCGAACCGATTTATAAGACTTTGTCACGTCACAATCATCATAATCGGAGCTGTTCCTGAGGACTAAGAAGTAAAAACCTTCGTTTACTCGACTATGACGGATAATTCTCCATTACCGTATACTACCGTACCGTAGTACTTTTTAGTCTGGTTCGCAGTTGCGCGCCAAAGCCACTCCTACGGCTTTCAGTTTTATTTCTCCCAGAATATAGGAAAGACTCACCGTTTGGGTTGATATGTTCCCCGCATCAGGCCATTTTTTCCCGCAAGTCCCATGATCTTGATTTTATATATGTAGATTGATCTCGTTAAGCACTTCATCCAGCCGTCTATCAGCAAACGGTGTCTGACATTCCATGATTCGATTCGTGACCGGTTCCGAGGTATTGTTTGAAGATTCGTAGTAATTCGTTTTTATGGGAGCTAACCCTCAGCCCAACCGATTTAAAACTCTGTTTTGTGGCGCAGAGAGCTCGCATTCGCCCGTTGGCACGTTAGTACCCCAGGGGGCACCGGGTGGAGGTGAGATTAGGACTTGCTTACAGATCTGCTAGGTGTTTGTCTGCAGTGAATCTTCACGGGTTTTGATAGAACCCGAGTAAAATGAAATAATGGCCTTACAACGGGCGAGCACCAAACGTAATTGAAACATAGTCTTCGGCATATGAAGGGCATCAGAAGGCTGGTTGGAGGACAGTACGGCCGTACACTGAACACACAGACGGGTGTACGTTTGTATTTAATGCGATTTAAAAATAATAATTTTATATTCATCCTACACCCTGTAATGCAATTGGGTTCATCAGACGCATACACAAGCGGACAATCGTAATTTTCTCATTCACTTTATATTCAAGGTCGACACCCAGGAATTGGCGCAATTTTACTACTCAACAAAGAAATCATCTTGGGGGTAAGTGTAACCTTCGTTCCCCAACAAAAATCGATTATGCATCGATAATCTTGTAGGATAAATCGAAAGTGCCATTCATTGTACATAACGAAAATGTTCAAGCTCCATAAAGCAAATTCAACAATAAATTTGGTGCAGATTCTTTTCTGGCTTCGATTTCCCACGTTCACAGCTTAATTCTTGGCCATTTAAATCTTTTGGTCAAGTTTGTCCGTCACGAGGCCGTATGTGCTCCCATTAAAAATGGTTAAAAAATTTACAGCCGTCATATCCCCCTTAAAAAGCCGAGCGGCCGTGATCTGCCCGCCATAAGCCCATTTTTTATTTTAACTCGAGAAGTGACAAATCGAGTGTCATCACCTTCCGACGTCTTTGTTAGCCGTTTGCAACCCGCCCCCCCTTATTTATGATTACCCATTATAAATTTCGTCTACACAATTTAAAAAATATCAATTTTTCTATTCTACAAAAAAATATATTTTATCCATATTTCCGAACTCCATAATTTCCCTCGACTTTGTACCAGTGTTTGATTTCTCCACAACTCTTCTATATCAATTTCGATAGTTTTATAAGAACTTTTATATCACTATTAGTAGCCTAAATTGTACGGAAGTAAATCCTTTATTTATGAGTTACCATTAGTACTTCGATGAGCACGAGATTTGCCCATGCATCAACACCTTTTAAAAGCTGAAATTGCCCTAAAAGTTTTATATCTTTTGCATCATAAAACTGTCATCTTAATCGTAAACTTTACCGTATATATATTGGATTTTCTGATGTTGTTTACGATATAGTCAATAAAGGCCATTGCCAATATAGAAGAACCACTGGTGGCTGCTGGCCCTTGGTAAATTCACCGAAAACTTTTCAGTCTGATTAAGTTATAGCGGATTTTAGTTTATCTTAGAAACTTTTACGGCAGACAAGGGTCCAGCAGCTCGGCTACAGCTGACATCTCCTAAGAAAATAAAATGTGTGCAAATGGGATGTATTTCATTTACTTTAACCCTTGGAAGGCAACGAAATACTTTAATATGCTGGCAGCCGATTTCATTGATTAAATCGTAAACCAGAAAAAAACTCACTCACACACCCCGATTGATTTAGTAAATTGCTATTTCTATCACGTCTGAATAAAAAGCGTCTCTGATGAAAATAGAAATCGACTTTATTTTCTTGCATATCTTAAATAAAAACTTCTGAATCTGAAATTGATCATGTCGCTATTCTGTAAATTCAGAACACAGCATAATTTAGAGTTTCGTTTTGGTAGCGATTAGTAAGTACTATTAACATAGATTTCATGACGTTATCAATTTTAAGCATTAAATACGTTCTCTCCACAAAACACACCTATCAATAATCATTTAAATTAGGTCTATCTCGTTCATAGCCGGTGTTATTATTACAGTCCTCTTACTCCACTCCACTCACTCCTTACTCTTACGAAACTTTTCTATCGAGTTCTGTTGCAGACTGTTTTATTTAGTTTCAGACCAAATTTGGTCAGTTTATACGCCTCCGTGTGTTACATTGGCGCCCTCTTTGTTGATGTCCTTGAGGATTCTAATCCAAGATATATTTAGACATACTTTTTTTCTCCATTGAATAACAAAAATCCTAAACTCTTCAGATATGAGAAAACTGTTTCGCATCCTTACCTTAGAATTGATAGCACACATGACTTGAAGATACACAAGTAAAAACTAAACGGAATTTATCATTTGAAAATTATTCATATTCTTTAGCCTTTTAACGCTGTACCCAGCTACTATGAGGCATAGCCGGCGGATAATGTGGGTATGATGGGCAGCAGTACCATCCGAAATTTGAGAGTAACTGAACTTTTGATATGCAGAATGTCTCTGGTTTCGGCTCATATTAACCTGAAACTCACACCATAAAAGAAGACTTGCTATGCGTTTTTTTGGATACCTAGTCATCAGTCATCGTGCTAGAAACGATAGAGGTATTTTCCTTATCCTCTATTTCCACTCAAGAACTGCGTAACATCGTCACTTACTTCCTCACACTCACTCGTAACCCATCTACGTTTGGAATAAGTCTGAGGTCCACCGATTCCTAACAGACTTGTTTCATTGTTGTTCTCGACGCCTCGATGTCAGAGTCGCGAAATGGTTGTGAGTAGGTGGAATAAAAAATATCGCGGCTAGGTTGTGACAGTTACTTCCTTCTCTTCTCCCTACCTTCCGGCTAGAGCTGCTGTTCGACATTCACTCTGTACGAAAAAATAGATTGTCCACAGTACAAAGGGACTTTCCCTAAGCCTCTAGTCCAGGGTTGTCCAACCTTTTCGATGTTGGGGGCCACATTTTAGTAGTACAAAGTGCTTGGGGCCGCAGTTCAAATACTGATAATAAAACACACACTATATTTGCATATCTTTTACTTAGGCATGTATAATTATTTATAAAAATCAATATATAGAATATGTTTAAAAAATACTAATGCGACACTTGGCCTTGTACCTGCATCGACAATGTCTCGATATCTGGTGCAATGGATGTAGTAGAAATTCTCAATGTGTTCTCCAGATGTTCATTAGATATTCTGTTTCGAGTTTTACTTTTGGTGTAATTCATTCTTGAAAAGAGTTGTTCACATAAGTAAGTGCTGCCGAAAAGGGAAGCCATGAAGAGAGCGTGATCATGTAAGGTAGGATATTTGTCTCTTGGTAGGTAAGATTTGTAAAATTCAATCAATGTTACATGGTCGAATTTGTCCTTTAGTTGCATATCAGATTGCAACTCAATGCATTCCATTTGAAAATTTGACGGCAATTTATCTATTTCTACCGAAAATGGAGTTGTAAAAATACTAAAATAATGCTTATTCATTTGAAAATCCTGAAATCTTTGTTCAAAGTCCTTTATTAAATCGAGAAGTAAAATTGAGTATTTATGTCCATTCAAAGGATTATGTTCGGCCAAAGTATGGAAATGCGAAAAATTGTTTCGACTTATTTGTTCCTGCCATAATTTAAGTTTCATTTGGAACGCATTTACAGTTTGAAACAATGCACTGATGAGTTGATCTTTGCCTTGGAGACGGGTGTTTAGTTCATTCATGTGAGCGGTTATATCAACCAAAAACGCCAAATCAGCCAGCCAATTCATGTCATCAAGTTCTTGCACACCTTTACCTTTCGATTCCATAAACGTCTTGATTTCACTTCGTAAATCGTAAAATCGTTTTAGCATCTGTCCCCGACTGAGCCATCTGACTTCGGAAAAGTAAACGATATCACCATAGTCGACATCACAACATTTGAGAAACTCTTGAAATTGGCGATGATTCAAACCCCTTGACCTTATAAAATTTACAGTCTTGACGACAGTATGCATAACATGATCCATTTTAAAAGCTTTTCCGCACAAGTTTTCCTGGTGGATGATGCAGTGATACTTCATTAAACGGGTGTTTTTCATAGCAATAGCATCATTTTCTAACAATTTTACGAGTCCCTCTCTTTTACCTGTCATAGCTGGAGCACCGTCAGTAACAATGCCGGAAATATTGGAAAGCGACATAGAAAATCGGGATAACGTTTGTTTTGTTGCTTCATATATGTCTCTTGATGTTGTTGTGCCTTTTAACGGAACTAAAGCAACCATTTCTTCAATGATATCATATTCGTTATTAATGCCTCTGATGAAAATCGCCAACTGTGCCGTGTCACTACCATCTGTACTTTCATCCATTGCCAGGGAATAATATTTTAAACCGGGAATTTTTGTTTTCAATTGGTGTTC
Organism: Thereva unica; assembly: GCA_949987705.1. NCBI lineage: Eukaryota > Metazoa > Arthropoda > Insecta > Diptera > Therevidae > Thereva > Thereva unica. The sequence goes on along the minus strand of OX465281.1, from coordinate 54,252,132 downwards.
AATGTTGTTTCCAAGATCGGTAACTCTTCTGGCGACAGTTTGATGTGACAAACTGATTTTAGAAAATTCCGCTCTCTTATCTGGGCAAATTATTCCTGCCACGGTCTCCATACATTCCTTGATGAACTCGCCATCCGAAAACGGTTTTAACTTTTTAGCAATTAAACTGGACACTACATAACTAGCTTTCACTATCGCTCTCGGTTGATTTGAACCCTTTTGAAGTAACTTTTGTTGGGCTGAGAGACTTTTCTTCAAATCGTTAACTTTGTCTTTACGACACATCTCCCGATAGGAATCATATTTGCCTGCATGCTTTTGAACATAATGTCGTTTTACATTATATTCTTTAAAAACATTTATAGATTCACGGCAAATTAAACAAAACGCCGAATTGTTCTGTTCAATGAAAAAGTAATCTTCTGTCCTAAAAATTCGTTTTTCATCAATCAATTTTCGTTTCTTTTGTGAGGAGGTCATCCTACAGAAATGAAAAAAATTTCGACGATAATAGAAAATAATATACATATTTCTTGAGTAATAAACCGGATACGTTACAAAAATTTGAAGGAATAAATTAAAATATACCTACGTGTTTTAAACAAAAAACCAGAGTATGCAATAATAAACTAACAATAAATATAAAGTCCGTTCCCGCACCTTTAGAAAATTCAGAATCTGTAAGTTGCTTCGAGTTTCTTAAGGCTAAGAACATAGTGAAGCAGAGAGCAAAGCAGCGATGAAAGCGGAGAGCAAAGAGGCTGAAAGGATGATAGCAGAGAAATCAAAATTGTTTGAACGCGCCGCTTTGCTCCACTATGCGTGTGTTAACAGAAAACTCACTTATTTGATTTCGCTGCTTTGCTCTGCGCTTTCATCGCTGCTTTGCTTTCTGCTTCACTATGTTCTTAGCCTAACAGAATTCTGTTCTTGTACTTTTCCTGCAGGTACCATGACGTCATCCATAGCCAGCTTTGCTGCTGTTTACTTGTTATTTTGAAAATTAAAACCGTCAGTTATTGTTTAAAAAACTTTGTCAAGGCTGCAAAAAATATTTAACTTCCTGTTAATTGCAAAAAATTGTGTTTTCTTGTCGGATTTATTTCAAAATTAAAAACAAATAAACAAAAGTACTGCGTAAAGTTTACGCATTGAAAATTCATTTCGTTTTCATTTGCGTGTGGGCCGCATTGATACTTGCCGGGGGCCGCATGCGGCCCGCGGGCCGCGTGTTGGACAACCCTGCTCTAGTCTGTCACATAAAAAAAAAATTTGCCTTTACTTTACAGACTCGCAGAGCGACAATTGCCGCCGCGCTTAGTTTGTCTTCCCTCTAACATATTCTGGATCTTACTGACGTATGCCTTCTCTTGCCAATATCTCTATGGGAGTAATTCCCGTACATACCGTATCGTTGGATATGGTCCTCTATGCGCAGCACGCGCGAAGGACGCCTAAGATGGAACACAACCTCAGCCTCCACGAGGTTACACAAAGTTCTGTTTAAGGATTACTCCAATGGCATTGTCTCTCTTTAAAAGAAGCACAGCCTTTTGGTACGGCTCCAAAACCGACAAACGGCTGGGAGTATATGGCCCAAGCAGCAAAATATCCATTGCTATTGACACTATCCCCACTGTTTTTTAGGCTGAAATACTCGCCGTCCAGATGTGCCCGAGTAAAAATAAATCATGGTCTTTCAAGGGGCAAAGAGCGGCGGCTTGGCTTTTCAAGAGGCCTATGAAGGCCGTAGAGTTTTTAAAAAAATTTAAGGGGACATATGGGCAAACGACGGGCAAACTTGGCCAAAAGATTTAAATGGCCGAGAATTGAGCTGTGCGCACGGTAATACGGCGGCAAATTTGAGGCAAAAAAAAGATGGCCGTTTGGCGGCCATATAAAGTCCAAATACATAAAGCGTAATTTATGTATTTTTTCTCATTATTTCTCAAAGTTATGTAAAGAATTAAAAATGTGAAATACGCAATAAGTATTGAAACGACAATGGGTACGTATAATTGTATATATGTACGTATGTATATAAAAGAAACTATATTTCATTTTACATACTTTGGTAAACGAAAACAAATTTATCCACGTCGCTGCCACTGTACTACCGTTGTAAGCCCTTAATAGCAACCATATGGTTGCCGTTCCACCGTCGTATGGCCGTTATTGGTACTGCAAGGCCGTCATTCCACCGTTAGTCGCCCCTCAATAGAAACGGGCCTTCTGGTGCCCGCCATATGACCGAGGGCTATAACAATCACGCCCGTTGTAAGGCCATAATTTAATTTTACTCTGGTGTGCTCAGACTTGTATTAATAGAGCTCCATATAGCTCTAACATTGTTATTTTCTCGGACAGCACTGACATATAGTAATGGACTGCTAAATGAGCAAAATCCCATACAAAAAAATGGCGCCAAAAACTATTGCTGCCGCGCTCCCACGTTAAATCCCAATGAACTGTAATGTCAGCGCATGTCAGCGATATAAACATCATTAGAAAAAAATAGACAGGTATAGTTTTCGTTCTTCTGTCTCACTCTTGAGCTATTTTGAAAAGTTCGTTATACAGGGGAAATAACCGTCCGTTTTGGAATAAATACATTTATTTAATGAAAAAACTGCTAATAAATCGTCAATCAGCAGTCCATTACTATATGTCAGTGTCGGACAGTCAAACTGCGGTAAGACCTATGGGGTGCGACGCTGGAAGGATGGCGTGGACCAGGACGCTCAGAGTTTAGGGATGCCAAACTGGATGACATCGGCTCAGAATCGGGACCGGTGGAGAGAAAAGTTGCGCGAGGCCAGGACCGGATCCCGGTTGTAGAGCCGTTAAAGAAGAAGAAGAAGTCAAACTGCCCTGCTGGCCATTAAATCTCACAGCTGTTTCTTCTTAGCTGAACAGGGACCCAGGGTGCTCGTCAAGCTAAAAGATTCATTCAAATTGATAAAGCAAAACCGGGCAAAACTTTTAAATCTCAGGAGGTGGGAGCTAAGAAAAATAACAGAGCTCTTGACGGTTCGCTTAACTACCATCTAAACAAAATGGGACTGGTAGGCAGGCGATTGTAGCTATCTACGGGGAAACCCGAAATTGCGGAGCGCTTGCTGTGCGACTGTGAGGCTACAGCGGGGAACAGATTGAGCCTCCTCCATAGCGACTTCCCTACTCCCAGGTAGATTTGGGGCAGGAACCCTTAATTAGTTCTAGACTATTTTAGAAGCCTTAGCCTTCATGGTTTTTGAAGGCGGAGATGGCACAATAGACCAAACAAAAAAATTTAAAAAAAAAAAAAAACCGACTTCAAAACTACATATACCTATGCATGCATATGTACAAACTTAAACTAAAAAGTAAAAAAAATTAAAAAAAAAAAAAAAAACCGACTTCAAAACTACATATACCTATGCATGCATATGTACAAACTTAAACTAAAAAGTAAAAAATAATATTTTAATTACCTCAAAGCAAGAGCCTTAAAGGACAGTTAAAAAAATTATTGATATTTATATATGTATGTATCTATTTAATATTTTTAAAAAGTTCATTTTGGAGTCGGTGCCAGCCAAAGAACAATTACGTTTATACATACCCTGAAAGCTTGGGTGCAAAAGAAAACTTACGTTAATACATACCTTTGGCTGGCACCGACTCCAAAATGAACTTTTTAAAAATATTAAATAGATACATACATATATAAATATCAATAATTTTTTTAACTGTCCTTTAAGGCTCTTGCTTTGAGGTAATTAAAATATTATTTTTTACTTTTTAGTTTAAGTTTGTACATATGCATGCATAGGTATATGTAGTTTTGAAGTCGGTTTTTTTTTTTTAAATTTTTTATTTTTTACTTTTTAGTTTAAGTTTTTTTACAAAATTGTATTCTACTCGTCATACCCTTTCATTTGATATCCATGAAGGGGGTCGGGAAACAAAATTGCAAAATTCGGCCGCCATCTTGGAACCGACCGCCATTTTTTTACAAAATTTATATGGGACCACCTCTGAGGTATAACGTACCAAACAAAAAAAGAATCATCAAAATCGATTCATAATTGGCGGAGTAATCGCGTAACATACATAGAAAAAAAAAAAAAAACATACATTCGAATTGATAACCTCCTCTTTTTTGAAGTCGGTTAAAAAATAATATTTTAATTACCTCAAAGCAAGAGCCTTAAAGGACAGTTAAAAAAATTATTGATATTTATATATGTATGTATCTATTTAATATTTTTAAAAAGTTCATTTTGGAGTCGGTGCCAGCCAAAGAACAATTACGTTTATACATACCCTGAAAGCTTGGGTGCAAAAGAAAACTTACGTTAATACATACCTTTGGCTGGCACCGACTCCAAAATGAACTTTTTAAAAATATTAAATAGATACATACATATATAAATATCAATAATTTTTTTAACTGTCCTTTAAGGCTCTTGCTTTGAGGTAATTAAAATATTATTTTTTACTTTTTAGTTTAAGTTTGTACATATGCATGCATAGGTATATGTAGTTTTGAAGTCGGTTTTTTTTTTTTTTTTTTAAATTTTTTATTTTTTACTTTTTAGTTTAAGTTTTTTTACAAAATTGTATTCTACTCGTCATACCCTTTCATTTGATATCCATGAAGGGGGTCGGGAAACAAAATTGCAAAATTCGGCCGCCATCTTGGAACCGACCGCCATTTTTTTACAAAATTTATATGGGACCACCTCTGAGGTATAACGTACCAAACAAAAAAAGAATCATCAAAATCGATTCATAATTGGCGGAGTAATCGCGTAACATACATAGAAAAAAAAAAAAAAAACATACATTCGAATTGATAACCTCCTCTTTTTTGAAGTCGGTTAAAAATAGGTCGCAGTGGCCGCCAAGGCGCCCCTGAACCAGAAATAGAAATACAAAGTCGATTGATTCACCAAATAGTGACATCAATTTCCACCTACTTTATGTAATTTAACATCTCTGGAATTTTCTTTGAAGCTCTTTGAAAAGCAGAATTTACAGCAATTAACCAAAAACACTGCGTGCCCTCAAGCTGCGAGTCCTCAAGCACATCATTTGAGTTAATATTAATGAAGCAAACATGAGTGTTGGTGAAAATTTCATCGGCAATTGCGACTGAATTGATGTTCGTAAACTTTGTCATGATGATCCTTCACACATAAAAACATAAAAACTTGTATTCATCCACGCTCAATTTGTGAAATTTTAGTTTTGAACAAATTTGAACAAAGAATAATATTACAAAATAAAATTTCCAATTGGGTTGTTCTCTATTCTGTGCACAGCCACTTGAAAACAAAAAAGTTAATTCAGTGCAATAAAACTCACCCAAATTGTTTAATCATTTACAAAATAATCGATTTCGATACTGCAATATTTCCGTGCAAAAGGATTACAAAAAAATATAATTGCAATGGCGCATCATTTCCCAAAGAGCATCTGCACCATTGCGGAGTGGTTCATTAATTTCTGGTTAAATCCCTTAAACGACGGAAACGAAACTGAGCGAGAAAGGGTTCGTGCTGTCTACGGTTAGATTTAGTGCGATCGGAAAGTACTTAGATTAAACTGTTCATGCTATTACTGAAAACTACAAGTACGCCTTTGTCTTGAGGCTTCTGTGTAATCATCATTCCCTTTGGAAATCGTTATGCCTTTCTCTACGATTTACGCCGTTTTAAACCAGATTGATGTAGTGCATGAGTGTGAATCAATTATGGTTTTTAGGGGATGTCCTACATTATTCTAATTGAAAAGGAGGTTAAGTGGAGATAAGGATTAGGTGGTCGGATAGTTCAAGTAGACTTATTTCATTATCTATGCACCATTCTCATCCTCAGGCTTGCCCCATTTTTTGCTTTGCAGCTTTGAACGTTTCAACCTCAGCCATTTCATTCATTCCCTGGCTTTTCGAAACTTTGCAGAGTGCTTTTTAAGTCGCCTAAAGGATTAAAGTTCTTGCTTTTGCGGAATTTCGCAAATACCTGAACAAGTGAAAATCAGCAGATGCAATGGCTGGAGATTGCGATGGCTGCTGTAGGATATATTATAAGTTTTACAATTTTGGTCAGTTGACCAAAGGGAAATTAGGGTTTATATGGCCATATGATGGTACGTATATTTGATTCTGAATCTTTGTATCTAATTTAAACAGAACCAAGCAGTTTTTCTCTTAAATTATTGCAATACGGTACAATGTCTTAAGGGCCCCGGAGACGATCAATAATATTGTCAATCGGTATTGACAATAATATTGAAGCTCCTGTCAATACGCTTAAAAAATCTCGTCAGTCTAACTATCAATACGGCGGCTTCGCAGTGTTGTTTTGAAAACCGACGGTGACAAGGTGGCGATTTTCACGTGTTTATTTTTGGAATTAGTTGAAATACTAAAGAAATATTGACCAATAAACCTTGTAAACGTCAATGCGTACATCAATATGCCTCGCGTCAATGCGCTTCAATCAAAATTTCTATCAATATGTTTCAATAAATTGACAATACGTTTGAACCCCTAGTAAACGGTCAATATGCCCTTCCAATGCGTCTCGTCAATATTATTGAGAGCGGTATTGACAATATTATTTATCGTCTCCGGTGCCCTTTACAGTCCAATTATGTGGTGCCTTTCATCATTTTTTTTATTGACATTATTTTTTACAATTTTTTGTTCCCTAGAAATAGGATGTTTTAGTATGTTTATCGTAACGGTATAGCCGCTAGGTCGTTTTGATTTTTTTTGGTAGAGATTTACATATCCTGTATTTTTGTAACCCTATTAGTTATTTTCATGAATAAGGCAGCAATCTATGCAGAATACTCCGGCTATCTAAAACTATAAAAGTCAATGATGCAATCCAACAACTTCCAGAGTTATTAGTCGTCAGGCGGAAACAGGCGCAGGCGATCGATTGTGATTTTAAATGTATATGTGGTAAATCCGTTGTGGCAATCTTTTTGCGAGCACAATTTATTAGAGGCATACGTGACAACTAAATTCGAGAACAACTTCTACAAAACAGTGAAAAAGCATCAAAACTCAACAATAAAGAAATATCGGACTTGTCATCAACAAAAGTAGATATTTATTAAATAAAACAACCAGTAATCAACAATCAACGTACAAATAGTCCTAGTCGCAATAGAGCTGCGCAATCAACATCAAGAACAAAATCAAGAATACATTTCCGCCAACTAGGCAATTAGAAAATATTGTTATTGGAAAGGAAACGACCTAGACATCGAAAATGTGGTGGAGCATATAACATTTGTACCATGTTCAAGAAAAATCCACCAAACATAGTACATACATCATTGGGATGAACCACAAGGAAATTTTGAAAGGGTACGCATAGATTATGCAGATCCTTTTCAGAATCATCATTTTTTAGCCCTTGGGGACGCAAGATCCAAATGGCCTGAGGTCAAAATATTAAAAGAAGCTCCAACATCATAAAAAAAACTATTATACTTTTACAAAAAATATTCGCCACACATGGGCTACCGCAAGTAACGGTTTCAGATGCGAAAATTTTTCATAGTCAAGAATTCCATAAATTTTGTGAAGGACACGACATCATCCAAAATTTCATTGCACCAGGTCATCCAGAAATTAACGGATTAGCAGAACGACATAACCAAACATTGAAAGCAAAATTAAATGTAATGCGTGAAGAAAACTTGCTTCTACATATTAAAGTTCAAGAAATATTACATCGGTATAGAGCCACTCTTTATCAAACGGTACAAAAGAGTACAAGTGAGGTGGTATGCTAGGAACAAACCTACATGGTGCTTGCTTAGGGGTAATATAAAGCAAATATGGTCAGCTACATTATAAAATAAAGTTCAAAAATGGGTATGTGTTAAAATGTCATACCAACCTACTATATAAATCAAACATTCCATAGCTATCAAAGAAGACGGTAACATTTTTTTTTATGTGGCAGTGCTAAGCTCAGGAATCACCCTTTGTAGGTACTACCAGTCCGTCATGTCCTTTATCGTCATGGTGCAATGTCAAGCAGCAAGCTTAGCACGGGGGGAGGGAATAGGTTAAGGGTTATGTGGGTTCGAAGGGGTGTTGGAGAATGTGACGATGAACCCTGCGTTTGAACTCTTGGATGTTGTATGAGCTCGGAAATACTGACTGCGAGAGATTATTGCACAGTCGAGTTGTTCTATTTACAAACGAATTCATATCTTGGTGCCAACTTCGACTCGGATCACTATCTTGTTGGTATGGTGCTCCGAGAGCGCATTACAACGCTGAAAAGCTTTGTATCCGTTGATCAGGCTCGAATCAACACAGCTGCACTACGCAATGAAATGGCCAGAAACAGCTACGGTCATGCATTAGAACTCGCCCTAAGTCCTGGGCATGAGATGCCGGGCGTTGAAGAGAACTGGACCCGCCTTAAAAATACTGTCATTAGTACTGCTGATTCCATCTTAGGCAGAAGTCGTAAAGATCGGAACGACTGGTTCGATAATGAATGCAAGCTGGCAACTGAACGTAAGAATGCTGCGTACCGAGCCATGCAGCAATCTCAGAGAACACGGGCACGCGAAGAGAACTATAAAGAGCTCAGAAAAGAAGAAAAGAGAATTCACAGACGGAAAAAGGAAGCCTGGGAAAAAAATCTCGTCTGTGAGCTAGAACAGTACAGAGAACGACGGCCGCACCAGGCGCCGGAGTTCTACCAAAGAGTCCGCAGTATGACGCAATTCACACCACGTTGCACATACTGCAAGGACAAAGAAGGTGATCTGATCACCGATCCTAAAGGCATCTTGGAGCGATGGGAAGAGCACTTTCATGAATTGCTAAATGGCGAGCTAACTGAGGATTCGGAGGCTCCACCAATATCTGATGACAATGCTATGCTGCCGCCACCAAGCATAGAAGAAGTTAGCAGAGCCATCAGCCGGCTCAAAAACAACAAGGCCTCGGGTGCAGACGGCATCGCAGCGGAGCTGGTTAAATATGGAGGGCCTACATTACACCAAGCGATTCATGAATTAATTGTGCAAGTATGGGAGCAGGAAGTGATGCCAGAAGACTGGAGAAAAGGCATCCTCTGTCCGGTACACAAAAAAGGAGATATCACAGCGTGCACTAATTATCGCGGTATAACGTTGTTGAGTACCGTGTATAAGATATTCTCCGCTATCCTACAAAACAGGATGGCCCCATACGCCAGAAACATCATAGGCCATTACCAGTGTGGCTTCAGCCCAGGCAAATCAACGACTGATCAGATTTTCACCTTGAGGCAGGCTATGCAAAAATGTCCAGAGTTTCAAAACTCAATTCAACACCTCTTCATAGACTTTAAAGCCGCCTATGATAGCATAGCCAGGGTAGAACTTTTCAAAGCCATGAGAGAATTCGGCATCCCCAACAAACTGACAAGACTATGTAGGTTGACCATGATCAATGTGTCAAGCCAAGTAAAGGTATCCGGAACACTGTCCAGACCAATCAACATCTATAATGGACTCCGACAAGGGGACGGTCTGGCCTGCCTCCTTTTCAACCTGGCGTTGGAGAAAGTGATCCGAGATTCGGGCGTGACATCAAGGGGTACAATCCTCCACAAGTCCACGCAATTACTGGCTTACGCAGACGACATTGACATCATTGGAAGAACAACAACAGCTGTACAAGAAGCTTTCACTCAGATTGAGCAAGCGGCAGGAAATCTGGGACTGCACATTAACGAAAGCAAAACAAAGTACATGGTGGCCTCGTCTGAAAGAACACCTAACATTGGTCCCACAATCAAGGTAGCGGAACACGAGTTTGACGTGGTAAAATCATTTACCTACCTTGGGTCAATAGTAGCAGCCGACAATATCATGGAACCAGAAATACGCGCACGACTGCTAAAAGCCAACAAAGCCTACTATAGTCTGTCAAGGCTCTTCAAATCCAAATATCTAACCATAACGTCTAAACTTTTACTATATAAGACGATGGTCTTACCCGTTCTCACATATGCATCCGAAACGTGGGTGCTTAGCAAAAAGCACTCAAACCTCTTGGGCGTGTTTGAGAGGAAAATACTTCGGAGGATTGTTGGCCCCGTATGTGAGGAAGGACGATTCCGGAGACTCTACAATGACGAGATCTACGAGCGCTATCGCGACATAGATGTTGTGAAGAAAATAAAGCTCGGTAGGCTCCGGTGGGCAGGGCATCTAGTTCGTATGAGTGAAGATGAGCCTGCTCGGAAAGTTCTCTGCGGTAAGACCTATGGGGTGCGACAGCGAGGGAGGCCCAACCTTCGCTGGAAGGATGGCGTGGACCAGGACGCTCAGAGTCTAGGGTTGCCAAACTGGATGACATCGGCTCAGAATCGGGACCGGTGGAGAGAACAGTTGCTCGAGGCCAGGACCGGATCCCGGTTGTAGAGCCGTTAAAGAAGAAGAAGAAATTTCATCGACCGACAGGTTTTAGGCGCGACTCTTGCAGGTCCGAGAATGGAGTGAGGGTAGCTAGCAAAGGGAACTTACTTGTGCTGATCGTCGGTCGCTTGTCTGTAGGTGATGAGGCCTTCGCTGTAGCCTGCGCGCAATTTTTTGCACTGTTTTTATTGTTTTTTAGATGTTGTTTTTTTTGTCCTTTTTCACTTTCCACAACACTTTTTTTGGGTTTTCATTTTATTTTTTTATTTTTTTTATCCGGAATGTATTTCACGGACCGGATCAGCACACGTCTGCACTCTTTGCTATACACAGCCAAACGGAACCATTTGCTGATACAACGAAGGAAGATCAATTAGTCAAAAAGAAACCCATCATGGAAAAGATTCAAATATAGTTTGGAGTGTAACCAGGAATCTACTTCTGAATTCATCGTTTAAAAAACTCATTTAAACAACCACATCCTTTGTTAGCGTTTGAGATTGTAATGTCCATCTGGTAATTCCCCACTTGGATACGGAAGCCTACTATAAGGCGCGACGAAGCCTTATTTTCAAGCTTAAGAGTCCTTCCTGTCTGTATTCCACGTCATATCTCTTTTATAATTGTATGTCATTGGAAGAAGCGTTGCATTTTCTTCCTAACAACTTCAATGGTCAATGAGAAGGTCAATGGAAGCTATTTTGTAGGGGCTTTTTCGAAAGTACGCCAAAAATATGTGTTTCCAGCAGGCTCAAACAGAACCAATCCGCTCCACTCGTTTTTAATTTCATGGAAAGTGTTTTTAATTTCTTACATTATCTTCTCAGAGAAAACTTCCCTTACTATTTATAAAAGTTTTATCAATTTAAAACTGAAGCAAATTTTTACGCAAGTATCTGTGACTAAAAACTTCGTTGTATGGGCATGCTTGAAAAATTTTTCTGTTGAACAGAAACTAAAATCTTCGTAATACCATCTAAAGGGTATGGTGTGGAAGCAATTCTTTACTGCTTACCAAGAATAACTTCAATATTTTCCCGGTGGGTCGGCACTCAACACACATTCATTCAATCATCCAGTCTGTTATCCATCAAATCGCGTGTCTATTTGCATTGTACGCTCTATATCGTGTTTGTACGATACCACTGAACCAATAAATATTACATATATCATTAACAGACAGGGTGAGCTTTTACTTTAACATCTAATACTTATCGAATCAGTACACGAAGAAAAATCTGTATTTTTGCAATCCGGATACAGTTTTTATTAAACTTATTCTTTGTAACGTTTTACCCGATTGGCGTTTGCAATACACCTCAATACTAAGGTTTATATGCATAGTTTTCATGATTATGTGTGTAATTATTTTCGTAATAGTGCTTGAAAAAGAATAATTCAATTCATCGACAATTATTGTCGATACGTAACAGTAATAAATAAGGTTGGGATTCCTTTACATGCTACTATCATTGGGCTGGCGTAAACGGATCAATACGCAACACTTGGTAATCCGGTTTGTTATCATACTCTCGAGGTACATGGGTATTGCTTCACCAAGAGTAGCTTCCCAGTGGGAAAAATTGGGAGCGATGCACAGGGGAGTGTACTTGGAGCACTCTCAAGGGAGCTTTCTTGGAGTTTTCATAAATTTTATATAAAAAAAGAAAACGGGCAATTACCCTCATGCCCATAAAATGTGACATTAGCAAACTCAATATCCCGGCTCTCGTTCGATACGGAGGACAAGCAGCTTTGGAAGTTGATAGAGTTTAGTTGGGGGACTGCTTTGGTAAAGCCACTCTCGGGCTTGGAAAGAAAAAGGCAATTGCAAAAGTATTATTCTTAAGCGGGATATCAATGTGTATGCCATAATATTTCTTTATCTAGGAAGCATTTGTGCATGTGTTAGTTTCCACGCCAATGTTTTTTTTTTGTTGAACAACTTACAACACTTCCCTCTCTTCCTTTTGACTCAATTTTTATGATCAAAAAAAAAAAATTAAAAACCGACTTCAGAAAAAACCGCACAAAAGGCATGGTAGATGGGGAATATTTAAAGCGGTATCTAAGACCATTGATTTCTTAAACTGTAATCGGAAACAATGGCTACCCGTTGAATGCTCGTCGATTGCGGTCAATGGCAAATAGATAACTTGGAAGGTTAATGGTCAGGATATTGAAGTTGACAATGGTTGGGTCGATACTTATTTGTCATTATTGTCTAAGAGCTTCAATGCTCATATAAATGCTAAATTTTACATTTCCGTCAAATCAATCAAAATACATATACTATCGACAAAATAACACAATATTAAATGAATTTTTTCATCTGCCATTCTTAAAAGATATCCGACTGAGGTTCGTTTGCTAGTGCATCTCGAAAATGGCTAACGTACCTATATATTTTACAATGGATAAAGGCCGGCACACACATATCGGCACTGCGTCCGCACTGAATGATGGCCGTGGGTCGGACAACACACGGAGGGAAAGTAAACAAATCCAATTTTAACTGTCAGTTCCCACCTGTCCATGTCCGCACTGCGTCCAATTACTTGAGTTTAGTGTTTGCGCCTACACGGTGGGGATGCGGTGAATATGAAAAATGTCCCTTTATTTTTGATGATAAATGTAAGTAATTTTAATGTAAAAATTGAATTTATTTATTTATATCTTTTTTTTTTTTTTTTTTTTTTAAACAAAAAAGTTATTCAAATCGATCGAGCCATTTCGAGTTTGTAAGAGCTACCGAATAGCTATTGATTTTTATATAGGTATGAATATATAGATAAATAATTAATCTTAAACCTCCAATTTGTGCTAAGCTCATTCACATGCATGACGCATTAAGGTGCATTCTCAGCGATTTTATCCAAGATTAAAAATTATTCTTGATCGTCACCCATATTACATGTATGTAGGGTAGACTGGGTACGGTTGTGACAATTTTCATTTGATCGCTCATCATTTAATAAGTATGCCAGTAAACTGAAGGAAATGTGTTTTGTATAGTGAAATGTACATTTCTTTACGTATTAATACTAAAATTTATTCCTTAAGTACAATGGATAACTTTTGGCGGCAAATTAAAAAAAAATGAATAAATGTCACAACCGACCACACCCCAGGGGCGGTTGTGACAGCGGTTGGGGTCGGTAGTGACAGGTTAAAAATACACCAAAATTATCTAAAATGACCGCCATGAAAATACAAATACTCTACGTACAAATTCATCACTGTTATTTAACCATTAACGCTTAACATATTAAGAGGAAATCTACTCATTACTCTATCTGTACACATACATCAACAATTATTAAAAGAAATCGAATTAAAATACTTACTTTTGACTGTCAAAAAGTAATGTAGGCCTCTACTAGCGTTTATGTCGAGCGATGGTTAACTCAATACTGTGAAACACCTTCGCATGGGCACGATGCCTCTTTCTCTCTTTGCACCCTCCCCGATATTCCTAATAGTTTCGCTAATATGACGACTGTCACAACCGTACCCTGGCACAACCGTACCCAGTCTACCCTATACAAGAGACAAGCGCCCTCATAACTCTCTACTTACAAAAATAAAAAATGTAAAACTTAACAGAATTAATATTTCATTAAGGTAAACAATTTGTTATTCAACAACTTTCTGATTATTGTTTTCATGAAGTTAAACATTAAATTCATTCCCCTGAAAATTCTTGATATATTCACAAAGAAATAAAATTTCTCTTAAACACCGGTCCGTGATGAAAGCTCTTTCGTTTATTTGTTCCATTAAACTGCCGACCATATTTTATTTGAAATTTCTAATATTTTGGCTCTAAAATATGAAATTCAAAAATTTCGTTTTATGCTACTTTTGATGTGATAAAGTGACTACCTGCCGATTACAAATGAGCGTATTTTTAGGGCTTCATTTTTACAAGCGGCACCAGTGTACACAATGCCAGGAATTAACATAAAAAATTATGTTCATTAAAAAATATAAAATACGAGTATGATGACTTACGTGCCCGGTAACAAAAAAAGTGATGTCTTTGCGGAAGTATTTCCATTCATTTCAGGTGAGTGCACACACCTTTTGGCGAGAAAAAAGGGCAGTTTGTATGCGGGAACGAATGAACGCAATTAAATTTTCATTATTGCGATTCGCCATGTTCTGCCTCGCGCGAAATGTGTTAACAAAAGACCTCACGCCTTTTATCCTTGTGTACATGGGGCTTATGCTGCACTCTTATTGTGGTACAAGTAAAATTTCTTATTCCATCAATTTCCCAACCTAAATCAACGTCAAGCAAGCTTACAAGCTCTTCTATCCAATGTATTAGAGCTCTTTAGCTTGATTGATTATGGCATTACATTAATGGATCAAGTGATGGGTGACAACAAGTAACCGGGGATAAATTGATCAGTCCCTTCTAGTAGGCACTCATAACTGGCGTGATAACTTCCTCATGAATTACTGTTATAAAATCGCACGTGACTATAATTTAACGAGGTACAACATAAATCCCGCCCCGAAGTTGTATTAAAAAGTATTTACCGAATTCGTTTGATCCATCAATAAATCACCGCGGGCTGGATAAATTCTCGGAGATGGGTATCAAGCCATCAAACCAAAATTGCTCCATTCTTGACACTTTCGGCTCGCCCTTGAGCGAAAGTGTCAGGTCTTAAGCCCAACTTTCGTGTCATGCACAGCAAATTATTTTTTTCTTGCTTTAAGTCCGGAAGCGGTGCGATAAGGTATCGATATGGTAGAGATTGAAAATTGCCATTCATCGAAATTATTTTTATCTTAGTGCACAAATTTTCTGCATTTGGGCGTTATTTTTATTCTCAGATAAGACTTAATATTGGTGAATTATTTGCTAATGCATTTTTTATCTTTTTCAGAATGTTACCAGCCGAAGCCAGTTTATAAAGGTAAGAAACAATTTTAAAGAACCAAGCAGAACTATTTTTAAGGTGAAAAGCCAAAACATGTACAGTCGTAAGATTCAAATTTGATGCAAATCTTCGTAATTTTCAGATTTTTCCTCATTGGCTTCGCTTTATTTTGATTCTTGAAAATATTTCTTCTCTTTAAAATATTTTTGCTTCATAATCCAATATTTAATCCTAATTTGGGGATAAAAACTCACATTCAAATGTTTACCCGTCAGTTGTTGATTTGCCTGGGCTGAAGGCACAGTGGAAATGGCCTATAAGTTTCTGGCGTATGGGGCCATCGTGTTTTGTAGGATAGTGGAGAATATGTGATAAGCGGTACTCAACAACGGTAATTAATGCACGTTGGATATCTCATTTTTTATGTACAGGACAGAGGATGCCTTTTTTCCAGTCTTCTGGCATAGCTTCCTGCTCTATAATTGCACAATTAATTTATGAATCGCTCTGCCCACCATAATATTTAACCAGCTCCGCTGGGATGCATGCCGTCTGACCCGAGCATTAGTTGTTTTTGAGCCGGGTAATGGCTGTTCTAACCAAAGATTATCTATTACAATAAGATGTGACACTCTCGACGTTTTCGCTTATCTATTTTTGAACTTGGTACCGTTATTTAAACGAACTTGCCGGAATTGTAAGAAATAGATAGCGATAGAAAAGCCATTTGTAAGAAAAGGATGCAATATGCTGAGGAACGAAGTGGAAATGAATACAATTTTTACAGGGTGTGCATATAATTTAATGAAATTTTTTGGTTTAAAATTAAATTCTTAAATTCTCTAAACCAATAATTTCTTCTTTGCTTTTATCAAAATATAAATTGGTTTTAAGGGAAATTTCGTCTAAGCAAATTATACAGTTTTTTGCCATGTTCGGTAAATTTTGAATTTTTAATTTTAACGAAGTGAACAAGCCTTCGTGGATACCGGGGCCGGAGGGCCAGTTTTGAATGTATCTCAATAGAGTCCTTTTGGACGGAAGATTCATATTTGTTGCCAAAAAATGGTAGGCGGAAGGTGCTATAAAATATACACTAAAGCAAAATTTTTTAAAATATTCGAATATCTCCAACCTTTAGGTGTATGTTGAAGATTTTTTACGTGGTTTTCAATTATGCGTGCTAATTCACCAGGCAAAACGCGTTTTGCTTTCTGTATAAATGAAGCATCACTTTCCTTATCTTTTCGCAACTCTTCAAGTTCCTTTTTTAAATCGTCGCACTCCTTTCGCAATTTTGTTACGTCATCTTCCGTAAATTCTGTTTGTGTATATTTATGCGTTGTAGGAAATATCGCGTTATCATTATCATTACCCGACATAGTATCTTCTTCTATGCATTGTGCTGTAGAAGTTTCCGCAATTGGCGTTGGCGTATCTACACTTTTTGGCGGGACCAACAAAGCATTATCCAGAATTATAACTTTGCAAGTAGTTTCTTCTGGAATTGAGTTTGAAGCGCTTAGTTTAACTGGATACGTCTTTCGTTTTAACCGATTTGTTTTTTTTTTTTTTTTTTTGAAAGCATATTTTCATCGAAGTGCTTTTCACAAACCCGGTAATCTTCCGACAATATTACATTTAGCATATCCGTTTTATTTAAATTCCCAACCATATTGCTCTCCTAGCACTATTCACCGGTAAATTAAAAAATTTCACTTCTAAACTGTCTTTTTTTTTGGCACCACATACCAAACACTTAATATGGTGCATACCCATTTTTACGAATGAATAAAATAATTTCTAAAAACTAATTAAATGCATTCAATATTTCTTACCCCGAAATTTCGCAGTCCTTACAACGCAAAGAAACCAGTTGGTTCTGGGTCGCTTATAAAAATAAAAAGCACTTTGAAAACTATACCCGCACCACAAAGCAACGTCTAACACTCTCTTTTAGTTTACTATTTTTAAAAATACTTCAAATAGAAATACTTCAAATAATTCGGTTACAATTTTGTATTAAAATGAAATAATTTACGGCGTAATCTTATTATATATTAAAATTTTTTTGGATCAGGCTGTAACCTTGCTGGTTATCTGTACTAACACGAGGGCGATCGTTCCAGGTCGCCTTTAAAACTATGGGGTGAAAAAATTCTCAAGTTGTAATGCGTGTAGGGGTTTCACATGTGTTTCCTTTATTTCGATTCCACATTTCCCTATGATTTACATTGCGCGAACTGCTTGAGAATGAACAGCTAATACCATGACGATTGCTCCAGGTCGCCTTTAAAAATGCATTATGAAAAAATGTGACTTTATTTATTGTACACATTTTATGGGTGGGGCGTAACTTATGTGTTGTTGCTTCGTACCCTTTCTTTTTTATGGGAATTTTCATAAGGGAATTCATTAGAAAAAAAGCACTGTAGCTATTCTTTTTCAACTAATAGGAGATTTTTGTTGATGTGGTTATAAGGAATTGTAAATGGGTTAGTAAATCAAGAGTGTCACATCATATTGAAAATAGATAATCTTTGGTTCTAACTTCTTTCAAGCTCCGAATCCTCAGTTAGCTCGCCAGCAGCAATTCCCATCGCTCCAAGATGCCTTCAGGATCGGTGGTCAGCTGCCCTTCTTTGTCCTTGCAGTATGTGCAATGTGGTGTGAATTGCGTCTTACTGCGGACTCTTCGGTAGAACTCTCGCGCCTGTTGCACTGCTCGTTATACAGCATTCTTACATTCAGTTGCCTTGCATTCATTATCGAACCAGTTATTCCGATCTCTACGATTTCTGCCTAAGATAGAATCAGCAGTACCAATGACAGTATTTTTAAGGTGGGCCCAGCCTTCGTCGACGCCCGGCGTCCCATCCCCAAGACTTAAGGCCCAATTATAATGAACGAATCTACGCTAATTGAAATGTCAAAAGAACATACCGGAGCCGATAAGAAACTACACTGATGTGTATGTGATAGACTAGAGGAATGATTCTCAACCTTTTTTTGTTGCCGCACACTTTTAACAAATTCAAAATTTGGCTGCACACTAACAATAAAATAAGTTTAAAAGAATTTTACTTAGCTATAATATACCTACGGTGTAAAATTGTTTATGATAATAATGTTCAATGTAAAATGAACTAAAAAAAAACTACAAAGACAACAGATTGTTAATTGAAGATTAATTAAAAATTAATTATAAGGATGCATTTTTTAATGCGAAATTTGAGCTTGATGATTTCATAATCATAATCATTGGCACTACAGCTTTCTGTGAGCCTTGGCTTCATCAAGAATTTTCTTCCAACGTTCTCGGTCCTGTGCCTCTCTCTCTTCCAGTTAGTGATCCCAATTGATGCGTAAGTCCACTTCTATTGTATCTCGTCCTAGGTCTTCCTTGTGACCTTCTTCCCTCTAGTTTTTGAGGAACAGGATTTTTGGGGTCGCTTCTTCAGACATTCTCATTACATGTCCTATCGAGCGTAGGCGTGAGAGCTTGATGCTTTGGGTTATGTCAGGTTATTTGTATATTTGGTACGCTTCATGATAGAATCTTCTTCTTCAGACACCCTTTTCATTTACAGCGCCTGTGATCCTGCGGATATCATATTTTCGTCTTTGAATGAAGTTTCAAGAAAAAAATATTCGAAGTTATTATTGCTTAGTTATTAATGTTTAAAGATTAAAATCGACATTTTCACAAAGTCCGAACCCTTCGATTTTTTTTTAATTTTACCAAAATTCTATTCTACATATATTACGCAACTTTTAAGCCGCAGTTCAAGATATGATCACATTTTTTTTTCTTTCGAATATTGATTTTGTTTTATACACTTTCTTCTGAAACTACATTCAAACACCAAAAAAATGATATCCTAATTTTTATATCTACCGATATTTATTACCAGACAATCATTAATTGAAATGAGCGAAGTCGAAGAGGGTCGGGTAATAAGCTCGGTGATTTGGCACGGAATGGGGCATATGTATGTTTCGTTTGCTAGCTGTATTTTTCTTTTAATTTCTGTCGTAATGTGACAACATCTTTGTTAATTTGAGCTCCTAAGTAAGTTAACTCGTTTACGGCTTCTATGTTATATCTGTCGATTGTTATGTTTTGTCCTGTTCCTCTACGGTTTCTATTAGAGATCCGTATATGTTTAGTTTTATTTTCATTGATAATAAGTCCATATTTTGATGCTGCTTTTTCTAAAGCTACAAACGCTTCCTTTGCTGCAGTCATTGTCCTGCCTATGATGGCATTCTGGAAAGTTCAGTTCTCTTAGGGTGCTTCTAATTGCACCACTAATGCAGAGGTCAGCTGTTCTTTGGACTCTTTACAGTATCTTACGATACGTAACCTTCTGTAAAGCAGTCCATCATACAGATGTGCCAGACATTGGAATAAGTCAAGATTAAACATTGCTGAAAGCACCTTCGATATCTAAGAAACCAGTCAAAGTGAACTCTTTGAATTCAATGGATTATTCAATTTCCGCTGCCAGCGAGGGTGGGCGACCCTTCGGTTAGACAATCAATTTTGTAGGACAAACGTTTTTTGAGTTTTTTATTACATTATCTCTTAATTTATATACAAATATTTACTAAAAAAGTTTTTGCAATCACCAAACTCGACATTTTAAACTCCCACGCGTTTCATTAGGAACCACCAAAGACCATCATCTTGGCAAAAGGAAGCTACTATACTAAGTCTACGTGTTAGGCTACATGTTATTCCCCCTATTCCGCTGATGACTGACCACTACTTACAACAACTTATTTCAAATAATATTTTGCAAGCTTTTAAAGTTAATTATAAGGCAAGATAATCAGGGAAACGTTCATTATTACTTAAGCATTATATCAACAAAGGTTTGTTAAAAAAACGTAATAAATTAAAAAATTTAACTGAAAAAAACCAAAAACCTGAAAACTTTCTCCGTATTTATAAAAGTGCTCGGCAGAAACTGGTTTATTTATTTTTTTGTTATCCTTTGATGCCTTAGTAAAGTAAAATCTTTCATCCCCTTTAACATTTTCTCGTTTTATCCTTTACAAAACAACAATTTTTTTTTCTTTATAACAAAAACAATTTATTCCCAAGTTTCTCGGTCATTAGATCGAAATTGGGTTCGTTAAAACTTTCTATACTTTAAGCAATTAATACAAGAACGAGTGCGTCTTAAACAAGAAAATTAATAAATTCTGCGCGCTTTTCACTGAGCACGAGAAAAAATCCTGAAAACTTTTAAAATAAAACCAGTATTTTTTTCTGTATCCTTTTACAATATTCTGAGTATAAATAAGCGCGTGTAAAGTATTTAAACATATTAAAAGTGGAAAATGTTGGCTCCTTTTTAAGGCCATCGCTAGGACATTGAATTTTTCTTATTTATTTATAAGCGGGGCTACGTTCGCTAATATTTGGGATAACAACGTGGGTGAAGTTACTTACCGTAAAATTCCGAAATATCCCTTATCGATTGTCGTAAAAGCTTTTCATAAACTGGGGATGTGGAGAACCCTTTCTATAACTTTTTTTCTTACGCCTTCGTCAATTTATCATGCGAAAATAGGTTTGGGGAAAAAAGGTATAATTCGAAAAAAAATGCCGTACTTTCTTTGAACGTACGAACGTACTGTAATATACATTTTTTTCCTCTTATACCATCCATTCTGTGAAACTCTTTTTTCTTACCTGAAATGTAAAATCTAATTTACTACATCAAAACATAAAACAGCATGTTAAACCCTAGGCACGTGTTTGCTGAGTGAAATAAAGTGAGTACATTTCTGTCAATCATCAGTTGAATTGAAAGATTCAATTCAAATTCAAAACGTATGTATGTGCGACGATATAAATTTCGTATGTTTTCGGTAGAATTATTGGGGTGGGGGGAGTACGTGTCTGAAGTTTTTCTTATAAATATAGAAAATGTGTTTAAAATGTGTTTTTGCTTTTATATATAGGTTTATGTTTGATTTTGTAATTAAGAAAAAAGGTTTGGAAAAGTTTTGGATTTATTCAAATTACGAACGGATTACTTGGGATTAATCAGCAGAGCCTTCTACTAGGAGGCTTTATTAGTAATTCACACAGAAGGCATATATTTGGTATGCAGAGAAGCAGCTGGGAATAGTCCTGTTAACAATACAACTGAAAGTTATAAAGGTATCTTCGGAGGTAATTGATAAACATTACCCCATAGAGAAAAACTGAACCAACAAACATTGGATGAGGTCAATACGTGATCTTAACCCAAAACTCATCCAAATGATTTACGGTCATATTACCATAAAAAGTTTTTGTGAATTAGGCATGTAATTTTGACATCAACAAAGGCAACGATTTACAACGACTCACAAGGGACATATCGATGGCAATATCAGATACAGATAGTACACCCTATTGCTATTTTTATATATCTGAATTGGGAACCAAACAAAATAAAGGGTAATTTATATTTACATCGAAAAATTTTAATCAGGGATTATTAAAGAAATATGCATTAGGGTTTATTAGAAATTATATAAATTTTTTTAGTGCATCAAAAAAATTCTACATACACATATAAAGAATAAAGCTGATGGGATCGGATTAGTCCTTTCTACTTTAAGCTGGTGTGAGGCTAATAAACTGGAATAAACGACGACCACGGCAACGAAAAAGGCAAACCGATTTAAGAATTTTCTCATGGAACATTCGAACTCTGTGCAGACCTTAAGCTGCACAACGTCTCGCCAATACCCTTTTAATGTATAAAGCAGACCATGACCATACCGTCATTCAAGAGATGCGAAGGACAGGGAATGGTGTCTTGCAAAAACCTGAGTACGGCGTGCATTACAGCTATCATACAAAACACCATGTACTCGTGGTAGGTTTCATGGTCTGTAAAAGAAAGTCTACAAGTCGAAAAGTCTACAATTATCGGTTTTAAAGCAATAAATGAAAGGCTATCCAAGTAAAAATAATAACGGGCTTACCGCGGGCGAACAGCGGCCGCTTGGCTTTTCAGGGGGATATGTTAGGTGTAGAATTTTTAACGCACATGTGGCCTCAGGACTGCCAACCTAAACCGAAAGATTTAAATGGGCAAGAACTAAGCTGGGCACGCGGATCTAAAAAGTGTGAAAAATGTGTTTTCGCTATCACTATTAACTTTTTACCGGCTGTTCCCCTGCACCAATTTATTAGTAGATTTATTTCAACTTTTTCGCGTAAAATATCCCTATGAAGATGCATATTAAAAAGAATTTTTTTAATCGCATTATATACAAACTTATACTAGTGGAGGTGTGTGTGTGTGGTGTACGGCCCTACTGTCCTGCAACCGGCCGCCTGCGAGAGAGTTACTCATACATTTAAATGTATGGGCAATTCTCTCACATGCGACCTCCACGCCAATCTGTTTGTGCCTACAAGCTACCTGGATATCCCCAGATGGAATCACTCGTAGAGTGTTGATATCATCCAAGACAAAATTCCACCGCAGAGAAGTTCAACCAAATTCCTCAGCGCGGAAGCTCATTCAAAAGCAATCCTTTTTACAACGTTTTTATTAGCTCGCTTTCTTGTCTGTTTGTTTCTCCGGTATATGTTCCGATTATCGCATTATACTGAAATTTTGCATATATGTAGCTTTAGCTCCGATGACAATGCAATGTGGTATACTCAAAATACCGTTAGATTAACGGCGGGTGTCTCGAGAGGTCGGACTACCATTTTCTTCATAACGTATTAAATGAAAGGGTATGATAAGTAGAATACTGAAAGCAATATAGTATATTCAATGTGGCTGTCTCAAGAGGGCGGATAACCATTATCTTCACAACCTCCTTGACATGGGTATCAAATGAAAGGGTGTCATAAGTATAATACAAAAGGCTATGTCGTTAAATACATGGCGGCCATTTCAAGAGTGCGGATTGCCATTTTTTCACAACACCCACGACATGGGTACCAATTGAGATAAGTAAATTAGAATAAGCTACATGGCGTCATTGTACATCCAACATGGCGGACAACACAAGCTGGTGGATTACCTAATTCTTTACAACAACCTCGACATGTGTATCAAATGAATAAATAAAATAAAAGGCTAATTCAATAATTCGTCCACATGGTCCCACGTCGGTTGAGAATTTGTGCTTTGACCGTTTTCTTTTAGCCATTGGTATTTAAAAACCCACGAAGAACTTAAAAATCTACTTCTCAGAGTAATTACTTGCGATTTCCCCTACTGAGACGCTTTCCTGTCTGGGTAAATGTTTTAGTCCAATCAATCTAAAATAGCCCCATGTAATTTTGCGTTAATTTCCAACAATTCCTCCTCTCTTCTCTCTATCTTCCGGCTAGAGCTGCTGTCCGACAGTGTATACGGAAAAAATAGATTGTCGACAGTACAAAGGGACTTTCCCTAAGCCTCTAGTCTGTCACAAAAAAAAAAAAAAAAAAAAAAAAAACAGGAAAAAAATATGGTGATATAGGAAAATTAAATTCTAAAATAGTAAGCGTTATCTTTTTTTGAATTTGGAAAAGCGAACCTAACCTAAAAAATCCCGGAAAGTATAAAAAACGCCTTTAGGGATTAAAGGAAAACGTTAGCCCATTACCCCAGATCAAAAAAATCAAATTATAAAGTTAGGTTAGGGTGCAAACCATAGAGATAAATGGGAAACACTGTCGAAAATCACGTTATTTTAATTTGTTAATAACTTTTGTTGAACCCCCCTTACATATTTGTTATTTGGTACAAATATTGCTTCATACTAGTTCAAAAAACGGTATTATTTTGTTATTGAACGATTTTTTTGATATGGCATTTTTTGCCCATTCTCTGGATCAGCGTTCAAGAGCTTAAAATTTGCTTCAAAACTTGTACGATTAAAAAAATCCGATTTAAAATGCTTATCTACAATGCTCAAAATATACCCCAAAAACGAATTAATAATGAAAAAACATTGATTTGGTTAAAAAACTGACATTGTAAGTCTATTTTATCATTATTAATATGTTTTTGGGGACCATTTTGAGCATTGTAAGCATTTTAAATCAGCTTTTTTACAAAATTTAATCAAAATTAAAGAGATTGATAAATTATTAGTATACTTAGGTATCAATTTCCCACATCAAACTGTCATAATAACATCAAGATGTTCAAAAAAAAAAAAAAAAAAAAAAAATATTTTACTGTTACACATTTTTAAAACGAACTAAAAAATATAAGATAATTTTCCTAGCGATACAGATTGAGTACCTCATACAGATAGTCCTGAAAAGAAATATGAAATAGAACGGATGCCATCCCATCGCCCTCCTTTAAGCCTTGCTTGACTGTGAAGGACTCCGTTAATTCTCCTTGTATTCTGACTGAACACCTTGTTATTTTTTTAACTTTACTATCTTTAGGGGATTGTCCAATACATTTTTCCAATTCGACACGGTCGTTTGCTTATTTCAAATCGATGAAAAGTTCTGACACTTCAATGTTGCATTCCAGCATTTTCGGGGACGTGCCTTATTGAAAAGAGTCTGTCTATTTTTGACCTTTTTCTTCTGAATCCTGGTGGCTTCTGCATAATTTTCGAGCCTGGCCTTAGTTATCTTTGTCATTAGTTTGTATACTGTGCTTAAAAAGGATGTGTCTCTACAGTTTGCGCGATTGAACAACTTTATACAGTCAGTATTCACGAACTCATACAAGACCCAAGAGTTGAAACGTAAGGTTCATTCCCATCGCCTCCAACAACACCCTGACTCGCCCTAATCTATTCTATCTTTCTCATTATCCTTGGATCTAAGTTTACTACTAGACATTGCACCTGCATATTGTAACGGTCGGTGGTAACATTTATTTTGGTAAGGGGAAATTTATTTTGAAATCACTTTGGAGGTATTGGGAAAATTACAACTGGGGATGCGAGAAAATTTGGAAAAAAAAAAACGAAAAAAAATATTTTGACAGAGACGATTTTGCTTCTTGAAAAAAAGGAAGGTGGAAACGATCGTTAGACTTGTTTGGTAGAGTTTTTCTGGAAGATGTTGGTCTAGAACCGGGCTCAATCGTTTCCGAGTTACGCGGTTTCCCGGTAGAGTGAACACGCTTTGGACGACACCTGGAAAAATTACGAGAGGGCCAAGAGCGAGATTTTACATTGGAAAGATTGAACGAAGCCGAGCCAGTGTGCTTGTGCAGACATTTGAAGAGCTGAACACCCAATTTGGCAATCAAGGTGAAGGTTCGGGAGTTGCAAGAGGTTTTTATACATCGATAGCGAAGCACTTTTGGCTGCTGAGAGGTTGCCGAATCTCGGATCCGCTCAAGTAGGATCTAATAAATACTGCGGTTCCTTCTCTAGTGTATTAAGGAATAGAGGTTCTAGTGGCAGGGAGTCATCGTCATCATCATCTGGAGTAGTGGCTTCGCCCGATGGAGCGCCTGTTAATTCTAGTATAGATGATCCTTTGTCCATTCATTTTCAACATCTTGGGGAGTGACTTTATCCAATGCTGCTGGAATTACCGCCTGCACAGTTTTCGTATTAATTTTAGCATCAGAAGAAACGTTGCGACATAAGGCAGGAGAGGCTCTTGATGTGATGCTATATAACCACGGAGCCGAAGCAGAGAACACTTAGTAAGGTTTTTTTTTGGTTACATTATTCTCTTTTATTCGTGAGTACGCCACAAATTTAGAAAAAACAACAAAAATATACATTAAATACAAAGAAAAAAAAAGCACACACACACAAAAATATACAAAATAAAATAAAAAACAAAAAATTAGTTCACGATTTTATTTATTATCAAATAACAACTTTGAATGTAGTTAGTATTAACGTTAATCGTATTTATAAGTGTTTATGAAATTATTTTGCTCCTTGTTAGAACTATTTTCTTCATTCTTGTATTGTTTATTTCTTGTGTTGGTTCCGGGAATTTGTTCTTCCGTTAGTTTACACGCTCGTTTGTAATATCGTTTGTACAAAACGAGGAGTATTGGTGCCACTACTGCGCGTTTTTTTTATCTTGAGCTTCATACCTATGTACCTATAATAATGATATATTAATTTAGTTGAACTTGATCGTTTAAATTACTATCTGACAAGGATCTGTAATTATTGTCGTGGTTGATGATTATTCATTGTGTTGTTTGTTATAATTATTGTTCCTGTGATGGACAGAATTATTAAATGGTTATAAATATAATGTCCGTGTGTTAGATTTTTTTGTGGAATGGTTGGGGCGGGTGTCATTTCTTTTCAGGGTTCTTAAATATCGCCTTTTCCTGAAGCTGATAGTCTTCAATACTATGAGCTGTCAGGGAAACGGATGGCAATGACACGGCTCAGGCGAGGCCCGAAGGACGATTGGAACTGAAGATGAATTTTCCTAGTCACAGGTAAGTGGTGAACCAACCGCGGTAAGGCCCGGCCACACACCCCACGACCCCTCCGGCGAGCTAGATAACTCGGTGTGGCCGGCGTAGGAGTTCCGGAATTTTGTTTCATTTCTTATGTATGGTATTGGCTCCTTGGTCATGCTTTTCCGGGCTTATGGCTAAGGGGGTAATACCTCGCATAAGTGGCGCCCAATATTTTATCGCGCCATTATGCTATTACAATATGTATACGACAAGATGGACTGGGAATACACATGAGATGAGACTGTCACATAAAAGAAAAAGTTATGCTATTTAAAAAGTTTAATATAAGATTAGTTACAAGTTACTGGGATGGTTGGTTGAAGTGACGAGGCCCACATGGGGCCCTGGGCCGAACTCTATTTAGCATATTAGTGTCATTTTGATACCACTCATTCATTTAATCACTAGGCTTATTATTGCTTTTAGATCAATTTTGTAGCATTCAAGAACTTATATGTCAAGTTCTTTGAATGTTCCGCTGCTAAATCCATCGGACGTACAATGATTATGTACATCCATTACACCATTCCTGGCTTAAGTCCCATTGAAGGTAGATATAACTGTCCCCAACTAATCTTAGAAAGTTAGTAGTGGTTTCTTAGTTTCTATAGTAAGCAGCATCAGCTCTGTCTTTACAAGGTTAGCACGTAGGCCACCGTCTTAGGCCCGTGTGCTAACTACATGTTCATTGCTCTTTTCAAACAATTCACTTGGTTTAAAGAAAAATTAATTCAACTCCTATTTTATAATCAATGAAATTTTGATTAGCGTAATAAATTTAAATCCACCGCAGGTAATCGAATTCCTAATTCGAAATGTGTTTCTTTGCAATTGTTGATGGCGGTTTAGATTGAATTCAAGTACAATCGAAAACCACTACTAGGATGCGCAATAAAAGCTAACGCAATTTGTAAATCCCAATAAAGCAAACAGTGCGGTCTGGAGTAACAAAGGTGTACGTAATTAAGTTTGAGATGAATTGGCTTAAATCGTTCGGATGATTTTGGACGTGGAAATTTCGTAATCAATGAATACCTAATTGTGAAGCATATTTCGTAGAATAAACCAAATGCGGACTTTTGATATTATCTACAATTTAAAACAACCCGCCTGAGTTACGTTGCACTTGAGATTTAGTGTTGGAAATAAATTTTCATAATTAATAGTGCATGATTAAATTGCAGTGTTGGAAATAAATTTTCATAATTAATAGTGCATGATTAAATTGTAGTTTATGTGGAATACTTGAGTGCTTAATATACAAGTGAGCTACTTTTATACCCCGCAATGGCGCGGTATAAATAAATCTGGCATTATTTGTAATATTCGTTGTGTTTGTTTGTTGTGTTAGAGAAATATCTGAAACCTAATCAATATAACATTGTATGGTGTAACATATTCGTTGAAAGCGTATGTTGGATTTATAAATTGAATGAAAATATGTTAGATATTTTAAAATAAATCAATAAACAGAAGGCGACATGGATTTTATACCGCAATTTCAATGTTTCCGGATTGAACACGATATGCAATCATATTTGCGAGTGGAATTCCAAAAATATGGTAGACGAGACTCCAGTAAATAAACTCAGTTGACCTCTACCCTGTGGAACTCTAATTAATTTTATCAGTGTGGATGTTTATACATATATACATCTCGACTGTAATTTTGTAACGTATGTCTAATGCAAAACGGATTTCCAATTAAGCAAGAGCTGAAATTATATATCAAAACTTGCGGAATTCAATTAATTTTTAAATTTAGCATGGCCTCGCTGGCGAGCGCAGGCCAGTGAGGCCAGAAAGGGAGGTGAAATCTATAGAACTTGCTCTCACAGACAAGGCACCTATAGAGGATCACAACGCGCAAATTCTTTCCAAACAGTCAATACAGGTCCAACTCATGGTATACACTCGTCTTTAAAGATATTTTCATTCTCCTTTCAACTTGGACCCACGTTATGCAGAAACATGGTAGGTAAAAGAGACTGACAGCTTCATATACCGTAGAAAACGGTCACTAAGTGACTTCAGCACTAGTACTGACCTCACTTTTTGACTGTTTTTACGGTATTCGAAGTTGTCAGCCTCTTTTACATTAGCTTGTTTCTGTGGGTCCAAGTTAAAAGGAAAACGCAAATTTCTTTAAAGATGAGTGGTGATGCCGGAAAAAAGATCAAAAAACTTCTAAACCAAGGAGTCAATTTTAGATGCCACCTTCTAGCTGCTCTTCCTTCAGCAGAAATCTCAAAGCCGCAAGGAGAAGGGCAAACATGAAAGTCCGCCGGAAAATATGTCTTCTAAATGCAGCCAACTCCGATATTCATGGAGGTTCTCGATAGTATTGGCCTTGGTGTCAGCAAGAATTCAGCAATTGCAGTCTTTTTGTAATTCAAAATTCCATTATAGATAAAAATACAGAATAAAATTATTTGGATAAAAAAATAAAACTTTTTAATGTTTTAAAAACGAGCTAAAAAGTATAAAATAATTTCTCCTAGCCCCATACAGATTTAGAACATCCCATACAGATAGTCCTGAAAATTGTGAGTTGTAATAATAAAAGAAAAAATGTTCCACTTCATACCAGGAAAGTGTACACGATTTTGTTCAGCGAGCTTTCCTATTTCCTCCATTTAAGCTTCCTCCAGACGAAAAATGCCCCCCTCTAATTCTTTGAACTGCCAAGAGCTTTAATTAAGTTTCATCTGCAGAGAGTAAAAGTAAATGGAAAGAAAACTGATAGGATTCAGGCGATTCAATTCATAGGAACATAACCTTTTTGCAGGTTTTCGTATTTATGAAATTTCGGCTAGTTGAAATTTATCCTAGGAATATTTTATTAAAAAAAATTGTTTAAAAAAAAAAACAAAACAAATAAGCTTTTATTTTAAAACGAACCAAAAAGTAAAAATTAATAGGTTAAAACAAATAATTTTAAATTAAACCATAGTGAAAAAAATAATTTTGAATGTAAAGTTTTTATTGGTGCAGCCACTTATAAATGTAAAAAAGCGTGGGGCGCTAACGAAAATTTCCAGTATTAATAAAAGAAGAATATAGCGTCCCAGTGTAATGCCGCTTTACAAACGACGCACAGTGGGAGATTTTTTTTTTATTCAAAATCTAATATCTCAAGAAAGAAAAAAGATAGAGCACTCATTTTTTTTTATTTACTTTGTAATTGAATAGGGAATTAAGAAAAAGTATTGAGAACGTGAGAGAATGAAAACCTAACCAGCAAATTGTTGTTAAACCAGAATTTTCTAAATAGCCAAAACTTTATTGCCCATTGAATAAGAAACGAATTGTAAAAGAAAATTATTTTTTTATCCTTTAACAGTTTGGGATATGTTGAAAATTGAGGATTAACAACGATTTGCAGGTTTTGTTTTCATTTTTTTTACGTTCTTAGTATTTTTTCTTAGTTCCCAATCCAATTACAAAGAAAATAAAAAAATGAGTGCTCTATCTTTTTTCTTTATTGAGATATTAGATTTTAAGTAGAAAAAAGCAAAATCTCCCAAATTTGTAGGTTAGGTTTTCGATCTGGGCCATTTAGATACCCTACCTTTATTGCCTATTGAATAAGAAACGAATTGTAAAAGAAAATTAATTTTTTATCCTTTAACAGTTTTGGCTATTTAGAAAATTCAGGTTTAACAACAATTTGCAGGTTAGGTTTTCATTCTCTCACGTTCTCAATACTTTTCCCAAGACCAAAATGGTAAATTTTGGACTTAATGGCCGATAACTTACGTAGCGGCGGTTGCTAGAGATAGAAAATGTCCATTTCGTATAGTATTCGATGTAACTAACATGTTCCAAAAAAAAAAATTGACACTCGAGACAATTCCTTATGTTTTGCTCATCTGATTCCACTATAAGTTTAGTTGATTTTTGCAAATCGTCATAAAAGTCGCACATCAAAATTTCTGCATCATTTACGAACTTTTAAAGAGCAGCCAGCAGCGATTACCATTAATCTCCGAACATTTTCTAAATCCTATGATGAGCAGAATAGTTTTCCGAATGCGTTCCCGTATTTTGTTTTACATCCCTCTTTACATACCTGATTCCTCTTGCCATATCCTTCCTTAGCCCTTCCCCGCTCCGCCAAAGAGCATGTCATCGGTTGGTTCAACTAAGCGACTAATTTTATCCCATTTAAGGTTAGTAGTGAATGTTATAAATATATCGTTACACCATACCTTCTAACATAGCAGAATGTGTCCTGGGTGGCCTCGTGCATATAGCGAGGTAAATGAGGATGGCAAAGTTGCTAATCATCCTAAGTTATCTGAATTTACATTTTGATGGTTTGCGTCTCGAACTTGATAGTCATAAAATAGCACAGAGATTTCATTTGTATTCAATTCATTATGGGCACCTCTGTGCTCTGTTGCCGGTCGTCAATCTGTACCTTATTGGTTCATTCCAATTGTAGACCTCAAAGGGCTATATTTAAACATCCATTGATGCCTAGGTAAATATTGATCGCACAATAGCCAACATGTATTCTACTTATCATACTCTCGGTCGGGGAGCACAATTTCAAAAATCGGAGCCTATATTGAAACGGCCATTTTGATTTTTTACAAACTGGTCAGATTGCATTGCCACGTGAACTGTACATGTATGCAAGTGGGGCAAAATCAAGTTTCAATATTTGTCTACATATATTCATCCATACTGTGGGTCGATGAAATTTGCCCTGTCTCAAAAGGCATAACACTTTGACGAGGACAAATTTTATTGACTCTGATGGTTGCGGCAAATGTAATGCCGGGAAATATTCCCGAGAACGTGGCGATTGAGCCCGCGCAACCGAAGTCCCGTTACAAGTCAAGTTTTGGTATTGACTTTTGTAACATTCGTGGACTTCAAGCGAATTTCTCTTTTGTTGAGTGCCACTTATCTAATTACAAACCCCCAATCTTCGCACTTAGTGAAACCCAAATATCACCCGATAATGACTTAGGTTATTACCAGGTGTCGGGGTACACTTTAGTGCACAATCTGTCCCCCCATAGGGGTATTGCCATTTATGTTAGGGACGACGTGGCTTATTATAAAATACATTCAAGCACAACTTCAGATTTTAATTATCTTTGGATTAAAATCATTTTCCAAAGCCACGTCATATTCTTCTGCTTCCTATACAGAAGCCCTAACATAAGTAACGAAGCCTCCACATTATCTTTTGATACTATTTCCGAACAAATCTCGGGATTTTTGTCGTCCAATCCTGAGTGTGAAATCATTGTTGCGGGTGATTTCAATGTTCACAACGTTAAATGGCTGACTTACTCAAATGGCACCAGTATTTCTGGCAAGGACGTCGAGCTCTTTGCAGACATCAATAAATTACATAAAATTGTGGATCATCCCACAAGAGTCCCTGATGTTGCTGATCAAGGAAAATATCTCCTTGATCTTTTTCTAACTTCTCATCCAGCGCGTTACTCCGTCGAAGTTGATTCACCTCTCGGCAATTCAGACCACTGCCTAATCAGCGCTAACTTCCCATTCGAATTTCCCACCCCTCCCAAACCAGTTCGAAGAACTGTATAGCATTATGGGAAGGCCAATTGGCAGGGGCTTATTAATTTTTTCCAGTCTACAGACTGGAATCTGTGTTTGCGGAATAGAAACGCCAACTCTTCCGCTATCCGTATCACCAGGATCATACAGGCAGGAATGCATTTGTTCATTCCCCATTCTACCAAATCTGTGAAGCCTAGGCCCAACAGATGGTTTAATCGGGAGTGTATGAATGCAATCAAAACTAAAGGAATCTGTGTTTGCGGAATAGAAACGCCAACTCTTCCGCTATCCGTATCACCAGGATCATACAGGCAGGAATGCATTTGTTCATTCCCCATTCTACCAAATCTGTGAAGCCTAGGCCCAACAGATGGTTTAATCGGGAGTGTATGAATGCAATCAAAACTAAAGAAGCCGCCTTCCGAGCGTACAAGAGCTTCCCGAGTGAATCGCTCCGTATAGAGTACATTCAACAAAGAAATTCTTGTAAAACCGCCATCAAGAAAGTCAAAACCTTATTTGACAACAAATTGAGAAGTAAACTCCTAAATGCAACCTCCGGTAGCAAAAACTTCTGGTCCTTGGTAAGTTCCATCAAGAAGAATTTCACTACAACTTCAACCCCTTCCTTTATTCACAATGAGAAGGTAATAACAGACAGAAAATCCAAGGCCAATTTATTAGCATCTATGTTCGCTTCGAATTCTTCTTTACTCGAAACTGATGTGCTACCCCCTGTTTCCGAGGATAACGCCCATTCAATGGACAGGGTTTTTTTCAGGACTCGAGAGGTGTACAGGTGCCTCAAAGAGCTCGATGCCAACAAATCCACTGGACCCGATAATATACCCCCTATCGTCTTAAAACAATGCGCCTCACTTTGGCTAAACCTCTGCGCAAATTATTTTCCCTGTCATATTTCTCCGGAGTTTATCCCGACTCTTGGAAACTTGCCCATGTTCAGCCCATACCGAAAAAAGGTGATTCCAGCAATCCCTCCAATTACCGCCCAATAGCAATCACTTCTATTCTCTCCAAAACCATGGAGACGATAATCAACAAAAAGCTTATGGGATATCTAGAATCCAATCTACTCATAAACGACAGACAATATGGCTTCCGCCAGAAAAGATCCACTGGCGATCTTTTAGTCTGTCTTACAGAACACCTCAGCCGTAGTCTGCATGGATCCGGTGAGTCTAGTCTGGTAGCTCTAGATATCTCCAAGGCTTTCGATAGAGTTTGGCACCCAGCCCTGTTAGCTAAACTCAAAGCTATTGGAGTTGACTCACTTCTACAGAAGTGGATCGAGAGTTTCCTTTCTGGCCGTTCAATCAAAGTAGTATTGGATGGCGTCAAATCCGCATCCCACCCGATCTCTGCGGGGGTCCCCCAGGGGTCAATGTTATCACCGGCCCTATTTCTCATATTTATAAATGACCTTCTTTCGATCCCCTCCAACCCACTTTTCAGTTTCGCTAACGACGGTACTCTACGTTACTCGTACAGCGTCGATACAAGACAGACTCATGCCAGATCCTGTCTTGATGATCGCGAACTAATGTCCAAGTCGATTATAAACGACATTAAGCTGATTCTAGAGTGGGGAAAGAAGAATCGTGTTGAATTCAACTCCGACAAAACCAAGTACTGTCTTATCTCCAAAAAGAAGTTCAACACCTCACCATCCTTGAAAGTGGATGACGTGGTACTAAAGGCCGACCCATCCCTACACATCTTAGGCGTGACTTTAGCCAAAGACTTGCGATGGAATGACCACATATTCCAAATCGCCAAACAAGGATCTCAGTGCTTGGGATTTCTTAAGAGGTGCAAGTTCCTCCTCCAGCCATCGGCCCGTGCTGTTATTTATAAATCCTACATTCGGCCTCTTCTCGAATATAACTCCCACGTTTGGGGCGGCGCCCCAATAACCACCTTGGCATGGTTAGATAAGGTGCAAAAAAGGGCACTCAAGTTAATTGATGACGACACCGCCTGCTCCACCATCGACCCCCTGGGCCACCGTAGTAATGTAGCAGCACTGACAAAATTTTATCGCTACTACCACAGTGACTGTTCCTCCGAGTTAAACGCTCTCCTGCCTCCACGGCAATCTTATACCCCCGCAACACCAGATTAGCCCACTCGTCTCATTCCCTTCACCTGCAACTACCCTTTTCACGCACTCAACAGGATATGAATTCGTTTGTTAATAGAACAACTCGACTGTGGAATAATCTCTCGCAGTCAGTATTTCCGAGCTCCTACAACATCCAAGAGTTCAAACGCAGGGTTCATCACCACCTTCTTCAATACCCTCCCGTACCTTTTAACCCTTAACCTATACCCCCCCCACCCCTCCCTCGTACTAAGCTTACTGCTAGACATTGCACCATGACGTGACAAATGACATGACGGACTAGTAGTACAAAGGGTGACTCCTGAGCTTAGCACTGCCACATAAAAAAAAAAAAATACTGTAAGTGGAGCTAATATATCGTGTTTATAAATAGCCTAAGACACGCCCGCAAAAATACTGAATCTTCCAGTGAAAGTCCCATCCCAATAGGATTAATTTTTGCCGAGATTAGGCCGACAAACAGACAGACACATCCTATTTTTGAAATTTTTATTATTATAAAAAAAGAAAAGAAAATACTCTAGTTTTCCTGGTGAATTTTTCTTACCAGCATCACGACGCGATACTTCGAAATGGGACAAAACTGCCATCTCTCTCGTCAGTAACTTGCAGGTTATAAGCGAGTTTCGAGTCAAAATTTCTACTTGGGATCATTTTGTACTAAATGGGGAGAATTGTTATATTCGTAAGCAATTTAATTTGACGTTAGATGCCAAATAAAATTTCTGCCACTGCCGCTGTTTTACTTGGGTCTGACTCAACAGTCGAATTTATCCTTCTGCCGCTGCTCAAAAATTTGGTTCTGATACGGCCTATACTCGCGAAAAACTTTAAGAATGGGAGTAAAAACAAATGCTTGTGCTGGGAGAACCCTGGCAAATGAGACAGTATACCGAATATTATTTCATATAACATCATATTCAGATTCAGGAAAATTTAATTAGTCACCCGTAGCTATGGTTTCGTATGGGAGTACTCCTTCTCTCATATAAGATCGAATATTTTTAAATTTACCTGAGCGTCTAATGCAATGTGACCTGGTAGGATGGGAAGATCTTAAGATTAGAATTCTCGAACGACGTAGAATTTAATTAAACTCATAAATCTGCCAGCATTAAAAAACTTCAGTGGATAAAAAAAAACGAATCCCCATAAACTTAATCGAACAAATTAGTAACCATTGGACCGAGAACACCTCTTAACCCCAGACTAAGGTTCTTACTTTGAATTTTAATTTGAGGCACGACTTAACTCATCCAACCGAAGCCAAGAACAGGATTACAAATTTAAGAATCCATTAAACAAAAAATTCCACATGAGTAATTTTAAAGTAAGTTTTTAGCTCTTCACGTTGTGAAAATTTTGGATCTATACTTTTTTTCGGTTTGGGGGCCTGTAAAGTAAAAACCTTGAGAAAACAAAATGCTTCATTTAAAGCCAAGGATTATATCGTTCAAAAGTTTATTCCTCTCGTGTCTTTTTCCACGCGAATCCATTTTGAAATTGTGCTATTTTCCGCTAAAAGAATTTCTATTATGCATACAAAGCGTACCTTAAATAAAAGCCAAATACTGTGGAACCTGTTGGTGTTTTGATTTTATTATAAGTCCCCCCGCACTTTCCCACGCTTAGCCTGATCATTTTGCCAGCATTTTCTTGTGTGTATTAAATGACTCCGGTTCGCGGCGAGGACGGACTTTATGTGCCAGGGGTATATCCTATATATGTATGCTTGGATATGTTTTTTTATTCTCTTCTACTTGTAGAGTATCACTTTCGGCTACAAGTAAGGATATGAACTTACATCAGGCAACTACCTTCAGTAAAACTGCCGTTCTCTATGAGCAGGTCGTGCTTAGAATCCAAATAATCCTCCCGCTTGTTCAATATTGCAGGAAGTTCTTTATTGATTCTGCCTCGAATAGATATAGCAAAGAAAATTACTGCCGCTTTTATTAGTAGGCATATGGCTTAAATTATTAGTTTCGCTGTACTTGACCCTACACAATTCTGTTTCTATGTTGTTTGCTATAACTCTTATATTGTTTGTACACGACTACAGATTCGCTGGAAAACTGCCAGGATACCAGATGTTTGGATTGTAAATCCTCCCTAAAGCAGCATAGTCCTAGGGTTTTTTGTATTATCTCTTGATGTATGCGGACTTAAGCTGTAACAGCCGGATCCGCGAAGGGCAACCCACCATTCAAATCGATTAGAAGTGTCCGTTTTAAAAATCGTACTTGAACCAAAGCATTGCTTCTATAATAGGTTGACACAATAAAATCGTGTCCTTGAGTTTATGTAACAAACAAAAAACAATATGATGCAAATGAAATGATACGACCTGAAGGTACACCTGCCCACCTTGGCTATTCCTTCCACGCAGAACACAGAACAAGGAAATACAAGTACATGACTGCCGCCTGAACAAACTTTTTCAATGTTTCTAAACGACTTAATGCAAAGCATGTGCTTAAAAATTATGCTCCTTCTGAGAGCTGTAGCAGTATTCATAGAAGTAATATAAAAAAAAAAAAACAGAAGTTACCATCTTTTATGCTCCGCTTTTGAGTTATAATCTTTCTTCTCAATTCGAATTGCCTTCTTGGGCTACCCCTTGGATGAAATACATTTTTGTAAAACTTATGATTTTAAGTTACCATACTTAAAAATAAAAAAATAAAAAAAAACTCGAAATAACATGAAGCATTAAGGAAAATTGCATAAAAATTCTGAGTCGGAGATTACCTCCGAGAGTGGACAAAATCCCTTGGGTTGCCGGAATTTCGTTTCAAACTCAAGTTTTAAATAGTTTTCCATAAAGTTTTAAATAGTTTCCGTTTTGAAATATGCATCTTCTGGGAATTTTCCGGTCGTCAACCAGAATAACGTCACGAGATTGTGAAAATTTTCTAGTGACGAATTGTGCTTAAATAGATATTCTCCGGATATTTGAGGATAAGAATATTTCCGAAGGATGTCGTCGTATCAAAGTAGCAATAACTTCTTTACAGGATATCATCAAAATGCTGGTTAAGTTGGCAGAAAGATTTTGAGGATAGGTTACAACTGATTGACCGGCGACTATTGCTGCAATAAAGAAAGTGCGGCTACGAAACTTCCGACGTTGGAAAGTAGCAATATTCAACTAGACCACCCATGGTAGACCGAATAAAGGAAAGAAGGTTTGATCTTCTTCTAACACAGCATTTCGTCTTCATCGAAGGACTCTGGGCCCTGTAGTAGCGTCTCAGACCCTTCGCTGGCAAGATTGTCTGCAGCCTTATTACCTCCATGTCCGGGGACTCAGCAGAGCAAGACCCTATTTTCCATAGGTGGGATGTGGAGTAGGATTAAGCACCTTGCAAGTATTTGAGAGGAAAACTTCCACGGTCAATTTTCAACCCGTTGGTAAACTAGTGGAGAATTCTTGGATAAGTTCCTCCTACTCAGAGCGATCCGAAATAATCGCTCTGAATTTCCACTGAAACTGAACTGCCAACCAATGGTCGGATACGCGGTAAATCGAAATCTTTGGGATATAGTTAACAATAGCCAAGTGTCCTTTGGCTTTATACGTAGGGCTGCCATCCGTCCGGGTTTCCCTGAATTTGTCCTAGTTTTTAGATCGTCCCGGGGGCCGCCCTGGAGAGGTTTTGAAAAGTGTCCGGGTAAAACTCGGAAACTTTTTGTAACAAAGGGGTGACCCGATCAATTGAATGATAAGGAATAAATTAAAACAAATCTTAGTTAAAAGTTGGCTCGTAATGTGCATCCAAGCAAGCTTCGGCGTGACAAAAGTGCGTTTTATTTGAAAGTTCCAGTGACAATTCCATTATCAAATTTACACCGATGCAAAATGAAAAGAGGACTTGATCCAGGCGTTCAAGGAAACCAAGTTTTTAGTTATCAAACGACTCAATGTCCAACGGATTTCTTTTCAGTTCCAAATGACCAAGCAGGTACCAATCGCTATAGGAGTTATTACAGTTTAAATAAACACTAAAATATAAGGTAGTCTGCCAGGTAGTTGGCTTCGGCACAGACCCGGCAGACTTGTGTTTTCAAGTATAAAAATTTTCAATGCCGTGTTCACAATGTTAAAGTGCTAATTTTGCTATGTGCACAGTGTTGAATTGAATTTTCGGACATAATTTAAAAAATGTCAATATCAGCTGTTACATTAAAAAAATATTCACTAAAGAAATTGCCAACAGAATTCTCGATCTTTACTAAAACTTGATTTGACCGGACTTTACTTAATTTTAAAATCGAATTTACTTAATTTTTAAGTCACGTCGATAAAATTTGGCGAGATTTCTGTTAACTGAATTTATCTCTTTCGGAAAAAATATGTAAGTGCTGCCATCTAATGAACCTGAATGAGAAAAAACGGAAAATTCGATTTTTATTAATTCAATTTTCACAAATTATGCACTCGCAAAGCTCTCAAATGACTTTTGCCGCAATAATTTTTTTATTTTTAATATATTTTATGTTTTTCAATAGAAAATAAGTAACATAAATAACCTACTTTGGTACTATAATTCTTCTTGTTAATTAGTGTGAGAACCAGATGTCACTTGCTTATTCCGAATTTCCGAAATTTGAGTCTTGAAGTTGAAGTAGAGCCAACTTTAACCGATGTTCTCAAATTTTGACTTGAGATGGAAATAGAGAATTAGACAGTGGAATGAGCGGGACGAAACATAAAATAAATCCACTTTCTCATTGTGCACGAGGCACAAAACTTAATTTGGTTGTAGGTTGAAATTCCAGTTCAGTTGCGGTCCCAAAACAAGGTAGAGAGTACAGAAGTCATCTGTTTTGAGATTTCCATTGAATTTTTCTATTTAAAACTCGTAACAATTGAGTTAAAACAACTTAATTTTTCTGTTTGCAATATCATCAACCTGGGTTTAAATTCTTTACGTAGCTGATTATCTTTTTGTAAAAATTTCTTGTCATTAGAGTTGCTTGATTCTGCTATTTTCCTCATTTCTTCTTCCCAATACTGTCTTCTTTCGCTTTGTGTATGCAATTCTTAGTTCGTTTCTTTTCTTTATACTCTTCTTCAGAATTTATATTTCTGTGCCTACTTAGCATGATTTTGTGTGCTCTGTTTTTCTCCCCTGGGTCATTATATTGTTAATACCCCGGTACTGAACTTCAATTTTAGGCTCAGTTTCCATACATTTTCACATACTGAACGTAGGAAACTAGGGGGATGTTGTGCCTAGAAACTAGCCACTAATTACGCTTTTTCATGGTATCCTTTATGTTGAATAACACTTCAGACTGGATGACAATAAATTAAATGGAGATTGTGAAAAATCACGAAAACATTCCAACAAATAACTTGAAAAACCAACGCATCTTTCATATATGTAGATGCTGCTGAAAGGATTATACAATTCCCACCTAGAATTTGAAAGAATTGGTATATTTTAATTGCACCCCATCTATGACAAAGAATAGTGAACACTCCATCTATGGCAATATTACATTACTCTTCGTTTTACCTGTGTGATTATCAATTTCCATAAAATATACAAAATATAGAAAATCTGTTATATGTATAAATAATAGAAAATCTGTTGTCATAAATCAGTTGTTTACTTCCTTCGAAAGTTTATACATATCTAGCATTGGAATGTACCTTTTTACGTAAGAATGAATAAATATGTTTTGCCACATTCCTACAAGTTTGTGTTTGGAGTATTGAGAAGGTTCTAGATCTAGAGTCTGGCTGGAACTCTCGTTGGGTGAAGACAGACTATCGTTGCGGACTAGAAGTATAAAACAAATAAACGGTGTGACGGTGTCAATTATTAATTATATCTAAAGCCCTGGACAAACATGTGATTTCGATATCATAATATTCCTAAGATTTTAATATTCGAATATGTCTGTCACCCCCATATCATAATATCAAAACGCAACAACATGATATTAACGTAATATCGAAACACAGCTGATTTTCATAATATTAACATGATATGAGTAATTTCTAGTGAGAGCAGCGCTATTTTTCGCTAGCGGAAATTATAAAAACTCAAACTTTTGCTCTTTTGAAATATCAAGTTACCTTTAAAATTTTTATATTTGTTTAGTTTTGTATAGTTACTATAGTAACTATTTATTAAAGTAGAATACGAACCAGTTTCAGGTTCTCCTTAGAAATTTAAATTCCAACTGTCAAAATACAACTGCCACAGATATCATAATATTATTTCTGTCACTACTTAGTTTATTTTGATATCGTGATCTCAATATTATGATATCGAAATCACATGTCTGTCCAGGGCTTAAAGCGCGAATTGTACAATAATATCTATTTTTTTACTGCAGTGCGAAGGAAGTGTTATTTTAAAAATAAAATAAAATTTACAACAAAGAACATAAGTGACAATAAGGACACTAAAATTAGTGCAGAGCATGTGCCCCAAAACAAGTGACTAAAATGAAAAATGACAAGTGCGCCGACAAAGTGATCGCTGGTGATAGTGATTCCAGTAGCAATTATAGCCAAAAACTAAAAACAATGAACACTAGTGATAGTGACAATAATAGCGTGCGCAGCAACA
The DNA here is from genome assembly GCA_949987705.1 of Thereva unica. Taxonomy (NCBI): domain Eukaryota; kingdom Metazoa; phylum Arthropoda; class Insecta; order Diptera; family Therevidae; genus Thereva; species Thereva unica. The sequence continues at coordinate 54,211,088 of OX465281.1, read as the reverse complement.
CTAAGCGCCGCCGTAAAATTAAAGCTGTACCATAACCTTGTGCAGCGAAAAGCAAGGAGAGAAGAGCAACAGCCAGCAGCATCTGGGTCTAGGTCAACGGCCCCATGTACCGTGGACATAGAAGCAGACCAAGAGTCATCAT